>OW679203.1:53355585-53392257 GCA_940337035.1 Agriotes lineatus
GCAAGTCATATTTTAACCGTTCACATTGGGATAGTATGCCATCACGACAATATAGAGCGGATTCACCGTGTTGTGGCGAATTACAACAGAAATGTGACACTAATTCGAAACCTGGTATCACATGCGCTTTCAACTGTTCTATACTCTTCCAGTGTTCCGTAACAGTAATTATATCACAGCAGTTTTTTGTAATAATTACATGAAGTGCATTAAAATAATTTCCAATATCCTTTACATTTTTATTTAAGTCAAAATAGTAGTTAGTCAATTAAAAGAAATCGAGTATGTTTGATTGTAAGTTTTATGTATTTGCACTCTTCTGCATGTTACAAAAAACTTTATAGATGCATTGACAATAATTAAGTTGAAATTTGAAATTTTTACAGTTAAGAACTTTCAAGTGTTATCAATATAATAAACCAAAAATTACTTAATCAAAAATAGTAGTGATTTTAGCATACTGCCGATGTAACAATGGGGATGTCAAGTAAATGGATTATAGTAGTTGGTGTTTGAGGTACCTGATACATTATATGCCAAGAGCTTGATTATTTTTTTTTATAATGGAAGTTTTATTTTTTTTTTCTCTTACTTAATGGGGTATTCGGCACTACTAAGACGAACTGATATCACTGTTGGTAAAACCTAAAGAGGTATGTTTTTAAAAACACTGATAAAAAGTGTGTTTATATTTCATATTTTAATCTTAGATTGAACCTGTGTTTTGGCTGTAGCAGTTGGTGTTTGAAGTATCTGGTATTCTATATGAGTGAGAATGAGTTTAGAATATCTTTATTATCAATGGAACCAAACCATGGTATATACTATTTTTAACGTAGTCCCCCTCGACTGCAATACACTTGAAGAAGCTGTTTGGTTGCGTGCGTAATATCCAGTTTTGCACAGTTGTAGATAGTTCAACATTATCCCTAAATTTATGGCCACTTAAAAACTCTTTCAATGGTACAAACAAATGAAAATCTGATGGAGATAAATCGGGACTGTATGCAGGATGAGGCGGAACTTTCCACTTCCTCTTCCATCATTAATGCAGCTGTATGGGGGCGCGCTTTGTCCTGAGGAAAACAAACGGAGTCTTGTCGTTTTCGTCATTTGAAACGGATTGCTAGTTTTACCTTTTCAGTGAGAAGTGTTGAATAATACTGGGCATTGATGGTTCTTTGCTCTGTGAGAACATCCAGATAGAGTACACCCCTTAAATTAAAAAAAAACTACCCATAATCTTTCCTGCTGTCCTGCTGGAGAAGTGGCGTGTTTCCACTGCATGGAAGCTCTTTTTGACCAGGGGTGTACTGATGGAGACGTCTCATCTGTGATTACAATCGAGTCTTAAAATGTATCTCCTTCTTGTTCGTATCTTTGTAAAAGTTGCATAGCCACCAACAAACGGGCTTCTTTTTGCTCTGGAGTTAAGAGCCATGGCACACACCTTGCACTAACTTGAACTTAAACTTGTTGTGAACAATTACCTCAACACTACCCACACTTATGCCAACTTCTTCTGACAATTTTCTCAGTTATCCAACGATCGAATAAGCCCGAATAAGTTGATCAATGGACCCAACATTGTCAGGAGTAACGGATGTTTTCGGTCGTCTCAAATGGGGTATGTTTTTACGCAATTCCAACCTTCTCGAAACTTTTTCGCCCAACCAAACACCCATGTCTTGAACATACATTTATCCTCAAACTGTGCTTGAAGTCTTGTCAAAATGTCAGACGGTAAAACATTTACTTTCGGCAGAAATTTAACGATTATGCGTTGTGCAACAAAACACGGTACTTCTGTCTCTGACATGCTATTTATTACAGGGGTAACAGAAGAATTTGATTGTTACTAATAGCAAATCGGAACATGTGAGAACATGACACAGAATGCTTGTTTCCATTCATTGTTTTCATTATTCAAGGCAACTAGATTCTCACTCATATTTGAACGCTCCACTTCATGCCAAGAAGTTGATTTTATAGTTTTATATACATTTGTTTTCTATATTTCTTAGTCACATGTCTCTATACTATCAGTTCATGTATTACCTACCTGATAATTTAAAGCAGGCATGAACACCTTACATCTCCCGAAAGACATTTTTACGGCCCTTGAAAGATTCCCAAAAACACATTAAGTCTGGCCCATGGACCTTACGCAACGAGATAAATCGTTGAAGCGACTACACGACATTGAAAACTGTTCTCGGAGAGTGAATTTTTAAAAGAGTGTTTTCTGTAGCCGAGCTTATCATTGCAAACTGTAACAAAATACTTAAAAGTAATAGCTGAAAATATAGAAATTACTGTCAGACATTGCCAAACATCACAAGGCATTTTTGAGCTGTTGAGAAAAATTCAATGACTACAGATTTGTTTGCATGAAAGGAACTGTGACAGGGGATGAAATTTTCGCAGAAATTGTGAAGTTTGACTATTTTCCTTTATAATGGGACAAGGTGTGTGTTATAGCAACTGATGAGGTGCTTAACAATGATCGGAACAGATTTGAGAGCTGTAGAAAAAATTAAATCCAAAGTATACAGTAAGAACGTTGGCATCATTCATCAAGAAAATATGTAAAATTTAGTAATGTTATGAAAACAGTTGTAGTTTGTGTAAATTTCATCAAAGTCAAGAACTGACAGCTCCAACAAGTTTTATAAGATCTGGAAGCGGAGTGTGGTGATTTCAGTAAAGAAAAAATGTTAAAGCATTTTTATGGTTTGAGAAATGAAATACAAGTTTTCATGGATATGAAGGAAAAAACAGTTGTACATTTATTGGGTAACAGATGGTTATCCAATCTTGCATCGTTGATATCACAAGTTATTTGAATGTCCTTAATACAAAAATAAATGTGCACAAATTTTACAGCAAACATTTTCTACCGGAAAAATTTGCAAATTTGACAGCCTGTCAACTTTTCTCCAAAATGAATTTTGTTTGTTTGTTATGGACAAGGTATAGGCATGCGAAGTACCAGGTACCATCGGTTGCATAGAAAACTGGTACAGCTAGTTTTAGGTTGGTTATACAACGTATGAGTAATATGTTGGTGGCACTGTAAGTCTATGTCAAATTCGAGATTATCAGGTTAGGTTTTCCGTCAGTTTTGACACAAACTGACACAAAACCTAACCTGCTAACCTTTAATACGAGGTTATCATGTTAGGTTTTTTGTCAGTTTTGATACAAACTGGCGCAAAACCTAGCCTGCTAACCTCGAATTTGACATAGACTTACTGTGCCAACAACATATTATTCATACGTTGTATAACCAACCTAAAACTAGCTGTACCAGTTTTGTATGCAACCGACGGTACCGTAAACTCCAACTGTTATGGTCATATGGTCAAAGTCCTACTTAGAATTAATTTAACTAAATCAAAAAATACAATAAGGATAGCCAATGATAATTCTGAAAATACTTTAGGAGTAGCATTTGTTCAGAAGTCACTCGCACCTGATCTTCATATGTTAGTCAAAAACGATTATTCTCAAATACAGTCGCACACTTCAAGTTGATTTTATTTATATATCAATATAGGAGCATGTGTCAGCTTAATTTATTAGTTTATTAAAAATAGTTATTTGTATCACTAATCCAGAAACTGCATGTTTGCTTATACGAGTAAGGTTTACAGGTCGAGGCTGATGCCGAGGCCTGGAAATACGAGTACTCGCAGAAGCATTTATTTGTTTAAATATTTGGTATTAGGGATCTTTTTTATGTTGGTAACACCAACAGATTTAAAATTTTAAAATCAAGATCTTTTGTTTCTTGACACTTGTTAAATTTAATAAATTTATTTTCTTGCAATTTTTTGTTGATAAGTTTGTACAATGCTCAATTAATTTGTGATAATGGAAACACCAGCGCATATTAAAGAAGTTGCTAAAAACGTTATAAATAATCTATTGCCACAAAAATCTGTACATCGATATTGGAAAGAATATGATGTGTTTATTAAGTGGTCCAACAAAAATGATGTACGCACTTTTAATGAGAATGTTTTACTTGCATACTTTGAACTTAAGTTAAAAAATTGAAATCTTCCACGTTATGGTCAATTTTTTCTCTGCTAAAATTGACACTCAATATTAAATATAATATCAATATTGAAAATTACACGAAGCTGATTGCATTATAAAAAGAACAAAAGATGGGTATGTGCCAAACAAATCAAAAACTTTATAGAATTGAGGAAATTGAAAAATTTATAAATAATGCTCCAAATGAGATCTACATTTCCACAAATATTCAATAGCCACATATTAATCTTATAAAGTAATCTTGCATGTGATTCATAACACTGTATTTGCAGTTACTGCCAACAATAGAGGCAGAAGTTTTACTAAATTTAAACGTGCTGTTATAGTCCACTAGCATGACAACAGTAAATATATTGTCACGTTTTCATAATTTCTATATTTCAGTTCAATTAGGGCCGGTTGCAGAAAGCAATGTTAAGTCTGGTGTTAGCTAACATCGCGTCAAAGTGAACAATCTCGCATCAAATTTTGTTTACTAATGTATTAGTTACCATAAGCATTTGAGAATTGATTCGTTTTTGTTCACTTTGACGCGATGTTAGCTAACACCAGACTTAACATTGCTTTCTGCAACCGGCCCTTAGGGCCCTTAGGGCCGGTTGCAGAAAGCAATGTTAAGTCTGGTGTTAGCTAACGTCGCGTCAAAGTGAACAAAATCGCATCAAATTTTGTTTACTAATGTATTAGTTACCATAAACATTTGATATTTGATCCGTTTTTGTTCACTTTGACGTCGCGTTAGCTAACACCAGACTTAACATTGCTTTCTGCAACCGGCCCTTAGACTTGCAATTTTTATAGTTAACATGACTGTTTACAATATTTTTCCTTCAAATTCCTAAACCTCAGAGTTTATTATCATATCACATATATTCATTTCTGATTAAATGGCTTGTTTGTAAATACATTTCTTCCAGGAAGTGAATTGTTGTTCTTATCTAATCTTAATTTATCTGCAAATATTTTCTAATGATGTCAGAACATAAAATTCCCGTTAACGTAGAATGGTTCTTTTTTGTGCTATCTGTACAAGTTTCTATATACTAATAAGCAGATTTTTTAAACTTTAAAATCTATATAGTCTAGCTTGTTTATTTAGTAGCTTAAAAAACTTACAAGAAGTAGATTTTTCTTGGTATTTCCTGTTTTTTAATTGCGTTGTAATTTTTTTCTTTTTTAGTCTCTTGCTGAATAACTGTACCATGCATCATAATGTATTTTATTTTTTGCACAAAATGAATTTGACGAAAAAATTAAAAGAGCTTAAAAGTTCTTAAATAAATCATGCCTTCTAGTTCATATTTTTGCATAATAAAATTCTTGTTTGTTGAAGAGTTCTAATATTCCTCTTTAGGGCGGCAGAGCTGGGCAAAATACTTTAAAAAAGTATTTAAATATCGAGAGATCCAAAAAAAACTGTTCCTCAGCGGGCTGTGGAAATTCAACGTATGAATAATATGTTGGTGACACTGTATGTCAATGTCAAATTCGAGGCTATGAGGTTAGGTTTTCTGTCAGTTATGACACAAAATGACGCATATCCTAACCTGCTAACCTCGAATTTGACATTGACGTACAGTGTCACCAACATATTATTCATACGTTGAATTTCCACAGCCCGCTGAGGAACAGTTTTTTTTTGGATCTCTCGATGCTAAATACTAAATACTTTTTGAAAATTGAATGTACATATTTAAATATTAAATACTTTTTTGAGCAAAAAGTAGTTAAATAATAAATACCTATAGTATTTAAATACTTTTAATAGTTAAATACTTTTCTAAACGTATTTAAATACTTTAAAAGTATTTAAATACTTTTAAAATATTTAAATACTTTAAAAGTATTTAAATATTTCTTAAGTACCTATTTTAAATATATTTAAAATACTTCTTAAGTATTTAGATATCCTTAAAATGTAAAAAGACACGTGTATACCAGTTAAACAATTTTTCAAATTTAAATGTAAAATTATAAATTTCTTTTTATTCGAATATTAAGCCAAATAATAAAGATGGCATAGCTTAAACTATTGTACATGAATTATTAAAAACTCCAAAACAAACAATATATTGGTTTGCGGTGTTTTTTATTAATAAAATTGCGTATATTGAATATGCACTAAATAGTATTATTAAATATATATATATACTTACTGTAAAATAGTAATTTATTTTTACCACAAATCACGACACAGGTACAGAGGAAACACCACTATTTATTCCGCGCTGCCAAAACATGGAATATCGAAATAATCGAATGGCAGGGGTGCACCGTCTCCGTCACCCCGTCAAACCGGCTTTTTATGCATCTTGCTCAGGCCCATAATTGCCTGTTGGCTTCTGTCTCGCTCTAGCACGGGTGGTTGTTTACCTGAAGCACTATACGTGTTCACGTTTCAAGTAAAAACTTGGGATTTTGATAAACGTTAAAACTATGCAAAAAGTATTTACTAGTTAGAAATAGTACATTTGAAGAAATAAAAAGTAGCTAAATACTCTGAAAGTATTTAAATACTCTGAAAGTATTTAAATACTCAGTATTTGCACCTAGAAATACAAATAAAAAGTATTTAAATACTACAAAGTATAAAACACCCTATATATTAAAGCAATATACTTATAAATAAAATTTGATGATTAAAATTTAATAGTATTTTATTTTATCCTATTTTGTTACTATGATAATAACTCCTTAGCAACGAGTTGCGCTAAGATGCATTTAACAGCACTAGTGTTTTGAACCGCCAGAAACTCGGTAATTTTAGAAGAAAGAGTGCTGGATGTGCTAAGATCATTAAACAGAAACACAGTTCGTAGAATTTGTAACTCTGTTAGAATAAGGTGTCAAAAGTGCGTGGAACAGAATGGTCGTCATATTGAACAGTTTCTTTAAGTGAATCTGAACTTTTAGTGCTCTTTCTTTCTTTTTACTTTTATGATTTTTCTTATTCTTTTCGGTTTACTTTCTCATTGGTGTTTAATTTCATAGCTTACTAATTTTATATTAGAGATTAATTTACGTTTTTGTTAATATCTCTCTTATAAATAAATTTTTACAGGTGTGTTATACATTGTTGAAAAGCTCTATTCAAAGACTATCTAACTGAAAATCCAATATGGCTGCCATATGAAAAACAAAAGATAGCAGTGATAGCACTAATAACTTGAAAACAGATGACAATCGGGGGTTTCTGTTTGCATAAAACAATTGGTCATAAAAAAGTGTCTCAACATTGTAAAACTTTAGAGGAGGTCACATTAGATGTTATCGAGTTATTGAGGAACACTGAAATTGGCAAATTTTGGTTTTTTCAAATTATCTTAAAATTTCACAAAGTTAGTCACGAGTCTGCAAAACATTCCCCATTTAACCGTTGCTCTATGTCTTCTAATAACCGATATACCAATGATGAGCATCGAAATGTGGACATAGTGTATAGACCGCCTTGATAGTACCATTCGTATTTCGAATTAATAATACGAGAGCAGATTTTTGAGTAATCTACCTAGCCATGAAAACAATACACAATCTAACTAGTTTCTTGTTGACAAGTAGGTACACAGCTGTGCCATTTCTAAAGGAGCCTATTAAAGGTTTTCTCCTGTTTGTGTAATATTTGCAAGTTACAGATTATTCTGAGACCATAAAAATGTGTGAAGTTAACAGCATAGTGTAGAGGTGTAGACACTTAAGGTTCGGCAATCGGCAAGTTATTAATGATTCTAGATTTGTAGAGTTAAGACATCTTCCTTACAGTCTTGCATGGACATACCAAGATATTATATTATCAAAGAGCATACAGTGCGAGTGTAAAGTCTGGAACTATCGAAATAGAACTTTTATCAAATGTTTTTGAAAGAAATCTTCGAACACGTCAATTTTTATTTAAAAAAATACGTATTTTACTGTAATTGTCACTTTTAGATTGTCTTTTGTTTTTGAGTTATGACGTTAGCGATACGTTTTTTAAATGGAAACCCTCAATTTTTATGATGAATTTGGACACAGCATGAAATTCTAAGACCAAATACTCTAAAAAAAGTTTGATACTGTATTTTGAAATTTTCGAGAAAATCGTACGGTTACCAGATCCCCTCAATACTAAAATTTCAATTGGTCCTTTTTCACTCAAATATTGTATCATTATTTATTTAATTAGGAGCACACAACAAAAACAGATAAACAAACTATGAAGAACTGTCATAATTTTAGGGCTAACTCATTGTTTCATGGCTACTTGATTTTTATTCGATTTTTGTTTTAATACTTTAATAGCGATTTTCTCGAAAATTTCAAAATATAGTATCATACTTTTTTAGCGTATTTGGTCTTAGAATTTCATGCTCTGTCCAAATTTATTATAAAAATTTGGGGTTTCCATTTAAAAAATGATCGCGAACGTCATAACTCAAAAACAAAAGACAATCTAAAAGTGACAATTACAGTAAAATATGTATTTTTTAAAATAAAAATTGACGTGTTCGAGGATTTCTTTCAAAAACATTTGATAAAAGTTCTATTTCGATAGTTCCAGACTTTACACTCGCACTGTATAATCATTATATGCTCTTTGATATTATTGATATTTCAAAAATTTCAAATAAATTCTGAAATTTTCGTTTGACGTTATTGGCGCCATCTGCCACCGACTAGCCGTCACTGCGAGTTCAAGGTTATGTAGCTGCAAGCGGCCGCTATCAAGCTAACCTCCAACCGCACCTATTTACTTAAAATTCGTAAAACCGTTAGCGTTCGTGGTGGTAGGTTGTGTGAGTGCATCATCTCCGAAAATAGTTTGGTTACCCGAAGACCTCGACCGCGTTTCGGTTTCTGTGCCG
This sequence comes from Agriotes lineatus, assembly GCA_940337035.1. Lineage (NCBI taxonomy): Eukaryota > Metazoa > Arthropoda > Insecta > Coleoptera > Elateridae > Agriotes > Agriotes lineatus. The sequence goes on from OW679203.1 coordinate 53,364,492, forward strand.
GGTGCTCATACCGTCCTACCAGTTCGCGACAACCATCTCAAGAGTGTGGTGCTATTCGTGCTAGAAACCCAAGTGTAAATTATAATAGCGATGGCTTCGAAAACGAGGAAGAGCGGCACACCGGCTTCGCAAACCGGCCGCCCGGCGAGCCCCCTGAGCCCCACGAGGCACTCGCGGCTGGCGGAGAAGGCGGAATTGCAGGGTTTGAACGACCGCCTGGCCGCCTACATCGACAAAGTCAGATATTTGGAACAGGAAAACGGCCGCCTCACCCGCGAGGTGCAAACTACCCAGGAGACCGTCACCCGCGAGGTGCAGAATATCAAATCCATGTACGACCACGAGCTAACAGACGCCAGGAAGCTCTTGGACGAAACGCACAGGGAAAAAGCTAAACTCGAAATCGACACCAAGAGGCTGTGGGATGAGAACGAGGAGCTCAAGGCGGCTCTGGCCAAGAAAACCAAAGACTTGGTGCTAGCAGAAAACTCGGTGCGCGTGCTGGAGACACGCAGCAACGACTTGACTTTAAAATACAACCAAGCCCAGTCGGATGCTAAGAAGGCCCAGGCCGAGCTGCGGGATGTCGAAAAAGAACGTGACAAATTGAAGAAGCAAGTTGAAGAGCTGCGCAAGCAGCTTGAGGACGAATCGCTGGCTCGTGTCGATGTCGAAAACAACAACCAGAGCTTACGCGAGGAGCTGTCGTTTAAGGACCAAATCTTCCAGCAGCAGCTGTCGGAGACCCGCACGAAGCGCCAGATTGAAATCAGCGAAATCGATGGGCGCCTGGCTGAACAGTACGAAGCCAAGCTCCAGCAGGCCTTGCAAGACCTGCGGGACCAGTATGAGTCGCAGATGGCCAACAACAGGCAGGAAATCGAGCTTCTGTACGAGAATAAGATAAAAAATCTACAGTCTGCTGCTAATCGTAACACTGGGGCTGCAGCTGCTGCCATCGACGAGCTGCGACAGACTCGTACACGCATTGACACCTTGTCCGGCCGAATTGGCGACCTTGAAAATCAAAATGCTATCTTGACAACACGCGCACGCGACCTCGAGAAACAACTGGAGAATGAGCGGATGCGCCATGCTGAAGACCTGGCCTTGCTGGAGAACGAACTGGCTCGCCTACGTGAAGAAATGGCCCAGCAGCTGCAGGAATATCAAGACCTAATGGACATTAAGGTTTCCCTAGACTTGGAAATCGCTGCCTATCGTAAGCTGTTGGAGTCTGAAGAAGATCGTTTAAATATAACCCCATCAGGAGGCATAGCCGAAGTGTCCCGAAGCATGCGTTCCAGCTCCTCCCAGAGACGTGGCACTCCCATCCGCTTGGCTGGGGGCAAACGTAAGCGCACTCTTCTGGAAGAAAGCCAGGAGCAAAGCATGTCCGACTATAGCGTCTCTAATTCGTCCAAAACCGACGTTGAAATCGCAGAAGCCGACGCTGAAGGGAAGTTTGTAAAGCTGCATAATAAGGGCAGCAAGGAGATGGCCATTGGGGGTTGGCAGGTTGTGCGCAAGGCCGGCGACCAGGAGACGGCGTTCAAGTTCCACCGCACACTCAAGCTCGAGCCCAACGGGTACGTGACCATCTGGTCTGCCAACCTGGGGAAGGACCACGAGCCCCCGACCTCGCTGGTTATGAAGTCGCAGAGATGGTTCGTGGCAGACAATATGACCACGACCCTGATTGACATCGATGGGCACGAAGTTGCTGTGTCTGAAAGGTACGTTACGTTTCAAGACAAGCGAAACACGCTGTTTTCGCGTCACTTTTAAGTTATGAATTTATTGTAGATTATACAATACGTAGGGGCTTAAGTGAGTCTTTTAATCACGTGTGTGTAGGTTGTAACTTCATTAGAGGGCAACAATCACACAAGGGATTAAAAGTCGCTAGTACTATGCTATATACATAATTTTTTGCACTTCCCGTAGAGACACAATTATGCAAATCTTGTAGGTAACTAAGGTAACGTTGTAAACAGGGTTAATAATTTTGAAGTATTATTTAACTTGACTCCCGGCGATCAGGAGTGCAAAAATTATATACTAACATAATCTAAGATTAGCATTTATTGAGTTTTATAAGTAGAATATTTTTTTACTATGTATATAGTGTAATTCTTGTACAATAAAGTATCGTTTAATCATTTCGAATGCTTTACTGCCCGAAAATTAGGTTAGTTATTTTTGAATAAATATAGGCCAGATATAAATCGCACGGGTAAAGAAAGATATTGAGTACTTCCTGGGCTTATCTAACCACAACCTGAATAGCGAGGGGAAGGTCTAGCCGAGGGGAAAGGTGGGCCCATTGAACTAGATTTATAGATTGCAAGGCCTTGAATGTGGTCATCGGCTACAAATATGCGTGGTGACATCACCATCATTTACATACTTTACATGCTTTTCCACCAAAACTAGTTACCTTTGCTTGAGCGTGGGCAGTGAGTGTCAAATGATTCTTTATTGAAAAGTTGAATTTACCATATACAATATTATTATGATAATTATTTGAGTGTGCCTTGAAGGACAAACAGTTGAAGTCGGCTGCACTTGTTTAAACAAATGCAGGTGAGACGACTTTAATCAAAATTAGTATTGTAATTAAGCTGTGCTTGAGGACATTTCAAAAATGTAATGGAAAATAACAAAAACAGTTGCTAGATTTAAAAATAATCGCCCGAATTCCAGTTCTAAACAGGTGCAACAGGATATAAACAATCACAATGTATTGGAACAATTGCCCTAAACAAATGCTGCATAGCTCGATACTTAAACTAAACAGTTGCCTATTACCTTCGTAATTTGATGACCGTTCGTAATGCCTCAAAATAAATGAAAATCAGCAAAGTAATGGCAAAAGCTCGAAACAAATGACTAAATAAAAATGTTTTGCATCCAAAGAAATTATCTGATTATTTTAGAGGTTATGTTGTCATAAGTTTTGTGTTTAAATAAACAAATGATAAGAGCTAAACGCACAAAAAATTTGACGTAACAGCGATAATCTTAAAATTACTATTTATAAGTTCGTAATTGAGGTTCTAACAAATTAAATCACTAAAATATTTATTGGCAATAGACAATTCAGTTCGATGCTTAAATGTTCTAAATTTTTTTATACATAACCTACGATTATAAAAACAATAAATTCCTCTTTTGTCACGTGAAGACATTTCCAGCACGCTATTGCCAAAAGTTTTGACATAATGACATAGCATGACTAGGACATATAAATATCGCATGTCCTACATCACTAAAAACTTAAATCAATAATTAGCGTTGAACCGTACAATTCAAATTTCCTCTATAGCAACAACGAACACCTGCCCATCCATTAATCCACGATTTACATCACCGTTATTTGCATATTTTTATAAAAATAAACATGAAGCCTCCTCCAAACCATGCGAAAGTGTAGGCGTAGTAAACAAATAGAGTCTATAGACTATATTTTTCAGGGTGAAGAAGCAACTGGCCAGTTCAACCACCCGCCATCGTGAGTACGCGGGGTTTCTAGCTTCTGAAGAGCTGCACCACCAGCAGGGCGACCCACAAGGCGAAGAGAAGTGTCGAATCATGTGAAACTGAGTTAGTTTAGAGTTCAAACAGTGGGTACAGAGTCTCGATGAGCTGCCAGAGGAGACATTTATTTTTATCGTAGAGTTTAAGAATTATTTTGTGTTTACCACGCGTATTATATTTAAGCCAAATTATTATTGTGCCAGTTTAGGTGTGAAGGTTTCCTGGAACTCCAAGACTGAAGCTTTTTGAGATTCTCTAAACTTGTGCGCACCCCTAGATCGGCACGAGTGGGGATATCTTGTAAGACTCGAATTAGTGAATTTACTGTGTTGCATTTTTCCTGCAACGATTCCACTAGGAGTTTAAAATGTATTTACGTAGAGCATGTAACTGGTGTATTTCACTTCAAACTGTAGATACAATACATATTTTCTTTTACAATTTTTTACTATAATTATTGCGCTAGGAATTTGAAAATTTATGCTTTTCTTATTCTGTAATTTGTGTTCAAATAAATAGCTTTAGATTCTTAGATTCTTATTTTTCGTTTTAAACGGATTATTTTGAGTGGCGCTTGTGATGAAGGGCGACGGAGATTTGTACGTGCTTGTGGCCACGAGAGTTGTATATTACGTTATTACGTATTTTTATTTTTAAAGGTGCCTTAACTATGTGTAAACTGGCTCTTTTGTTACTGACGATTAAATAATTTTATTAAATAACTATGTATTTTGAGTACCTTTTTAAGTCTAGGTTAATTCAGAATTTCAGATGCTTATACTGTTAAATAGCTAAAACCTATCGTTAGTCATAGGTGAATTTCATGTCTTAAATTTTGCACAGAAAAGTAATGAAATATATTTTCACCAGAACCTCTTCTATTTATTTTTAGCTTCTTTTGGTTATGTAACTGAACAATTAGGTCACGTTTATAAAAATGCCGGTATTTATAAAAATGACAATATTTGCGCAAATCGTTGTGCAATATCACTGAATATTCCAAATTTATTTTATAACATTACATCACTGTCATGTTTTGGGGATGATTCATGGCTAAAAATAACAAAATATTGGAAATGACGTCATACTGATGTAATAAATTACTCGTATCCCGTAACGGCTGTAGACCCACCCTTACTTTGAACTACTGTGTAGACATCTGTATATCAACTCGAATAAAAACTGAAATTGCGCCGCAGGCGCCATCGCTATTTGAGTAGCTGAACTAAAAGAATCAGTATCGGACTGATTTAAATTATATATTTGGGGCTCCCGTTGAAGTTAATTTTCTTATTATTGAACAAAAAAAAATCTCTCTGGCCATTTGTGCCTGTATTTTGTAGAACTCAATTTTTTTATCAAAATTGTGAATGTTAAATGCTGCTATACATTATTTATTAAACCACTGCTTCCTACACTTACAAGATTTGGCAACGCTGCTGCTAGGCCAATTTGTTGTACTGTTTAGTTATAAAAATGTTTGTTCAAATGTGGTGTGTGATTAAATATTAATATATCGGACTGCTCTGAGTTTGAAGAAATACATTTATTTATATTACTGTACTATTCGTGAAACTAAAATTGCTGCTAGTTATGGGTTTTTATTAAGTATTTCACTAAAATACAACCGAGGTAAGTAACATTCTAACGTCGTTTTTAGCGCATTTCTTGTAACTTTTAATTTTATATTTAGAATGCCACCAAGACGTGTATCAACTACGACAGTACCTTAAAAGAAAGTCGTATGTAAACTAACATTTTCTTTTCCAATGAACGAGATCCGAAAAAAAGGCTGGCTTCGTGCAAATACCACGAGAACGTTGGACCCCAACAAAAAGTGCTTTCGTGTGTGAAATACGTTTTAAAACAAGACAGTTGAAAGCGTTAGAAATAAGAGTGGGGAACTGCAGAAGCTGATGCTGCACCATCCTCGATTAGCTTGTCGTCGAAAGCGTCTCAAGAAAGGACAAATCCTGAATATAGAAGAAAATGGAAAGACATGCACAAACAGGGAAAGTGTTTCTAAATGATAACATCAGCAGTTTTTCGAAGTTTACGAAACAATTTACATCACACAAATTTAGATGCTACTCAGCAGATAAGTTTATTATGTTTAAATAAGATTATTTACAGTAGCACCACTATAGTTTTTCCATATAGGTACCTATGTTGTACTCCCAATCAGCAGTGGCCTATAAAAAATTACAAACTTTAAAATAATTACAGAAATGTTCTTTTATTATGGATTACATAGATTAAGTTGTTGTATTTTTATAAATATATTGTTACATGTTTGTATTACTTGAGTATGTAAATAAATGTCATAATTACAGAAGGTCCCTTTAGTTAATTACAGAGTAACATATTGTTAAGAGCCACGGCTGGGGTCATTGCCCCGGACATTGTTCCAAAACCGTCGCGATCAATATTCAGGAAGCAGCCGCAGACGGGTGACGTCAGTGGCCTCGAAGCAGCTGCGAAGATTTGAGTCACGCGGTCGAACGCTCCGGAAGCACCCTTCGTGGCAGATGCAACAAGTGACTTTCATTATTGGAATATAAATACACGCTGCAGGAGTTCTGCGGCAGTTCTGATCAAGCTCACACGGCGTAAACCGCCACACAAATGCTCGCGTAATATACATAAATAAAAGCAAGGTGTAAATATAAATAATAGAAATAAATAACCATATATAATCGTTAGTGTTAAGAGTGAAACAAATAAATAGTTGAAGTTTAACCAGTGTAAATAATAAATAAATGTATCGTAGAAATAGTGCGTTAGTTTTAGTAATTTGAAATGTGCTTGATAATTCTCGTGTGCTTGTAAATAATAATGATTAATCTAATGGTTGTAAATAAATGTTTAATACAAGAAGCGTCGTTATAATTTTTAAATAGCCCGAACGTTAAAAACGTAACAATATGATAAAGGTTAAAACTGTGCTCTTTAAAGCAAAATTATTTCAAATTGCTGTACCTACTGTAATTTAGGACCACCAACTACCAGAGATGCAATGTTGCCAAGTCTAACAGCATGGCTTGTCAGTGTAGGAGTCAGTGATTAAACATATTTCCTATATTAATCTACAGCGTGATCAGAATAATGGCCATTTGCCATTTATTAGAAAATTTTGTTCTTATTAAAAGGCAGCGCATTTTCTAAAGCTCAAAATAAACTTTCCCAAATTTAAATATCTTTTTTCGTATACGGGGAAAGTTTAAAAGTATGAAAATGGCTTAAGAATAAAGTACCCTTATTTTTCAAATACACAAAAATGTTATTTAGAAAAGTTGCGTAGAATAGAGAAAAGGTGGAAAATACCAAGTCACAGCCACCTACACTAAAAAGTAATTAACTCTGTTTTTTCTACCACCGGATACGGTAAGGATATACTGTCAAACATCAGTGTCGCTTACTTAGCAACAAAAAAAAATAATAAAAATTGGTGCTAATATAGTATTTTATTTAACAAGCATATAATGTAGGTTATATTACACGAGGATGAAGTTTACACACGAGCCAAAGGCGAGTGTTGTAATCATCCAAGTGTATTCCATAAATATACCGACAAACTTTTAGGGGTGGTAGGGGACATCAAAACAAACATTTTTTGCTTGATAAACATATGTCTGAAAACGCTTCGTTTTCGAGATACAGGGTGTTAAAATTTGTAGAAAAAACGCTTCAGCCGATTTTAATGAAATTTTCACAGTTTATTGGTTACTTTATGAGGCATCTTTTGGTTCTATTACAGTTGATACAGTAATTCCAGGGGCGTGCTCACGGAGCAACCTGTGAGTGTTTCTGCATAAAAAAATAACACCCAGTAATTTTTTTGCAATTTTTAAACTTGTTAAAGATGAAGCAAATAACACAACTTTTTTCACTTAAGGGTTTTGCGTATCTTGCTTCGTTTTTGAGGAAAAAAATTTGAACCATTTTTTTACAAACTTTAACACCCTGTATCTCGAAAATGAAGCGTTTTTGGACATATATTTATTTAAAAAATGTTTGTTTTGATGTTCCCTACCACCCCTAAAACTTTGTCGGTATATTTATGGAACACCCTGTATGCAGGTCAAATACAATATTTTATCTGCAACTATGTATACACTGTGTTTTTTTATCTCGTTACAAGACTTTTTAGGTCCAACGTTTTTTCATGAGTGTTTAACATTTAGGTAATATTTTAAACAAACTAATTTCATTGTTGCCGAAGCGGCAGGTGTTTGTTGTTGCTATAGAGAAAGTTTGAATTGTACGGTTCAACGCTAATTATTGATTTAAGTTTTTAGTGATATACAACATGCAATATTTATATGTCCTGATCATACTATCTCATTAAGTCAAAACTTTTGGCAATGGCACTCTAAAAATATCTTCACTCGACAATAATAATAGGTTATGTATAAACAAATTCGGAACATTTAAGCATCAAACTCAACTGTCAAATATTGCCAATAAATATTTTAGTGATTTCATGTGTTATATATAACCCTCAATTACGAACTTATAAATAGTAATTTTAAGATTATCCCTCTTACGTCAAAATTTTTGTGCTCTTATCATTTGTTTGTTTAAAAACAATACTTATGGCAACATAACCTCTAAAACGATCAGACAGATAATTAACAGCGATAATTCTATTCAAAACTCCCTGATGTTTCTTTGGATGCAAAACATTTTTATTTAGTCATTTGTTTCGATTCTAATTTATATTTTTGGGCTTTTTTCATTACTTTGCTCATTTTCATTTATTTCGAGGCATATCAGAACAGATGAATTACGAACGGTCATCAAATTACAGTAATCTCTCAGTTTTTTGTTATAATTTTGTCGTAGTTGCTCGAAGGTAACAGCCAACACCTTCAACTGTTTAGTTTAAGTATCGAGCTATGCACCAATTGTTCCAAAACATTGCGATTGTTTATATCCTGTTGCACCTGTTTAGAACTTGAATTCGGGCAATTATTTTTAAATCTAGCAACTGTTGTAACCATCCAAGTGTAATACACCGATTATATGCGTGTCAACTATTATATGCGTGTCAACTACGAAATTATTTTATTTAAAATGTTATCTAAATGTTAAACACTCATGAGAAAACGGTGGACGTAACATGTGTTGTAACGAGATAAAAAAATCACAGTGTATAGATTTGATAATGACGGGTACCTGCCTGCTTTCTTTATTATTAAGTTGGTGACACTGTAAGTCTTATGTCAAATTCGAGGTTAGCAGGTTAGATTTTGGGGCAGTCTGTGTTAAAACTGACGCAAAACCTAAACTTCTAACCTCGACGTTAATGTCTATTATTGACAATCTAGCCCACTAATTAAAAAAAATACCATGTGGAATATGAGCCGCTTTTTCCTTTTAGGGTTGCATATACCGGATGATCATAAATGGTTGTGATTTTTTTCTTAGATTGGCACTGTTAATGCTGTCAATTTTGGTGGCACTGTAAGTTTATGTCAAATTCGAGGTTAGCAGGTTAGGTTTTGCGTCAGTCTGTGTCAAACCTGACGGCAAACCTAACCTGTTAAGTAATAGTATATTATGTTATTAGGAGCAAAAGTTATACTTTATGTGGCGAGGCTGGACGGGTTATCTGCCGAGCTTGCGAGGCAGATAAGTACGGCCGAGCCACATAAAGATACTTTTGTTCCGAATAACATATAGTATTTTTTCTTCAAACGTTTTTATAACAAATTATTTACAACTTTGTGAACAAAATTCGAACAAAATTACTTTATCTCGTCAGCGGCAGATAATATTATCTGCCGCTGACGAGCGGCAGATAAAGTTGTCAGCGACAGATAATAACTTTATGTGCCGCTCGTCAGCGGCAGATAATATTATTTGCCGCTTGGCAATAAAGTGACAGTTTAGCATCATCAATCCAGCAGTATAATGCCATATTTTACTGCCGTTTGAAGAAAAATATTATTTTTACTATAACTAAAATCATAAAAAAACATAATGGGAAACAGAACAAATATGGCAAAAAAATTAAAAACTCAAACAAATGGTATATGGTGTAGTTGAAGTTTGAAGAAAAGCCTTAATTCCAGTCTTTTTTAATAAAATCGTTAACTATATATTTGAAATAATCCGCCACTTATTTGTTGACATTTTGATGCATTAATCATAAAATAATCGTCTTACCGGTGCAGATGATGGTATTATACTGTGGATAGCCGAGTTAGCTAAGACACTAAGTCAAGACTGTCAAGGTTTTCTACAAGAACTGAAAGAAAAAGAAAGGTCAGAAATGATAATGAATAAACTCAAGAAAAATAATGAAGAAATTGGGAAGTTGTTAAAAAGACTGCTGAACGACAAGATAAATCATGAAAAAAACCTGTGTGTAGAATAGTATATTACATTACAAGGCATGAAAGTGATACTTTGCAGATGAGGAGGCTTGTTGAAGAATATGAGGACGGGACCATGATAACATGATTGTGTACAAGTATACGATATCAGAGAATTAGAACGGGTATTCACCGGCGTGCGGCGCATCACCTGCGCTGCGGTATTACTCATGCCGGGTGCTCATTATGCATTATTTGCGTTTTGCGTAGAAAACAGGGTTATTATATATTTTTTTAGTGGTTCCTAAAGATCTTAATCCTAAACCTCCAGGATGTTATCGAGTGATTCTCAAAGATCTGTTGCTTTTTTAATTTTATGAAAATATGTATCCTTTTTATTAGAAATGGTTTTCTCCCATCGCCAAAAAATTTAAAATTTTTCAGTTTCAAATGCTAAACATTTTATTTTTAAATATTTATTTCCGAGTACACCCCTATGTAGGCTAAATTTCGATTTTAAGCTGAGAATAGTAGGTGTCCTAATTCCCCACAGATATAAGGGCGAATCCAGACACTATTCATGAAAAAAATGACGTTGTGATTGTAAGCAAGTTTTTTTTCTATAGAACGAAGAGATGCAGCATGTAGGTGTCTAATTTTATTTTTAATTTTTGACGAAAAGTACATACACAATCTGTAACCTCTTATACCGTTTACACACTGCCGGGGTGCCGGGGGCACCGAACGGCTGGGGGTACGTGCATTTTAAAATTCGGCTGAGGTGCTTGAGGTAGTAGAGTCTGTATAAGCTAGAACACTACACCCGCTCTCCAGATGTTCACACATCCAAGTACTGACCAAGCAGACTGGAGCTTAACTTTTGCAAGTGCGCTGAGAGATGTAACACCACTCAACCGTAATTGCGAAATAATTAATTGCTAATTCCAAAAAATCTCAAAAAACGTACGAGTTCACCACGGATGACAGTACTATTTGTACGTCATAATTTGCTGTCTTCTGATATTCGTTTTTCAATTCTTCATTATACCAAAGAGCATATAATATTGTTCATTTTCCTGCTCATCTTTTCCTTCTGTGTATACATAAGTATCGTTGTTTTTATTTTCTTATCTTTACAAAGAACTCTTATATTGCTCACTCTTCATTTCTTAGCTTAGAGACTACTATTACCGGGCGACCATAAATGGTTGTAATTTTTTTTCATAGTTTGGCACTGTTTATGTTGGTGGCACTATAAGTCTATGTCAAATTCGAGGTTTGCAGGTTAGGTTTTGCGTCAGTCTGTGTCAAAACTGACGCAAAACCTAACTTACTAACCTTGAACCTGTTTTCCTTGACCTTATTCATATCAGCCATTGTGCATTGTTTGTGCTCCTGTTCTAATTCTGTTTTACAGTTTATTTTTGTGATATTTTACCCCCTGTGTGACTTTTGTTTTCTGTAGGTACTGTACTTAGTAGGTCTTCTAGTTCAATGCTCCAGAATATAATAATTCAGTTATGTATTATATAATAAGCTTATTTCGTTATATCCACAGGCAGATGCATTGGCCTAACCTCTTTGAAGAAATTTATTGTTAAGACCCCAGGGTTGCCAAAGCCAGTTTGAGGAATTGCAGTGGAATTGGCATTAGATTTTTGTAGCTGTTAGAGTCAGTAGCAATCGAAACCACATTTTCTAATCTAAACCCAAAGACTATGCCTCTGAACCATCGCCCCTGTTGTATAACAGCAACGGCACACCACTGGTAAAGTCAGCGTCACAAACCGGAAACATTAAAGCTGCCATATTGAGACACCATCCTGGTTACACTTATTAGAAACATATAAGCCGTTCACGATCTTTTTGGGTCAGGTGAGGCTATGACCATTTAGTAATTTTGTTGGCAGCACCTCTGTTGCAACTAAACTCCCTCATGGAACTTGACACTTTTTGTATTAGGTTAGGTTGTTTTCAGTTTAAGGTTATATTTTCTGAATAGGTACATTGTTGCCGGATATTCTCTAGTCTCCACATCCACTCGCATTCTTTTAAATTTGGTCTGACCTTTTTAAATTGGAAGTAGGATCGTTTGATGGAAATTTTTAGTTGTAACAAAGTTATTTTCGGCATTTTGACTTTTCCTTTGGCGGAAATTGAAATGATTTTTTCAGATTTGATAAATCATTTATTTTCTTACGAATATTAAAATAATAAGTCTGGCAATGTGGTGGCAAGAAAATGTCGAACAGACACTGACAGAAAAAAAAGTTGCATCCGCTACATATCTGAATCAGTTAGTCCAACATGAAAAGAAAAAATCATAGCCAACTCTGTCCCAAAAAGGTCGTGGCTCCTTCCTCCTCTCTTTATATTCTAAGAATAAAACTAATACAAACAACAGTGCTTGGTGTAATAAATAATTTGTTATTCAAATTTTCTTCTTGTTAGTGCCCTCGGTTGAACAGTTAATATACCATAGCAACAATATAGTGATACAACCCAACTGCCTGTAGGTTTTGTATGCTACATAAATGATAGGGATAAAATATTTCTTCGTGTGTTACAGAGAAAGAAGCCTAGATGAATTTCATAACGAGTGCCCTGAGTTTTTGCATGTGGGCCAGTGGGATACTGCATGTAGTATTTTAACCAGTGCCCACTAGATGTCCCTATACACCTGCTGTAAGATCGACCAATGAGAGAAAACCAAAATTGCGCCATTAGTTGTTTAGTAGTTCATAACCTAAGTTTTATCATTTTTAGAGTATATTTTTATATTCTATTATTGTCAGTGCATTTTTAACGAAAGTAAAAAATGGTAGATGATCAAATGGAAGTTGAAGAAATTCGAGATGAAGCGCCCGGTACATCAAAGGATGCCACAAAGAAAAAGGAAAAGGGCAGCAATTTGCCATGGTATTGCTACTTTCAATTACTCACATCTACCTGAACTAACACAGTAATTCTAGGATTGAAAAGTACAGGCCACAAACGTTCGAGGAAATTGTTGGAAACGAAGACACGGTCAGGCGGTTGTCGATATTCGCACAGCAAGGAAATGTGCCCCATATCATCATAGCAGTGAGTAGCACTCACACTGTTTAGTTTCTAAAAATGTAGGATGTACTCAAAATACACCACTCCTAGGGCCCACCAGGTGTTGGCAAAACGACGACAATCCTGTGCCTCGCTAGAATTTTGCTAGGATCATCGTTCAAAGATGCTGTGCTGGAGCTCAACGCATCAAATGATCGAGGAATTGATATCGTCCGCAACAAAGTGAAGATGTTTGCACAACAGAAGGTTACACTTCCACCCGGTCGTCATAAGATAATTATTCTTGATGAAGTCGACAGGTTGGTATTTGAGCAGTAATTAATAATAATAGGTAGCCGTTGTTGAGCACGTAAATGGGAAGAATAGTAGTAAACATACAAAGATAAATGCATATAAATTGTTCAGCTGTAAGGCGAGGTTCTAAAATTTAAACCTTGAGAGAAAATAAAAAGGTATCTGACTTGTATGCTTAATGCTAAAATTTAACTTATACTAAATGTGCTTCATATGAAAAATCCATTCTAACCTGTACCTCGATAGCATATTTAAAGTTGACAGGTTTGATATTTCTAACCGGCTGTTATTTTATTATACTTGGAGTATATTTGTTTAAAAAGTTATCTTTTAAAAGTAGCAATTGAATGTACTAGAGCGGAAATTAAATTAAAGTTTAGCTTTTGAACCATAGAAATGTTGATATTATTAACAGTAATATTAATCGCATGTGAAATATAACGGACACTCTTTGTCAAAAATTAATACAGCTGATTTGCAAGAGAAGTTGTATACATGCATTGAAGATAAATGTTAACAAGTTTACTATTGATGTCGGTGTGTAAATAGAATACAGCAATGGATTCAATATGGAACCATGGGGAACTCCTTGCAAAATAGCCACCTTATTTTATATATCAAAGGGATCGTTGTCATATTGAAACACTTACGGCCGGTCTTATAAAGACCACTAATCTGACGCTGTTAAAATAAACAAAAGCGCATCAAAATTTGTTTACTAACGATTAAAATGTCATAAGCGCTAAGGTTTTTATGCGCTTTTGTTTATTTTAACAGCGAATTAAAGTTAACGTCAGATTAGTGGCCTTTATAAGACCGGCAGTTAGTGTTAATATTTCTATAAGAATTTTATGTATGTAGCATTACTATTATAGTGACTCCATCTCGATCTATTGTACAACTGCAACCGGGCACGTAAACCCGATTGCAAAATATTGTTATTTATTAAATGTTCTTTGAGTCGATACAATGGAACTTTAAAAAATAATTGAGAATACTGGAAGAATGCTCATTGGTCTAAGATCTATTGAATATAATTTTTATTTTTTGGCAATGGTTTGACTACCCATAACATGTTTTCAGCAAGTAAGAAATCACTTATATACAGGGTGTTTATAGATAGCTAGATAGTCCATTGGTTTTTTAAATGGATATTTTTAGATATTTTAAATCGGCGCTAAAAATTAAAAAAAAAATTAAAAACTTATTTAGCAGAAGTATTGACAATCGAACAAGAAATTCGAAACAAATTCCACTTAGCCATTTGTTTCAATAAAAAAACAGTTTTCAATTGTTTTACTATGTTTGGTGCGATAATTTGGCCGTGAAAATGTTTACAGCCAAGTGGAATTTGTTTTGCATTTCTTGTTCGATTGTTAGTGATTTTGCATGTCATGGCCTACTTTAGGTAAACAAAATTTTTTAACTAGAAAAAATAATGAGTTCCGTAATGTTAGTTGTAGCATCCTATCATAAAGCATTTTTAGCACTGATTTCAAATATCTAAAAATATACAGGGTGTTCCATTTAAAAAACTAGTCGTGTATCACTACGTAAAAATAGGAGGCCATGGTTTAAATTGGTTTATCTACGACCACCACTAAAAGTAGGCCTTTTAGCGCTAGCTTGTTTCACTAAAAGTGACGTTTTATAGTTTACCGTGGTTAAAGAAATCAGCTGTTTACTGTTAGCCTATGTGCTAAAAGTGAAGTGAGGTTATAAAACTACAATTTCGAACTGGAAGTGAAGTTTTAAAGTTATTCTAGTTGCTTCTTGCGTTACAGGTAAAGTGTTTTTGAAATAATTAAAGCGTTATGTAATGAATACAGTCAGATGTGGAGTATTAATAATTACATTTCATCACTGACCTTGACTACTGTCATTCGTAAACATTCGCCCGTGCGGCATGGCCTACTGTTTATTATGATATAAATTAGAAGTGTCGTAGATGCAAACCTTTGTTAAATCGATATTTATGGATTAATAATAGTAAAATTAAGGTCGTAGATAAAATATTGTATGCAACGCGCGCTAAAAGTCGTTTATGCAAGAGACATGTTATGAAACTCAGCCTTCGGCTTCGTTTCATAATTTTCATTCACTTTTAGCACTTGTTGCATAAATAGCTATTATGTAAATTTGTAGGTTATATACTGGTATTTCAAATAAAAAAAGTTTTTTTCGATATCTCTATTGTTACCGAAGTTGCGGACTGTCTAGCGGTCTACAAACAGCCTGTATAAGGGATTTGACATACAAATACTTAGAATATATAGGAAAGCAGTTTCTAATTAATACTGCACCGTTTATTATTACAAAATGCCTAGATCAAGAGCATTATCGAAGGTAAACTCAAAATAATAAAATACATTTAAAATATTCTTTATGAAAATGATAAAGTACTTACTTTTGCAACTGTAGTTTTTGTAACTTTGTGCCTTCAAGTTCAAAATCGGGACATTTACCGTCCCGACAGCCATTGCATCGGAACACGGGAGAATCGATAAAAAAATGAGACGTCCTGACAGAATCGGGACGGGTGGCAATCCTGGTCTTGATTTATTTACATTTATTTTTGCACTTCCAAAGGTCTTGTACTGTTTTCATGTTTAACCATCTACTCAACAGGTCTCTTTTTTTATAGGTTATAATATACAGTATGTCCTCGGATTGGGTTATAAAGAGGGAAAAATAGTTTAATTTTGACTTCACAAAAAAAAAACTCTTTGTTTAACCCTGCTTGTTCTCAAACTAAAAATGCACTTGCCAAAATTTAAATATCTCTTTCCGTATACGGGGGAGGTACGAAAATAAGAAAATGGCTCAAGAATAAAGCATCCTTATTTTTCCCCATTCACACATAATTCTCAGTTTATTTTTATACTGTGCTCAATTTGCCTGTCAGTAATTTAAGGCCAGTTAAAATGAAATGTATTAATTAATTGCACAAATAAAATGGTTGAGTGCCTCTTTCTTAATATTTTATTTAACTGAAATATTATTTAAGCTAGCTCTCGATAAACACGAAACTGCATTATCTCAGGTTGGGTTCTGAAATGGGCTATAATTACAAATTAGTAGTTCATTTTAGATTATTTGTCCTTGGGTGGCTCATATACGCGGTTCTGGTAGATAAAATTTACGATCTGTCAAATGACACAAAATCCTCGCCAGTGCAACAGCGATTTTGAATATTTATAAAAAAACGTGAAGTTTACATGGCAGATCCTACCTTAAAAGATCTTGTCGAACTGGAACGGAGATGATCGGAAGGCGACGCCCTTAATTTTTTCTGCTGAAGACGCTCCCATTTGTGCAGATGTTGCTCTAGGTGCTCTGGATTCAGCTGCTTAATTGTGCTGGAAACGACCCTTAGAAATTTCAGCTGATCGGCTGCTGATGTCCAATCTCAGAGGCGAATTGGAAATTTTTGTTGTTGTTGTGGAACTGGCTACAAACACTCCTACAGCTGGCTGAACACTTGGTCAATAAAATGGTATACTTTTTATTTGTTTAACACATTTTATTTATAAAAAACATTAATTAAAAATGGAGCACAAATTCGACAAGATTCATTAATTTAAATTGCAATTGTTCTTTTCTAATAACAAAAAGAGCATCAGGTTGCTTTGTTACTGCGATGATATTTGTTAATTAGAAATTAGTTCTGATAGCAAAATACACAAATGGAGTAAAATTTGATTACATAAATCTTAAATTAATATTTTCTTAAATCTAAAAATGTTCTTTGCTTATAACTATCATTGTTCCTTCCGTCACGTACACAAATGTTTTAAAATCACTGTTCTGCTTTTTCACTTTATTTTATTAATGCACTGGAGATTGAGTTCAAATTTACACACTTTGCTTGCTTTCCTTCTTTGTTTTCCTTTGTCTAATTTCGTGATTACTCTTTGCAATTTTTTATTTTCCTTTATTCCGATTTCATTTACGTTTTAGATCGCTTGCATTTACTGACCTTTGCTTTTATTAATAACTTCGCTCCATTAGTCTGCACATAAAAAACCTTTTGTGTCAATTTCATAAAATACGATAAGAGTGGATTGTCGAATTTCACTTTCGTTCACTTAACTTGAAATTTATGTGACCGGAAATTGATGCTAAAAATCTCATATTTGTGTCAACAAAAACACAGGTATCTTAAAAAATTAATAATACACGATCCAAACGTCAATAGCAATTCAAAGAAATTATAATTTTTAATAGAAATGTTATAACAAATATTTCCAATTAACATTATTGTATATTTTGAAAAATAAGGGTACTTGATTCCTGAGCCATTTTCATATTTTCGAACATCTCTTGTATACGAAAGGGGATATTTAAATTTTAGCAAGTACATTTTTAGTTTGAGAACAAGCAGGGTTTTTTATAGAGTGATTTTTTGAGAGGTCAAAAATAAACTGTTTTTTCCCTCTTTGTAATCCAATTCGGGGACATACTGTATATTGTATTGTCTTGTCATATTTACTGTATATTTCTTTGAACTTGATCCGCTTACTCTCAGTGCCTCAGATCCTGCTTCTTGTAAACACTTTTATGTGTTTGTAATGGGTGTCCCAATAAGAGTGCCCGATTTAAATTTTGCGCCATTTTTTTTTCTGTGCAAGTGGCAGCTCTGAAATTTGACAGCTGCCATCTACGATTGTTCCGATTATTAATTATGGAGCGCTACACAAAGGAACAACGCGTTATCATTGTGAAAACCCATTATAAAAATGGGGAAAATTACGCTGAAACCGCTCGCAAAATTCGCGGAAATTTTCGGTCGTGAAAGTGCACCAAATGTGACAACGATTCGAAGAGTGATCAACAAATTTGAAGAAACTGGGTCGATTATGAACAGTATGTCTTCTGTGCGTCGACGTACCGGTCGGTCTCTCGAAAACACCGCTACTGTAAACGAGAGTGTCGACGAAAATCCGCGAACATCAATTCGGCATCGTTCACAACAACTTTGAGTAGCACCACGCAGCGAATTCTCACGAAGGACCTCCATCTTCATTCCTACAAGGTTCAGCTGACCCGGGAGCTCAAACCAACAGACCACGCACAGCGCCGTCAATTCGTTCAATGGGTGATGGAGCAAACTGAAGTGAATGCTGATTTTTCGAAAAAAATCATCTACCGATGAGGCGCACTTTCATTTGAACGGGTTCGTTAACAAACAAAATTGTAGAATTTGGGGCTCAGAGAATGCGCACGTGATCCAACAGAAACAAATGCACCCCCAACGAGCCACTGTTTGGTGCGGATTTTGTGCAGGCGGCGTGATCGGTCCGTATTTTTTTGAAAAGGAGGCTGGCAATGCTGTAAGTGTCAACGGTTTGCGGTACCGCAACATGATAACGGAGTTCTTGTGGCCTCATCTGGACGGTATGGATCTGGAAGACACGTGGTTCCAGCAGGACGACGCAACCTGCCACAACGCGCATGAAACAATCCATTTATTGGAGTAACGATTTCCGGACCGAATCATCTCCCGAAATTCCGGTGTCAACTGGCCACCGAGATCGTGAGATTTGACGCCGTGCGATTTCTTCCTCTGGGGTTTTGTGAAATCTCACGTCTATGCCAATGCGCCACGGACTATTCCCGAGCTCAAGAACGAGATCCAACGCGTCAACAGTGAGTTAGAGCCGCAACTCTGCGAAAAAGTCATCGAAAATTTCATGAAAAGAGCAAGGGTCTGTGTTCAGAACCATGGGGGCCATTTGCCAAATATTTTATTCCATACTTAATCGGAAGATGTTTACTTGATAATGCAATAAAAACATCACCACTCGCTCAAAAACTATGCGTTTTATTTTTAAATTAAGTCGGGCACTCTTATTGGGACACCCGTTATGTATCTGGAACATTATTAAATTGGA
Organism: Agriotes lineatus; assembly: GCA_940337035.1. Taxonomy (NCBI): domain Eukaryota; kingdom Metazoa; phylum Arthropoda; class Insecta; order Coleoptera; family Elateridae; genus Agriotes; species Agriotes lineatus. The sequence continues at coordinate 53,383,600 of OW679203.1, forward strand.
ATTGCAGCAAGTTTTGGTCAAATATCTTATGATATGAGCAATTTATTCCCTATTTTTACACAACGATGTAATTTGATTAAAAAAATTTTGCTAAATGGAATTTTATTTCGTAAAATAGAGCAAAAAGAAAGCCGGATAGCGCAGTTGATAGAGCGTTAGGCTCCCACAGTGGGCAGAATTTTTTAGCAGCCTTGGTGAAGGTATCAGGCCCGGTGAGACCATTCACAGTTGGACATCAAATTAACTGTGCTCTACTCAGAACCACAGACCTAAGAGATGGACTAACAAGGTCCATACTTCACCAAGATGCACACCTAACACAATGGTTGCCATGTAAGCACAAAAGATTTGCTCCAACTTTGTAACTCGGAACACGGAGCAAGTTGAGCACTGCACCGCCAGATGCTAGCATACAAAGCACCAGCCTCTACACCGCTAAGGTAACAAGAGGTTAACGAAATACATACAATACAAAATACAGCAAAAATCACATGGTAAATTATTTGAACTGCAAAATTTCATATAACGGAAGTCCATTAAGAAGAAGTTCCACTGTAAAACCTATTAAAAAATTGGAAATAAATTGTAGCTGAGTTTATAGGATTGAGGTCATCTAAACAGACTTGTAGAATGAGGTAGAACTATGGATAAAGCGGTCATGCTTTGTCACGTATAGAAACCAACAAACGTAACAAAATAGATTTATCACTCAAATCTTACTCGATACATTAGCTATTTATGAAGATATCGGTAGAGTGTTATAAGTTCAATCAAAGGACCAAGTTTATAATATTGACACTTAGTGGACGCCAGGCTCCTTAAAAGATATTTAATTTTCAACAACTATGACCAAATAAATCTGCTTGTATAGAAACGCACAGCGATGGCTAGATCACACACAATTCCAGCAATGACAGATGGAACCGAATTCCAACGTATTCCGATCGCAACAAATGGCTCACGACGAAATTCTACCTGTATTGTTTTCGACTGCCATAAAAAAGGTGTAGAGAAATATATGTTATAGAATCTTAATCAAACTGTGCAAATTTTTTACCTTTAAGATGTCATTGGGGCCCTTTGTGATAGTGAACATTATATGTCTTACAGGAGAATCTTTAATAAGTATGTACAGAACACCAATGAAAGCCAAATTTCAGCTAAAACAGTGTTTGTACACAAATGTTTACTTTTGTTATATTTCAATTCTGCATCTCTTGTTTTACTATGAAAACGAAATAAGTTTCCAACCTCGTTAAAATCCTCTAACCTACGTAAATATTATCCAGAAGAATCGTCAAACATATAGGTTCAAAATTTTTATTATCTAATTTTCAAACTTAACAGCTTATTTAAACAAGGAAGAGACGCATGAGAAGATGATGATTGAACTGGAAGACCAAGAAATGGTTATAATGGGTGTTCCAAAACTTTTGTTATTGAGCAGGCATTGAAATTAAAAATGTGCATTTTATAATTCATGAACCCAACTATGCTAATACTTAAACATTAAATACCAAAATTATTTTGATTGTGCGAATTTATAAGTTTGTAATTTGGAATCAAGTAAACTTCTGAACAAAAATCATTCACATTAGAAAGTTATTCCGTAATGGAAGATGATCAATGGCAGTATCCAACACCAGCGTGCGTGAAAGAATTCAGACAACAGCAATTTTCATAACTGAATAGGCCACTTTCTTGTTTTCATGAAATGGAATCCGTCAATAGGAAATTAGCGGAAGACTGCGGATGAAGGCAGAAGAATATAGAAAATACAATCGAACAAGATTACCTCTTCAGTTTGAAGATTATTGCAGCAGTTAAACATTCCATGTACCACACTGTATAGGGTGTTACAGTAAGACTTGAATTTGTGCATATAAATTGCAAATGTATCAAGAGCTTTTGCTAAAGATAATCTCTGAAACTTCTTTGTGGCGTGAATTCATAATTCATATTCTTATATGGGTATTTCGCCACTCTGCAAATTAAAATATTAAATAACGAAAATATTAACAACGAACGTTTCGAGGGACAATCTGCCCTCGTTATCAACGAATAACAATTAAAACTAACAAGAAACTTATCTTTTTTTCACTGGAAGGAAAAACGACCAACCTCCAATGTCAAAAAATTCATTGGAGGTTGGTCGTAAAAAGTAACGTAATTTTATTTCGGATCCGTTTATAAATCAGCTGCGTGCGAATTTTAAGTTAGCTGCAGTTTAATATTTGTAGGTACTGTAAGATTTAGGGCCTTTGGGGTGTTATATCTTACATAATATGCTTATATATACTGATTAAAGAAAACACAAATCTGTTTATAAATGTTTTGATCGTCACCTTCACAACAAAACAGGTGACGACCGTTACATCACTCTCTCCCCAAGAAAAGGAGGGATGGAGGCCAGTTAGGCAAACTAATATAACCTCGTATGAAAGTAACACGATTATATTTAGCTGCAAAACTTCCTGAATCTTTTCAACAATCCTTAAAAAACTATTAACAATAAAAGATAATTAACACAACGTTAGACTTACACTGCCACTGGTTACATGAATCTAGGTTATTGATCGAGCGTCTCCTACTTCAGAGATGAAGTCCTCTAGGTCCGGGTGGTGTAGCTTGAACAAGCGTCCACGTTCGATCAGCAGAGTTAAGCAACGCTCTTTCTGGTCAGAACTTGGATGGGAGTTCCACGGCTGCATCTCTCGGCGCCTCGTGATACGACAGCCACGGAAATAGTTGGTCCCGGCGGTAATAACAACATGGCAGTCGTTAGTGGGATTGGAAGTCCCCATAAATGCACAGCGACGCCTATAATTGGCCTAACGACTGTTGGCTGAGTGCGATATAAATAAATAAAGCTGGAAAAGAGAGAAAAAACGGCAAGCGTATACTTGAAAAAGTAAAAAAATTATAGGCAACAAAAAAATAAACACATGGAAGCATGGAAGCTTGGTTGATCTAAAAAGTAGGCAGGATCAGCCGAATAAAACTGACTGTCCCGTCAATGTCTTCCAGTGACATGTAGTTATTTGTGCTACCAAACTTAGAAAAAACTTAACTATGTTCGCAACTGCAGAAGTGTGCAAATGAGGTCCTGTGTATGCGCGCGCCCCCCCCCCCCCTCCTCCCGACAAGCGACCGATGTTTACGATTGAGGTTGCATGTTTGCAGGTTGTACCGTAGTAATCGATAGAGGCGTGCCTGGGAACGATACAAGACCTAGCACGCGTTGCTACTGCATGCATGGACCAGGGTAGGGCATGGGTGCATGCGGGCAGCGGCAGCAGGCTGCGAACGCCACTGTGGATGTGCAAGGGTCGCTAATTGACCGAGCAGGAGGTTTTGCTGCACGTATCGGATCAGTGTAGGCCGTGGAAGCACGTGAGCAGCAAGAGCAGATTGCAGTTGCAACTGCAGAAGTTGCCAATGAAAAAATTGATTTGCTAGAAGAAAGCAATGCAGATTTGTATATGAAAGCACATTTAAAGAAAAAAATAATGCTGAAGTAGAAGTGTGCGTACGCGTCTGGAATGTATGCGTCTCCCATTGCAGAAAAGCCGCCGATGGGCATGATTGAGGTTGCATGTATGCAGGATGTATCATGTGATCGGCGAATGTGTGTCCGGAGGGGTGCTTCAGTGCGGCAGAAAGCATCCGGGTTGGATCTGGTAGATGGGTTCGCAGTTCGCAGGAAGGCTGGAGTTAGCGAGATAGTCCCAGGGCTTCTTCCGTGGATGACAGCTTAGCGTGCAGGCTGGATTGAAGTCATAGAAGTTGACAGGATCGCTGGGCAGGACTCCAGGAGAAAGAAGGTGATGTGTATCATACGTCTCGGGGTCACCATTATATATACTGATTAAAGAAAACAAGTTTCATTTTGATAACCAATATAATAATTTGTTTATATGTTTTGATCTTCACCTTCACAACATAAACAGGTGACGATCGCTACAGTACTTAGTACAAAAATGCCTGTGTATGATCGTAAAAAAAGGAGTTAGTCCAATCGTAGACAATAATATTGAATTTGAATTTTCCAATGAGTATGTTTTTATCCATAGCTTGAAATTCAAATTCACCACTGACATAACAGTTCCGTTATGCGCATATTCCGTAAAAGTCAAAATCTACCAGTTGGCTCCTACTGGAATTTTCCCGAAAATTTTCAACATGTTATTTTGATTGTTCTATTAGACAGTGACCTGTTATAAGTTGTTAACGGACTTTTTCCACTGTATAAGTGTTTTTCACACGACGTTTCGGAAGTTCTTCATCTACTCCCTTCATCAGGCATGCTTTCGTACGTTTTTTGTACGTACTGTAGTGCCTACCCCAGGATTTGAAGCCGGGTCCACTGATAACTTGTGGTTACGAGTCTGCCAGAAATGTTAAAAATATCCAAAACAACTGCTTTCAAAATTAACGATGATCATCTTGACATGTCGAAAATCAGTGCAAGGTGGATACCACACATGATCATATCAGCGTAAAAGAAATTCAAAGTTTGTTACGTTTTTTTTGCGCATTTATTCGAGTTTAAGGTCTACGTGACTCAGTTTGTATTTCGCGCGCTTGTGCCACGCCTACTTCCTTGGTCTTGCTACGAAAGTTTCATAAAACTTGCATTTGTTTTCGGAGCGTCCCTTTTTCCACCTCGCTCGACGAAACGACATGAAGTCGGTTTAGCGGTATAGAAAGTTCGGAGGATTCATGGGCTGCCGTTTGGTTGTTAGTGTGATTCTTGCCTACGCTTCTTGGAGCGTAAAGTCCCTGAAACTTGTTATAAGGAATTTTAGTCCCAAGCCAATCTTCGGCGGAATTTTACGCTACCGAGTGTTTCGCACATACCTGGAATTTGTCCAGGCAGCCAGTGCCGAAGGGCCGATTTGGACATTAGTTGCAGTAGTGGTAATTTCTTCTACGTGTGATGCTTAAGGCGATATAGGGCTGTATTTGGATCGTTGTGGCCGCTTAACGTCTGCTGCGTGCGCTTTAAGAGCACAGGAAGGACCCGACACGGAGGCCTACCTCCAGGTTTAAGTCTGCCCTGCCATCGTGTTGCAAATCCTTTAGGCGAACAGTTTTCTACTGCACGAAATTGTAGCAAACGTTCTTGGATGTCGTGAGTGACGTTGACCTTGAGTCCACATTTGGAACGCGTATCGCGTTTCCTTTAAAACCAAGCAACACCAAGGATTAACCATTGCTGTATATTTTGCCTGTGTGTTTATTGATTTTAATGTGTGCAATAACACTATTGCAAAATTTGCAAAACTGTATAATTTGTGGCAAATGATTCCGATTATGATAAATATTGTGATTTTTGCTGTGATTATATTTGATGATTATATTGTGACATTTGCATTCTGGCTGTATTTGTTACTGCAACCTGTACTTGAGTTGAGCTTCTCTTTCAGATTAATTGTGCTACCTGAGTTTACGTATTCTCGTTTTGAATGCCTGGATACACTTGTCCTTATTTGATAAAAATCTGTTGACGCGCTTTTGAGTATTTAAAGAACTGAACATGCCGTGTCCGAAACTAGCTGGACGGCCAGCAATTGTATCCAAGTAGTCACTTTATGTATTGATTTTGAGAGAATAGTCGACGGAGACTTTTTATGATAACAAGTTGAATGTTGTAAGGAGTTTTTGGAGTTGTGTGGTATAAATCATGCAAACATGACCAACAGAATTGTAACTGGAGATCAAACTTGGGTCTATATTATGATCCTTGACCAAACAGGAGTTGATGCAATGGCATCCTTATTAGGTTTTTGTGCACTTATCTTGGGTGTTTTGCTTATCTGCTTGTTCTTTAACAATGTTTGTTTGTGTAGTATTTTCTTCCCAGCTTTCATTTTTAGTTTTATTACCTTTTTTTCACTGTCATATATTTGCACTCATAAGTGGTTGATTTTATTAACTTCCTCACACTTATGTATTTTAAGAGCATGACCAGTAATTTGCGCACACGTTGATCTTTAGTTCTACATTTGTCACCTCTGTTTCTATTTTTCTAAAGATCTCAATTACTCTTGTGTACTGGAAATTATAAACATTTCATCCGCATATGCGATCTTTTGGTGTGTTTTTGTTTATTAATCTATGGCAGTCTCTCTTTCTAACTACATTTTTTAACATGATTTTAAACAGCATTACTAACAGGGCATCCCCTTTTACCTATTTCGCTCCCTCACACCAGTCCTTGCTTTCTGTAGCATTATTTGAATCGACCTTACTAGCTTGAACGGATTTTCATTTCTCTCATTATTTGTATTATTTTCGTACTCTTAACTTTATCAAATGCTTGCTGATAATCCACAAATGGTAAGAGTCAGTCTATATTAGATTCATGTTTTTTTTTGTACTTTTTGATCATCCTCTTTCAATTAATATCAATGGTATTTTGTAAACCTCTATAGTTGCTACAGACTCTTATATCTCTTTTCATGTGCAATCATACCATTTCGTCACTGATTTGGCATTCTTTCAAACAAGTAGAGACACTCACAGTCGGTTCCTCTGTGTCAAAATACTAATTTGAATGACCTTGAACGGCTCCGGGGGGTACTTTCCAATACTACCAACAGATGGCGCTACTACTTTAATATCAAGGTTGGGATGGAGTCCCTGTATTATATTAAAATTATTTTATTAATATGTGATTTAGTGACCTTAGGGACTCGTTATTTTTCCATCTGACGGTCAAACTTAGAAATACCTCCCGAGTCGCTGTCGATTGCAGTCTAGACAGGTTTCAACATTTGGCATGGGTGTCTCTATTGTTTGTTGTATGTACGCTACTGGTGGTCTTCTATTTTTCAATATCTTCACTACTCTTTCAAATTGTCCATATATAGGTGTGATATTGTTTCCTTATTGGTATCTTTACTATTTTCTTGCTGTTCCATTTTGTGTAGTATTTAGTACTGTCATTAAACAATCACTCCATCTTTTCTTTATTTTTTTATCATTGTAGGTCATGTTCATCGTTAATCCCTCCTATTTTAATCTTATGCTTATTTCTTTGCTCGCCTATTCTCCTGTAGAAATTCCGTGCATTGTTTGCTCTTTTCTATTTCGTCCATCATGTGCGTCATCTGTTTTCCACTTATTTTTACATATTTTATTTTCATTTTCCTTTGTCTATTTCCATGCCTTCAGACTTATGCGCTTTTAACTATTTTATTTCCGTTTTTTTTTGTTTACTTATTCATTTCTAGTTCTCTTTTTCTTTTTATAGCCAATTACTTATTCAGCAATTCTATTTATTTACTTTTGGGTGCGTACAAGTGCGAAAGGCTAGAGTCTAGGACGAAAACACTTATAAGATGGTAGAATCGTTTATTGTAATGCGAGATGCTAGCTAATCATACTCACTGGAGAGTGAGCCTAACTGATCTAGCTTATTAACAATCCTCTTCCTTATAGCCAAAGGGGCGAACATCCCTTTCTAGTCCCATTACGCTAGGCGTTAAAGCGGTTAAAAATCCAGTTAGGCTGAAAGTGCAAAGTTAGGAGTTTTGCTACTTGCCGCAACCCTTTGTCGAGCGTGGTCAGCGAACTGCGAATTCTACGAAAGGAAAATTCTGTGATCGCCACATTTCCATTCTTGTATTCTACTTCTTTCTACATATGTTAATTTCTTTTTCCTTTGTTCATTACCATGTTCTCAAACTTACTTGCTTTTAACTATTTTATTTCCGTTTGCTTATTAATTCCTAGTTCTCTTCTACTTTTTATAACCAATTACTTATTCAGCAACTCTGTTTTTTATATTTTCTTATTATTGGTCTACGTCCTTTCCTTATTCCTTTCTTTCTATTTCTTGTTGTAATTATATCTAACATTCTCTCTTTGTATTTTCTACTTCTACATTTTCTATTTCCCAATTATTTGTGGCTTGTTTTTTGTCCTATTTGTTTATTTTCTTTATCTTTGTTGCCACTACTACCTCCAACAGCTCTCAAACTTTAACAAAATATTGTTATTCTTGCAGCATGACAGAGGGGGCGCAGCAGGCGTTGAGGCGGACAATGGAGATTTACAGCAACACGACCAGGTTTGCACTGGCTTGCAATTACAGCGAAAAAGTGATCGAAGCCATCCAGTCGCGCTGTGCCATCCTGAGGTACTCGCGGTTGTCAGATTCCCAAGTGCTGGCTCGTACCATCCAAATATGCCAGAAGGAAAACGTCAGTTGAATGGTTTGAAATAAAAGGTCAGCTGCTAATAGTCCTTGCCGCAGGTTAATTACACAGAGGACGGGCTTGAAGCCATCGTGTTCACGGCCCAAGGCGACATGCGCCAAGCCCTCAATAACCTGCAGTCCACCCACAATGGCTTTGGGGTTGTTAATTCTGAAAATGTGTTCAAAGTCTGCGACGAACCTCATCCTCTACTTATTAAAGATATGCTCATGGAGTGCTCTCGTGGGGAAATTAGAAAAGCGTTTAAGGTTGGTTAGGTTTGGTAAATGTAGGAATGTAGGAATATTTAAGCCTTTTTCAGATTATGGAGCACTTATGGAACTTGGGCTATGCATCTGAAGACATAATCAAGAATGTGTTCAAAGTGTGTAAAACGCTAGACGTAGAGGAACCAATTAAATTAGCATTCATTAAGGTATTAATATTGAGGGTA
>OW679203.1:53392357-53465625 GCA_940337035.1 Agriotes lineatus
ATTTGGCAATTTTCCAACGAGTTTAAAGACATTTTAAAATAAGGTTTCCAAACAATATGGTTCAAATTTGTTGAAAAATATATTGCAGCCCTGCTAGGATCCGGCCAAAAACTGGATGATAATAATTGAATAAAAAAATTTCAAAATTTTGTTGCTGCTGAAAATTTTACAGCAACCTGGCTAAAACATTTACTGTAATTTTATAAATATATTAAATTATTTCCTGCAAGCTTATCATTTTAGAATTTCCTGTAAACGTGTTAATTGTTACTACTGAATAAGTGTTAAAACAATTTTTCTAAAAATGGACTGCAAACTTTCAGCATTGATGCTTGAAATTCACTGGTAACTCGACCAAGATATAATTTACACTTACTGAAAATTGTATAATATTGTAGCAACTTAGGAAATTGACAGTAAATTTCATTAAATTTTAGAAGTGTTATAATAGGTTTGTAGCGAATTTTTATTAAATTAGCAACAAACTTTCATCAACGCTGCAGCAGCTTCTTAATAAAATGCCAGTACATTTACAAAAAACAAAATTTGGCAGATTTTCACCATTTTAGTAAGTTTTCAGTAAATTATTATTTAGTTTGCAACAAATTTATAAGCACTTTTCGGTGCGTGTTTAATACTTTTAGTAGGTTTCTAGCAAACTGCCAGCAAACTTATAACTAATATAAAAGGATTGACTCTACATTTTCAGTATTCCCAATATTCTCCAGCCAAATGTTTAGTAACTTTGCAGCAAATTTTAGTTTTCACCAATTTTGAAGCAAGATCGCAGTGATGTTTTAGAAATTTTACAATAAATGTTTAATATTTAAAGACTGCAACAAATTTGTGTCGGGGTTCAGGGTAAATTTTTGCAAGAAAATTACAAAATAGTAGTGTTGCTGATGGGATTTGCGTTATCAAACATTCAGTAAACTTCCTGATCGTTTAGACTGTATAGAGTAACTTTGAGATAAGTTTGCAGGGAATTAGAAATACAATTTTTTTTAAAAAGTTGCAGTGAATTTTTCCGCATTTGTAGTTTTAAAAAAACTCCCAGCAAATATCATTATTTTGGAGCCAATTTTCAGCAACTGTTTATCAAATTTTCAGGAAGTGTTCAGCAATGTAACAAATTTGTATTAAATTTTATTAAGTTTCATAAATTTTGTAATAGGTATGCAACGAATTTGAAATAAAATTTCAATAATTTTTTGGAAAATTTGCTGTAAAATGTTTAAGTCACAAAGTTTTAAATGTTTTACAGCAAATTTTCGTCGAGTTTACAGCAATTCCTTATCAAGATTGCAATTCTCAGTAAGTTTGCACTAAATTTTTATCAAGTTTTAAGGAATTTACAGCAAGATTTTTGAAAGTTTACAATAAAATGTCCCCAAAATTCTTTAGCCAATTTAACAAGTTTACACGAAATATTTGGCAACTTTTGCGTGACTTTAAAAACATTTTAGAATAACTTTACAAAGAATAATTTAATTTATTTATATAATTCCAGTAAATGTTTTAGACACATTGCAGTAGCTTTTTCAGCAGCAGTAAGGTTTTGAAAAACTGGCATTAATTTTTCATCCAGTTTTCAGTTAGATCTTTGTAAGGTTGCGTTTTAGCATGTTGGATACATTTTCAAAAAGTTTGTAGTAACTGGAAAATTTACATTTTTATAAATGTTTGAATGTTTACAGCGAAATTTAAATAAAATTTAACAAATTTAAAAAAATCCGGTAGTTTTTCAGCAGTCAAATTTGTGGATATATTTTGTAGCATATTTTGATCGACTTTGCAACAATATTTTATTAAGATTACAGTAAGATTTCCACTAATTTGGCACTATATTGTAGTGATAGCTCCACTTTTGACTAGCTATTACTTATGCAATGGCTCAATGCTTGATATACCTATTTTATTTAGTATTTGCCCTATTATTTATTTTCAAATCAATTTTACTTTTAACTAAATATTACAATTGAGACACTCAGGGGGTTCGCCAATCTAGTTATCTATTAATTGAAATCTAAATTTTATTATGCTTCTATGACTACTAACCGACACCAACTGTCAGCTTGACTTTTAAATTCAATTAAACCAAGAATTGACAACTATCCTTTACAGTGACACTTCAATTAATCAATTCACCAAAGTAAGTACTGTATTCTGTTTATTTCACTCTTTCTTTTTATTGTGTGTTATTCAATCTGCTTTTATATTAATTAACTAAAATAAACCTGACCACTTCTCAAGTTGTCACTGCAATTATCTAAATATGACAGTTCCCAATGTCCACAGCTCCAAATGCTCACAGTCAACAACTACGACAGCTTACTCCTCCAATAGCCAAAACTACATCGCTCTGTCACCCCTCAAACCACATATAACCTGTCAAAACTCCAACTGTCCGTAAAATCTGATCCTGCTCCTTTTATTAATATTACTGCCACGCCAATAGACTTCTGGTAAGCTTCAGTATTGTAGATGATTCCAAACTAATCCTCTTTATTCTTCAGCCAGTACTTTGGATCCAGCAATACCCACAGAAACTGTCCAAATCCAGTAAATACTCCCATCAACTTCCCTCTAAACAACCACCAATGTCACCAATAAATATTAATTATATCTTACATGAGCCATTAAATCTAAATCCATCCAATTATTCTTTTTTTTGTATTTTATTAACTGTATTGCACAATCTCTTCACCGATTGTAATGTCTTATTAATGTTGCAATGTTATATTTTTATATTTTACCAAACAATTATACAAAATAAGCCATAATTTCCAAGTTTTTATTAGTAAATAGAGTTTTTTTTTCAAATTTCTATGTACATTTTTATATGAGTTGTTATTCTGACTGTCTAAACAAAATATTATCTCTGGTAGTTACTATTATTTCTGCCCTCTTAAAATATAAAATGTCCTAATTATTACATGCTATAATTCCTTATTATTAAAGCAAGCATACTTGTCAAAATAACCTTGGTTTACACTTTTTATCATCGTTGAACTCACCCATCAAAATGAAATACACAATTTCTATTAAATTATCAAATTACATTAATAATTGTCTCAATTTTAATATTCATCTTTCATTTTTAAAATTGACACCCATCTTATTTAAAGCCCCTCAACATTTAATTGTATTAATCTTCCAAATTTATCATATTTTTATTATTATTTAACAACTATAACAAATAAGGTAGTTGTATCATAACAATATATTTGTCCAGTTTTCATGGAAATTGCAGCAACATTTCTGAAATTCACAGAAAATATTTAGCAATTTTTTAGAGAATTTTTGAAATAAGTTTGCAGCAAAAATAAGTAAAATTCCAATAATTTGTTTAACAAATTCTCCGTAAAATTTTCAGCAGTCACGAATTTCTAGAAATACTTTGCAGCAAATTTTTCACAATTTTGCAACAATTTCTTATGAACATTACAATAACATTTTTACTAAGTTTGCAATATTTTTTCGTCAAGATTTCAACGAATTTGCAGTAACATTTTTGAAGATTTACAGAAAATATTTAGCAATTTTTCAGCGAGTTAAAATTTCTTGGAACATAAGCTTGTAGCGAATAATTTGATTTACTTATAAAATTCTTTACCTCGACACTGCTAATGCGGTGGAAGAGGAAGGTAAAGTAAGTTTAAATTCTAGTAAACGTTTTAATCAGATTGCAATAACATTTTATTTAAATTTTTGGAAAATTGAAAAATAAGCAGTAAATTTTCATTCAGCTTTGAGATGATAACATATAATCTTCAGTATTTTCAGCGATACTTTTTCCGCAGCTGTACATTTTTATTAACTGGCAACACATTTTTAATCGACTTTGCAGTAACTTCTTAACAAAATTCCGCAATTTTCCAGGTAGTTCAAAGACATTTTAAAATAAGTTTTGCAGGGAATAATTTAATTTATTTATAAAATTCCAGCAAATGGTTTAGCTAGTATGCAATAAAATTTTCAGCAGCAGTCGAGTGTTGGAATGTTGGCATTATATTTTCATCCAGTTTTCAGCAAGATGCCAATATATTTTTCAGAAACTTTGAATCATATTCTTTGGAACATTTTTGGCGAGTTTTCGGGAATACTTTGAGAAGATAGCAATTCATTTCCAGCATTTTGAAGCCATTTTCCAGCATCTGTTTGGGAAAGTTTTAGGGAAGTTTCTAGCAAGGTAGATTTTATTAAAATTTACATATTTTCTGGTAAGTTTGCAGAAAATTTTAAATAATATTCAAGCAATTTGTATACCAAAATTTCTGTAATTTTGTTAAAATCTTGTGCAGAAAATTTTGATCGTTTATCTAAAATTTTAAGACAAGTTCAAGTATCTTTCTAAAGTTTTGAATGAATTTGCAGCAACATTGTTGAACGTTTACAATGCATCCTCAACTAACATTTGTTAGCAAATAACTGCAACAAGTTTACAGAAAATATTTGACAATTTTAAGCTAATTTAAAGAAATGTTACAATATGTTTTTAAATTACTTATAAAACGCCTGTAAGCGTTTTAGTCACATTGCAGAAAAATTCTCAGCTGCATTAAAGTTTTGGAAAATTGGCATCAAATTTTCATCCACTTTTCAGCAAGATCGGAGTATATTGTCTATTAACTTTGAACTACCTATAAATTAGCAAATTTTTGGCGAGTTTGCAAGGACATTTTGAAACCAAGTTTCAGTATCCGTTTCGAAAATTTTGCAGTAAATTTAATTAAGTTTCATTAGTTGTAGTAAGTTTGCAGCAAATTTTAAATAGAATTCAAATAGCTTATTTACCATCATTTCTGGAAATGTTTCAGCAGTTATATGTATATTTGTGAAACTATTTTGCAGTAAATTTTGTTTGGCGGTATAATTTAAGTGGTTTGCATTATATCTTTGTAAAGTTTTGAACAAATTTGTAGCACCATTTTTGAACGTTTAGAATTCATTTTCAATCAATTTTTTTTTAAATTTTATACTTTGCAGCAAATTTTAACAAGTGTACAGAAAATAACTGGCGACTTTTCAGCGAGATTAAGGAAATTCTAAAATAATAAGCTTGCAGCGAACCATTTAATTTATTTATAAATTTCCCGTAAATGTTTTTCAGTAGCTGTAATGTTGTGGAAAATTGGCATTACATTTTCATTTTGCTTTTAGTGAGTTCTTAGCAACAGTGTAGTAAATTTTACAGCAACTTTGAAGATTACCATTAATTTTCAGCATTTAGACCCAATTTTCAGTATTTGTTTGGAAAATTTTCAGAAAGTTTGTAGCAACTTAAAATATTAAAATTGCAGGCAAAAATTTCTGAACATTTTAATACAGTTGTTGAGAAATATTTTGGTCGATTCTGTAAAATTTTTAGTAAATTTGCATTATATCTTTGTAAAGTTATTTTCCACCACACTGGATCTCTACTGTTTGGTAAATTTTTGGCGAGTTTGCAGCAACATTTTAGGTAGATTACAATTAATTTTCAGCAGTTTGTCTCCAATTTTCAGCATCGGTTCAGTAAACCTTCGGGAAGTGTGTAGCACCTTAAAAAGTTTGCAGTAAATGTCATTAAGTTTAATAATTTTTGTGATAATTTTGCAGCGAATTAAAAATAAATTTCCAATAATTTGCGGTTGTAAATTAATCTGTAGTTATTAATTTTTGGAATAATTTATCGAATTTGCCAGAATTCTTATTAAAATGACACAAATTTTCAGTAAATGTGCACTATAGTGACCTTAGTCAAGTTAATTAAAATAATTTGTAGCGAATAATGTAATTTACTTATAAAATTTAAGTAAATGTGTTCATCACATTGCAGTAAATTTTTTAACACCAATCAATTTTGGGAAAACTGAAAAATTGGCAGTACATTTTCATCGAGTTTCCAGCAACTTTAAACTATACTGTTTGGAAAATGTTTGAAGAATTTGCAGCAACATTTTAGGAATATTTCCATTAATATTCAGAATTTACAGCAACTATTCGATACTTTTTCAGCAGCAGTAAATTTTTATTAAACTAGTAACTCATTTTCATCGACCTTGCAGCAACTTCTTAGCAAACTAACAGTACATTTATCAAAAGTTTGTGCTATGTAATTTTTTAGAAGCTCACAGTAATATTTTGTAAAACTTTTAGAACAACAAATTATGTATTAAAAATGCGGCGAAGTTTTACTATTTTTGTTAGTACCATTACGATCATCCAAAGGTGCAATCACAATTTTGTATATAACTTAGCCTTTTAATCATAGGCATTACAAACTTTTTAAATATCACATCTCTTTATTTTTAACTGACTTGAAGAAAAGAAAGCCACTGACAATAGCCAGTTATAATGTATTGTAAAAATTAAGAAATTGTCTTATTAACGAAATACCGTGTACCTTTGGGTGATCGCAATTCTACGTTTACTGTAACTTCTCAGCAGGCTTGCAGCTATTTTTTGATAAATCTACAGTAAATTTTAGGAAAATTATCATCAACATTGCAACAGAGTTTCCAAGAAATAAGTGTGTAATAAAATTTTAGGGAGTTTGCAATGAGTTTCTAGTATTTTTTAACAAGATTGGAAAAACTGGCATTAAATTTTCATCCAGTTTCCAGCGAGATCTTAGTAAGATTGCAATATATTTTTCAGCAACTCTGAACCATATTTTTGGCAAGTATACGAGAACATTGTGGAAAAATAAAAATTCATTTTCAGCGTTTTGAAGCCCCTTTTCAACATATGTTGGGTACATTTTCAAAAACTTTATAGTAATTGAAAAATTTACATTTTTTAAATTTTCAGCGATTTCACAAATTTAACTATTTTTTAACTACTCAAAGACAATCCCTAAATGTTTCAGCAGTCATAAATTTGTGAAAATATGTTATAGCATATTTTGATCCAGTTCACAACAATTTCTTATCAAGATTACAGTAAAATTTCCACTCAGTTGCCACTATACCGTGTGTCCACAGGAAGACGCACCATAGGGATAACCAAATAGAATAGAAAGATCGGATAATGCTGTGATCGCCGGCACGCTAAAACGTTGTTTTCTGGCTTCTGACTCGCCACTGCATGAAACAATATTGTTATAAATGGTACAAGAAAAGGGACGGTGGTCATAGCACTGGTTGATATTTATATTCTATTAGCATTATCTTATCTCTATGGTGCGTACTCCTGTGGACACACGGTATATTTGTTTAGTTTTTGTGGAAATTTCAGCAACATTTTTGAAATTTCACAGCGAGTTGAAAGACATTTTTAAATAAGTTTGCAGCGAAAATAAGTAATATTTCAATAATTCATTTAACAAATTCGCCGTAAATCTTCAGCAGTCAAGAATTTCTGGAAATATTTTCCATAAAATTTTGAGCGACGTTGCAACAATTTCTTACGCAGATTATAATCAAATTTTCACTAAGTTTGCAATAGTTATTCGTCAAATTTTCAACGAATTTGTAGCAACATTTCTGAAGATTTACAGAAAATATTTAGCAGTTTTTCAGCGAGTTAAGATTTTTTTGAAGATAAGTTTGTAGCGAATATTAAATACATTTCCAATAATTTGTGGAGTAGAATTGCTGTAAATTATTCTATAGTTATAAATTTTTGGAATAATTTTGAAGCGAATTTTAGTCGAGTTTGCCACAATTCTTATTAAAGTGACACAATAATATTCAGTAAGTGTGCACAATACCTTAGTCAAGTTTTGATAGAATTTGCAGCAACATTATTGAAAGTGTACAGGAAATATTTAGCAATTTTCGAGTGAGTTTAATTTAAAAAGAAATAATTTTTTAGCGAATACTGTAATTTACTTAGAAAATTTAAGTAAATGCTTTAGTCACATTGTAATAAATTTTTGAGCACTCTAAATTTGGGAAAAATTGCAAGTAAATTCGCATCCAGTTGTCAGTAATATCAGAATTTTTCAGCAACTTTAAACTATACTGTTTGGAAAATTTTTGGCGAATTTGCAGCAACAGTTTGAGATTATCATCAATATTCAGCATTTACAGCAACTATTCGATTCCTTTTTAACAGTAGAAAATTTTTATTAAACTGTTAACATATTTTCATGGACTTTGCAGCAACTTCTTAGCAAAATGATCATAAATTTATGGAAAGGTTTGCACTATGTATTTTTTCGCAAGCTGGCAGTAATATTTCCAGTAATATTTTTAATAGTTTTACTATTTTTGTAGTAAGTTTTTGTAATTTCACCGCAAGACTTGCACCTACTTTTTGATAAGTCCATAGTAAATTTTCAGAAAATTACAACAGTAACTAACTCGTTGAATATATATACAATGGGTTTATAGTATTTTTTAACAAGATTGAAATAAAAATTTACAGTAAGTTGGTAGTCCCCTTGTTTCCAAACGTTTAGCGAGTTGGCAGGAATTTTTTTAATTAAAATTTTCGTAGATTGTCACCATTTTAGTAGCTTTTTAGTAAATTTGCAACAAATTGTCAGTAAATTTGTACGCAGTTTTTGACATGTTTGTAGTATTTTTAATAGGTGTTTAGAAAACTGGCAGCAAACTTATAACAAATATAACACAATTATTGAAAATTAATTTTCAGTAAACATTCCCAATATTCTTCAGCCAAATCTTTTGGGGATTTAAAAAAAAATTAGAAAGTTTTCAACAATTTTGTAGCAAAATCACAGTAAAATTCTAGCAAATCTACAATAAATCTTTAGCAAATATTTAAAGACTGCAACAAATTAGGTATGGAGTAAGGAGTAAATCTTTATAACAAAATTGCATGAAAGTTGCTAAGTAGTGGCATTGCTATTGGGATTTGCATTACCAAATGTTCAGTAAACTTTCTGGCCGTATAGAGTAATTTTGTTATAAGTTTGCAAGGAAGAAAAAATAAAAATCTAATATTTTCTAGCCAATTTGCAGTAAATTGTGTAGCAGTTGTTATTTTTTGAACAGCTTCTAGTAAATATCAGTATTTTGGAGCCAATTTTCAGCAACTGTTTATACCATTTTGCATTAAATTAAAGTTTCATACATTTTGTAATACGTTTGCAGCGAATTTTAAAGCAAATTTCAATAATATGTTTAGCAAAATTTGGTGTAAAGTTTTCAAGTCAGCAAATTTTCATCGAGTTTGCAGCAATTGCTTACCAGTATTACAATGCAATTGTTAGTAAGTTTGCACGATATTTTTGTCAGGTTTCCAAGGAATTTGCAGCGAGGTTCTCGAAAGTTTGCAATAAATTGCATAAGGATCGTTTTAGCCAATTTAACAAGTTTACAGGAAATGTTTAGCAATTTTCGAGCGAATGTAAAGACATTTTAAAATAAATTTACGTTGCTAAAGTGTAGGAAAATTGGAATTAAATTTCATCCTGTTTACAGCGAGCTCTTAGCAAGATTGTAAATATTTTTCAACTCTGAACCATTTCAGGCATTTAGAAAAAGCATCTGTCAATTTTTCTTCCTTTTACAATAAAGGAAGTATTGGATTCACCTCAAAAATTCGAAATTGAGTTTTCAACAGATCTTCACGTTTTAGAGTCCCCTGAACCAAAAAACATATTTTTTATTGGTCTGTTGTGTGCCTGTGTGTGTATGTCTGTGTGTGTGCTGTGAACAGAATATCTCCAAAACGAAAAGAGGTATGGCGTTGAAACTTCATATATAAGTTTTGTGTACTATGTAGATGCGACAGCAAGCTTTTGAAGAAAATCGCATGATTTTTCAGTTTTTTTCGATTTTTTCAAAAACGGCTCTAACGACTTTTTTAACTTTACATTTTTATTACATTTTTAATGTGTATTGATGTGAGATAGGTGATTTTCCAGTTGAATACTTTTAAAATGGGTGTCTTTTGTTTTTTTTTCTATTTTTTTTTATTAACTCCTATTTTAAATAGAACACCCAAATTTTTGAATTCAGCTTAAAATTCTAGAGAAAATTTGTCTCTTGAACTAACGCTCTATTTTGTAGCGTTTTTGTAGAATTTGTAATTTTTGTAAATTTTTGACAAATGCTTAAAAATTTAAAATCAAATTTTTGGATAATTATAAGATCACTGTTAAAAGAAGTTGTGTGCGTGTATCACACCCGATTTTTGGACTTACATAAGGTATGATTACCTTTAACATAGCAAAGCACCAAACTAGTTATTACACTTTTTTCTTATTAATTTTTTTCCCACCTTTCAAGGACGCAAGGGGGCTAAAACCACTACCGCAGGCTTTCCAGACTTCGGGTTTACTTCTCAGTACATTCAAAGGGACCTTCCATAACAGTTATAGACTTGTTAAAAATACTGTAAGGAATCCGTTGTTGGTTCTTGGACTAAAGTGTTCAGCGATTTTAAATACAATTTAACAAATATAACAATTTTTTAACAATTGAAAAAAGATACGTAAATTTTTTATCAGTCATAAATTTGTAAAAATATTTTGATCCACTTCGCAACACTTTCTTATCAAGATTACAATAAAATTTCCACTAAGTTGGCAATATATATATTTGTCTAGTTTTTATGAAAATAGCAGCAACATTTTTGAAATTTTACGGCGAGGTAAAGAAATTTTGAAATAACTTTTGCAGCGAAAATAAGTAAAATTTTAATAATTTGTTTAACAAATTCTCCGTAAAATTTTCAGCAGTCAAGAATTTCTGAAAATAGTATTTTGAGCAATAATTTGTTATGAAGATCAAAATAAGTTTGCAATATTTGTTCGTGAAGTTTTTGACGAATTTGTAGCAACATTTTTGAAGATTTACAAAAAATATTTAGAAATTTTTTGAAGATAAGTTTGTAGCGAATAATTTAATTTACTTATAAAATGCAAGCAAACGTTTTAGTCAGATTGCAGTAAAATTTTTAGCAGCACTAAATTTTTGGAAAATTGAAAAATTTACAGTAAATTTTCATCCAGCTTCCAGCAACATCGCAATATATTTTCCAACAATTTTGAATAATGCTCTTTGGAAAATTGTTTGCAAATTTCAAACAACATTTTGAGAACATTACATTTAATATTCAGCATTTTCAGCAACTGTTCCATACTTATTTAGCACCAGTACATTTTTAATAGATTGGCAACAACTTTTCATCCACTTGCAGCAACTTCTTAACAAAATTCCAGTAAATTTACGGAAAAGCTTACACTATGTGTTTTTTGCAATATTTCAGTAAAATGTTCAGTAGTTATATCCCTAGTACATTCTGTATATTCGAGTATTATAACCAATCCATCAACCAATTTTCAAAATTTAAACCAATCAGAATCGAATACAGCGAATATTTTGCACAAGTGCAATACTCGGGTATTTGCGGGAAGAAAACCAAACCAGCTAGGCCTTCTCAGCAGGCTTGCAGCTACTTTTTGTCTACAGTAAATTTTCAGCAATTTATCATCAAACCATTTTCTAACCGTTTCCAAAAAAATTCAACAAGTGTGTGATAAAATTTTAGTAACTTTGCAATGAATTTCCCTCGAGTTTAGAGCTCTTCTTTAATACCATTAAAATAAAAATGTACAAAAATCGGTAGCAATCTTCTTTCCAAACGTGTAGCGAGTTTGTAGCAATTTTTTCAATATTTCTTTAAGATTTTAGCAACTTATCTGCAAATTGTCAGCAAACTTGTATGCAGTTTCTGATGCGTTTTTGGTACTTTCAGTAAGTTTCTAGCAAACTTATAACAAATATAACACAGTTGACAGTAAATGTTCAGTAAATATTCCCAATATTCTTCAACCAAACCTTAGCAAGTCTGCAACAAAACTTAATAAGTCTTCAGCAATTTTCTAGCGAGATCACAGTAATTCAATAGCAGATGTGTAATAAATGTTTGGCAAATATTTAAAGACTGCAACAGATTTCGCCCGGAATTAGGATGAGATCTTTACAACAAGATTGCATGAAAATTGCAAAATCGCTGTTGGGATTTCCACTTATATAAAATGTTAAGTAAACTTTTTAGACGTATACAGCGATTTTATGCCAAGTTAGTAGAAATTATAAATAAAATTCTAATATGTTCTAGCAAAGTTGTAGTAAATTCCGCAGCAATTGCAAATTTTTTAAAAATTGGAGTAAATTTTATCTGATTTGTAGCAAATTTGAATGAAATTGTGTAGAATTTTCAAATATATCCAGCAGAGCATTCAACGATTTTAAGCAAATTTGCAGTAATGTTAAATTTCCCCAAATTTATATCAAATTACAACAAAGTTGTAAACAATTTAAAGAGAATTTTTAGCTAGTTTGCAGCAACTTTTCAATAAATTTGAAGCAAATAATCAGCAAGTCTGTAATAGTTATTTACGTGGCATGATTAGTAAATTAGGCTTTATGGGCGAGACGGATTATTTGCAGGGTGAGCGACATAGGAGCGAGCCCTGTAATCCGGTGAGCCCCAATAAAGGCTAATTGCAAGCGAACCGCGTTAACGTTTTATTTCCTCTTGCTAAATATATTAGTGATTAATAAGGAATGTGTTTATTAGAACACAAGGTGCTTGTAAAGTCGCGATGGCAACATTTTACAGGCACCGTGCCTGTAAAGACTCATTTACTTTACAGTCACCGTGCCTGTAAAGACTCATTTACTTTACAGACACCGTGCCTGTAAAGACTCATTTGCTGAGTCACTTCAGAGGACAGTAAACGACCGTTTAACAAGTCAAGAGGAAATAATAGCTATTTTTGTATTAAGGGCGTGAAGGAGGCGATTTTGGCCCGCGGCGGAATTATAAGCCAGAGGCCCGAAGGGCCGAAGGATTATAAAACGCCAAAGGGCCAAAATCGCCGTTCACGCCCGAAATGCAAACAAGATTTTTTGTAAAATCCACCATAAAGCTTTGAAAAATAAATGGCACGATTCGTTCTCAAAAATCAAATTGTTGTTGGTTGCCAATGTGATGCTGGTTTTTTAGGCCTTAGGGCGCAAAAGGCATTATTTACGCCCGCAAATTATTTTTAGGCCTTAGGGCGCAAACGGCACTATTTACGCCCGCAAATTAATGCATAAATGACCATATTTTAGTACGATTTTACAAAAACACTTTTTATACATTTTTCATAAGTTAATTTATAGTAAAGTTTCCATTACACTTTTAAATAATTTTAAACAAATTTTAGCCACATTTCTAGCATATGTGTCCATTGCGTTGTGTCGATTTTTGGCAATTTTTAGCAAATATTTTACAATCTTGTAAGAAATTTTCAGTAATTAAGTAACCATAGCGTTCGACAGTAAGCGGATTTAACAATATGAACGTAATAAAAACCTAAACAGAAACAAAATACATCTTTCTAACTTGAAAAAGCTCTGTAACAAAATCAAATTATCTCCGGAATCATATTGTTCTAGAAGCGGATTTTCCCCTTTTTCTCGTTTTTGGTCGAACGGGCAAGCACTTATGCAGCAAAAGTCCAAAACCAGGTTAGAAGCAATAAGTTTCCATTACGGCAAATTAAAGCGCCGACGAGTGATACAGAATTAAAGAATCCTAATTTTCAGCGCGCTCAAGAATATTAAAAAGCGGCAACAACTCGAAATGAGCACAAATTAATCCGATCGCTTCGAAGTTTTAAGTCGCTCAGTTTGGGAGTTTTGTGTTAGTTTCAGTAGATTTGCATACTTTTTCCGCCTCTGCCTTTTTACTCCGGAAGCTTACAGTTTACCATTTCAGGACTGGTCAAGCTGGGGGTGCACTGCGTCACGGGGCGAAAAGTCGCCATCAAGATCATCAATCGGGAGAAACTTAGCGAGAGTGTGCTCATG
Organism: Agriotes lineatus; assembly: GCA_940337035.1. Classification (NCBI taxonomy): domain Eukaryota; kingdom Metazoa; phylum Arthropoda; class Insecta; order Coleoptera; family Elateridae; genus Agriotes; species Agriotes lineatus. The sequence goes on from OW679203.1 coordinate 53,406,124, forward strand.
AAGGTAAAACTTTACTATCTTAAGTTTTTACACATAACAAGGTGTTACCACTTCCAAACCCAACTGACAGATTCAACCAACTTTATATTTGGTTCAGTGGTTGCTATATTAACAAACGTCTTTCATATCAATAGTATATTGTTCTTTTTTTTTTAAATCCATATCCTATCCCGATAGCTTCAAGAAAAATACATGTTAATGCACTGTTACTACGTCATACCTTAATAGAATATTTTGAACGCTTTTGATCCATGGTCTATCCTTTATTCATTAAATTCATATTACTAATCATTCTGTGGTATTAAATAATGTGCAATGGGAACAATGTACTTGATTGAAATTAATACGCCAACCGAATAATACTCACCACCATCATTTATGGAAATAGCCATTGGGAATATTCGAGTTACTGTTGATCGTCGAAATATTTCAGACACAATAAAATTGATTGCCCACTTCCCAGCATGCTATTCGAAGAGGCATACCTATTTTCCCGGGCTGATTGTCTAGATAGATATCCGTAGCCGTCATGTAGTTAACCACAATTAATATCCTTCAGATAAGTCACCCTAGATACTGTGGCAATTTCATCAGGAAATATTTTATCTTCTACGCCTACAGTATTTAATAAATTAAAAATGTATGGCTCGACTCTTCGTCTATAGTTGTCATTATCACGATACATATTATACTTACGTGCTTGTTTTTAATAATATCCTTAACATATTTACACTGTCGCCCCAAAAGAGCAACCGAACCCTTCCTTCACAATTCGACAACCCACGACACTTTGACGCAAAACTTCTTATAATAACACGTCTCGTAGGCTTATTAAAGCATGTAACTGATTTCAGGTGGAACGAGAAATAGCGATTATGAAGCTCATTGACCACCCCCACGTTTTAGGTCTGTCGGACGTATATGAAAACAAAAAGTATCTGTAAGCACTTCTCCCCCAACATTAGTATCAAACTTAACTTGTAGGCTTGCAGGTATTTAGTGTTGGAACATGTTTCTGGTGGAGAACTTTTCGACTACTTGGTTAAGAAGGGTCGTCTGACGCCCAAGGAGGCCCGACGATTTTTTCGGCAGATCATGTCGGCCCTAGATTTTTGTCACAGTCACTCCATTTGGTAAGCAGTGCAGAGGTGCGGTTTTACTAATGCTAAAAATGCTTAACTCCAGTCACAGGGACTTGAAACCGGAAAACCTCCTCTTAGATGAAAAGAACAACATTAAGATAGCGGACTTTGGGATGGCGTCGCTTCAGCCCGTCGGTTCCATGCTCGAAACGAGTTGTGGGTCACCTCATTACGCTTGCCCCGAAGTCATAAGGGTATAAATTTTAATAGTTGTTGATGTCAAACGAATAACGCATCTAACCGCAGGGCGAAAAATACGACGGGAGGAAAGCGGACGTATGGTCATGCGGTGTGATACTTTACGCCCTTTTAGTGGGAGCTTTGCCTTTTGATGATGATAATCTTCGCCAACTGCTGGAGAAAGTGAAGAGGGGAGTGTTTCATATTCCCCACTTTGTGCCACCAGACTGCCAAAGTTTGCTAAGAGGGATGATTGAAGTGAACCCAGACAAAAGACTAACTGTGCGTATGTCTAAGGTCGAAACTTCAGGAATTATACATGTTGACTTTCAGCTGACTGAAATTAATAAACATCCATGGGTGACCGCAGGAGGAAAAGGCGAATTAGAATTGGAGTTACCAATGATGGAAGTTGTACAAACACATGTCTTGCCTTCGATAGATTCGGTCGATCCCGATGTCTTACAAGCTATATGCAGTTTAGGTTGTTTTAAAGAAAAAGAAAAGCTAATACAACATCTCCTTAGTCCTAAGTACGACAATCAGAAGTGCTTGGCTTTAACTAATTTCACCCATTCTTGCAGCCATAATACAGAAAAGGTAATTTACTTCCTACTCCTCGATCGAAAGAGGAGACGACCGGCCTTTGAGGACGAAACGGACGCCATGTTAAGGATACGATCAGTGGAAAATACGGATCCACCGCGAAAGCGAATAGATACGTGTAGAGTTAACGGCCAGAACACCCTACAATTTGGACAAATCAGCGAAGGGTCACCAATTACCCCGAGAAGATCTCATTTCAAGTAAGTGTCGATTTTGATTTTAACCTCGTATGTGTTGAGTTGACCGTTAAACTATCATATCGTGGGATACTCCTTGTATTTGTTTAAGTGGAAGACACCACAGTAGAAGAAGCCCGTCCACCGGCAGTAGTCACAGCTCCTTAAGTGTTCACTCTCCAACCAGATCGTCTGGCGCATCAAGTCCGATTCTCTTTAACAATACAACACCAACCAATACCCATGGTAAGTTTCTTCAAGTCAAACTAAACTAAATCAAATAAAGTAATCGTCTTAGTGGGGATGTCATCACCAGTTAGTCCGCGCACAGCAACTCATCATTCGCATAGAAGCCCACATGGGTCTCCCAATACTTCTTTAAGTGTATCACAGCCTCCTCCAACACCAACACATCATCGTGCGAATAGCAGCGGTGGTACCACAACTGGACCGTCCTTACTGTCTACTTTAATGTCGCCTGAAACTGACACAACCAGCTTAGTACCAGGTAAGGATTTTAACAGAAGCGACTATGATACATTTACGTTCATTCTGATTCAAGGATCCAACATTTTGACACCAATGACTCCACCGGGTTCGCCACACTCGGCGGCGGCGGCGAGTCATCATTGGCGATCTAGACTAAACACAATTAAAAATAGTTTCTTGGGTTCTCCAAGGTTTCATCGTAGGAAATTACAAGGTAGCTAGCACGTAAAAAATCTATGGGTATTTGAAATATCGTGTTTTTGTAGCCTCTTCAGAGGAAGTGCACTTGACGCCCGAGTCCTCTCCCGAGCTAACGAAAAAGTCGTGGTTCGGTAGCCTAATGACCACGGAGAAGGATGAAACTTTCACGATTTTAGTGAAGGGGAAGCCTTTAGCAACTGTTAAAGCCGACTTGATACATGCCTTTCTATCGGTGAGTATTAGCACTCTTTGGCATCTATAGTTGCTTGTAAATCCTTCTGTTTTTCCATGTATTTGTGAAGCCCTTGTTAAAACCCAGGCAGGCATTGGGAAAAGCAAGAACAGATATAAAGAAAACAAATAATAATAATAATAATGGCATGTTACAGATAGCCGAGCTTAGCCATTCGGTGTCAAGTCCAATGTCGTTCCGAGTAGAATATAAAAGAGGATCTACCGCTCCTGCTATGTTTCAAAGACAAGTGCGATTTCAAGTAGATATTTCAGCGATTCCTAAACAACAAACTGGGGACAATTCCAAAGAGTCTCTATTCGCCATTACTTTTACTTTGCTCTCTGGTAAGAAGCACTAACATCCTTTATTTATAGCATTGTTAGCAAACACAAGTATAGTAATGTAGCGATGTTGCACCTATTTTATGTGTTTTGTTATATTTATACCTAGAGTCAACTATTGAATCTTTTAATAATTAGTAAAAAATGGAGCAAATTACAAAGTGGGGCAAAACACGTACACAAGGTCAAATTCGGTTGTGCTATAACTTATTTACGTGTTGTGTCAGCTTAGCTTCCACTAAAATCTAGTAACCCAAAGAGGAAGAATTGACTGCCATGTGTATTCAGCAATTTTTATTAGGACACTGATACCTTAGTCAGCAGTAGTCGCGATCGAACATTATTTAGACCAAGCTATAGACTTGAATATTTGCGTTGTAAGTAGTTAGCACTGACTGTAAAAAAATATTTCAGGCAACATAAGACGGTTTAGAAGGGTATGCGAGCACATACAAGCACAAGTATGCAGCAGAAGAGCGCCACCTAGTCCAAGGGCCCAAAGAAAGTTCACATCAGAGTTGAGCGAAAGTTCGAGTTGTGGGTCAGATTCGAGTGAACTCTACTCCAATCCTAGACAGGTAATTTTTTGTTAAATTAAGATTCTATCTCTTATCTATCAGCTTCAAAGCTTTTTCAAAATATCAGATTATTCAAAGTTAATCTCTGAAACTTCTTTGTGACGTTTTATTTAAAATTACGAAACATGCCTAGAATAACAACCACGAAACACATTGACAGAGCATAAAGATTTTATCTAGACTCAATTCCAACCAGGCATAAAATTAAATAAACCGTATTTGTACTTAACAAGGGTGAATGCATGCTGCTGGGTGTTGGACGTTATAAAATTATACGGTTGAAAATTGATTCCTGAAGGAAGTTACGAAAGGAAACTGTAATAATAATAATAAAAACAAACGTTTTGATATAACAGTAACCAGTAAAAATATTGTAGTTGGGCCTTTCGTAGCAAATCAGCGTGGCACAGATTTTTAATAAAAATTACATACGACATATGCCGCTACATTATCTATTTTTTTTGCCAGTTTAGATAGTTTACAATAAAATATTAAAAGTGAAATGGACTCTAGTTTCCTTTTCTTTGCAGATTATAATGGATATAAATAATATCAACTTTATTCGGCAGTAATGCGTAACATATTGATAGCCATTTTTGTAGATAGTTCTTCTTCTTGTGGTTGCATGCTTCTGAGAGGGTATAGATAATTATGGTAAGTTAATTGAAAGTGTGTTTTATAGACACATATTTTCTAGTTTAATAATGGAAAAGAAAACTAAAGTAGAGTTTAAAGAGAGCTTAGGTACCCCTTAATCTTCTCTTCTAGATTATACATTTTTTTATATTTCATTCTTGGAGAAAACGATTGAGTATGGAAAGGATCCAATTTTGAAAGCCAATAACTTATAAATTTTCTTTACTTTGTATACTAGAGGGAATACAAACTGTTTTTAAACCAAAATTAAAATTAATTTATGTTTTTTAAAACCCTTGTCAACTGACGCCATTTTTTAAATATCTGGTAAAAATTAAATAAACAAATCCTGCTAACAGAAATACAATCTACAGGGTGAGTGTCCATAGGAATCTCAGAAGCTATGGCAGATACACAAAGGTCTAAACATAGATAAAACTGTCTTATGGGAATGCAAGTGTAGTTAGGCTATGTTGCCCTGCAGCTTGTACTGTAGCGCTTTAATGGTTTTGCATAGATTGCTTAGTTGTGAATACTTACCATGATTTGTAAGAATTTTCTCACAAAAGCTGAACAGTATTCTTTGGTACTGGCATGGCCAAATATGGTTCTATTTAAAAAATAACACGTTATGTTATAACTCTCATATGATAGCTTAAATAGTAGTAGCAATCGCCGAAAATTTGCTTTGCATATAATTTTATTACACCACGATAATGCAGCTTCGCATACGGTCGTAAAAACTTCTTCTGAAGCCCAACTGGTTATCCATCCTTCATACAGTCCACATATTACCCCTAGCAATTGCCTTTTGTATCCAATGATTAAAAAGTATACGAAGTGGGAGATTTTTTTGACGCGAGTGCTGCGGTTGCTGAATTTCTGCGGATCCCAAAATCGGAGTTCTAGGTTGCATTATGATTAAGTTATTTTCTTTAGAGAGTCCGTATTTTTCTTATATATATTATTTATGTTTATCTATTCAGCTGCGTTTCTAAACACTATTTGAACGTGCCCTTTTTGAGAATAAATAAAATTTTGACTTAATGCGTATATAGCGTTAGATTTATTTTTATTTTGTTTTTCTTGTTAAAACTGTGTCTATTTTTAGTATCCAGCACGCTATTTAATGTACCTTAAAAACTATGTGCTAGCTGCTAAAATATCACATTTCCAACTATTTATTGTTTCAGCTTTTATTTTATTTACTTTTATGCTCATTATGCATTATATTGTAATTAATTTTAAAAATAATAGCTACAGTTTTAAATCCATTCCATCCATAGTTATATACTAGTATTGTGTGCTTCAAGGATTTATTTAATGTTATTATCAGCTTTTCAATAATATAATAGGTTTGATGTAAATAATGTACTTAATAATTGCTTGAATAAATATTGTTCATATTATTAGTCATTGCACTCATATATGTTGCAAATGCTTGGTGTCTATACTGTTGCACATAGCTAAAATATATTACTTCGACTCACTCATCAACTAAATCAATAGGAACATTTAAAGATGTTTATTAATAAACTAAAATAAAATACTAACTAGATTTTTACATGCAATAGGAATATAATCTACGAGTATGAAGTAAAACAGAATATGCACTTTCCAACCTTTCTATTTTTATTATAAAGCTATGAAATAAAGCCTTCTATAGCCCTTTGTTGGAACGTTAAATTATTATCATATGCCTTAGTATTATTATAAATTATCTGCTGAAAACAGAAAGCTGGCCTGCACTTGTATTCTCGGGGCTGAAAATGATTTGAAACAATATGCAGAAAAAATGCCAATTTTATCACACAAATAAAGAATGTATATATTCATTAAATGCAGGGCGCAATTAACTTTAGTAAGCACTAACCTAGGCGCAAAGGCCAAGAGCTACATAAATTAACTGGAATTGAAATTGAATTCCCGTACAAACTAGTTTCGTGTACATATTTATGTGTTTATTGCGAGCATTCCTTTTCGGTGACCCAAAATAATTATCGTTGAAAGCAAAACTGCTTTATATAGATACTGATTCTTTGATCTAGGCATTCGTTTTACACTACATTCGAAGAATTTGCACTAATTGATTTTGATATGTGTAATTAGTTTAAATATATAAGATAACTAAAAATGCCTTAGAAGCCTACGTCCGTCACAATCGAATAGTGATAAAAATTTAAAGGTAGCAGGAACATTTAAAGACAAATTGTAAAATATTTGGGTTGAGGATACAAAGCATGTTGTTTGGGGAAATGGTAACGTAACCTGTGCTGAAAAAAAATTATAGTTTTATTGCTCGTTACACATTATATTGTAATTATGTTTTAAAATAACATCTACAGCTGTAAATTTAGTTTATCCACAGTTATATATTAGTAGTGCGTGTTTCAGAATATAGTTAATATTAATTTTTTATGTTTATTGTTTTTAATTATCAGATTTTTATAATACAAACTATTTCGCGCACGTATTTATTTGTTGATTACGCGTATTTCTTGTCAGTGGCCCAAAATAATTTACTGCTAAAAGAAAACTGCTTTATATAGATACTGATTCTTTGATTTAGGCATTCGTTGTACACTCGAAGGATTTATATGGAATCATTATTTAAAAATTATGATATAAATAACTGCAAATGCTTAGAAGCTTATACGCATCACAACATGATAGTGATAAAGATTCAAAAGTAGTAGGAAGATTTAAGGAATAGTAAAATATGTGGGTTTAGGGATCAACAACAAATTGTTGAGAAATGGTACTGTATTTAAGAAATTAAAAAAATTAAGAAATTGTACTAAAAAGAAATTATACTTCTATTGCTCCTTATGCATTATATTGCAATTATGTTTTAACATAACTGCAGCTGTAAATTCAGTATATTTATAGTAATATACAGTAGCATGTGCTTTAAGGATATACTTAATGTTAATTTTCGATCTTCATCGTTTTTAATTATCAGATTTTCAATAATATAAGGGTGATAATGTAAATAATGTAACATTTAATAATGCATATTATTAGTCATTCCACTATGTATGTATGTATATATGTATAATCGTTACTTCGACTTACTCATCAATTAACTCTATTGTAACATTTAAAGATATTTATTAATAAATTATTATAAAATACTAAATACATTCTTGCATGCTATTGAAATAGAATGAAGTAAAACAGAATATGTACGATCCAATCTTTCTGTTTTATTCGTAACAACATGAAGTGAAGCTTTTCATAGACCCTGCGTTGGAACATTAAATTATTATGAGACGCTTCATACGCTTTAGTGTTTTTATAGGCTGGCCTGCACTTGTAGTATTCTCGGAGCTGAAAATAACTTAAAAAATATGCACAAGAAAAGCCAACTTCGATTACACAAATAAACAAAATATATTTTCATAAAAACAGAAAAAATTAACTTTAGCATTCACTAACCTACGCGCAACTGTTAACATTTACATGCATTAAATAAAATTTGAAATAATTTCCGTACAAACTATTTCACGCACGTGTTCATTTGTCTAATACGCGCATTGTTTTCGGAAGCGAAATATTTCATTAGCTTGCAGCGAACGCTTATCGCTCAAACTGCAATTATTTTCTGCATCAGGTTACTTTAAGCTCGTTGCCTGAAATTGCAACGTAACCCTCGGACTGGATCACGTCGTCAAAGTTGGCTGACTCGTTCTATGAGAAATTTTCGCAAATACGGCGGGGGAGTCTCGGGCTGCAAGCTCGATCGGTTCTCTGGCGTATAACATTACAAACTCAGTACTAGATTAAAATGGCGCTTGAAGTGCAAACACTGGCTTGCTGCACTTGAACACTTGCAGTAAATGATATGTTCTGACATTGCACCGACTTGCATGCTCTTTCTTTGGTTTTTCTTCTTCCTGCGAGAAGTCAGAGTTCTTGACCCATGGATCCATTGCCTGCACATGAATGTTCCAGTTTTTGGAAAAAATTGATGCTCAATACGCTCGGTCATTTATTATATTTGTAAAATGCTACGTACCTACACAGATTCAGTACTTCACAACCATTAAGAATATTAATCTAACTTAATTAATTACGACGAAATCACCAGAGAATGCAACAGGTATAAAGAAGCATAATTGAAGAAAATACTATTTTGAAAACCCGAAGGAAACTGAAACACCAACAATGGTAAAAAAGAAAAATTGATAAAAGTAATAAAATTATTATTATCGATTAGTGAACTAATTGATGCTGTTAATAATATTCATTGTAATCATAAAGAATATATTTCTCCTTAGAATGATATGGAACAAAAGACGAGTTTTGAGTAAGGAATTAAAGCAAGAATTTTTAGTGTTGCCGTAAATAAGCGAGTGTATTAAAATAAAATGCAACATCGTCACGAACTTCCTATATGGCAAAAAATATAGTAAATCAGGATCATGTCGCAAAAATTCCGACAAAAAAATTTTAAACGATTGAATCCAGAGAAAATTTATTCTCTAGAAAAGATCTTGTCGAATACCAAGCGTGAGATAAAGCTAAATTTAGATGATGAAATTTGATACCTTTCATATATTCTAAGAAGGTCTGTGATAAATTTAATGCTTTCTTTTGATCCAAAGATCAAGCATGTTCCTGGGCGAAAAGTAAAGCTTATTTGTGATATTGATTTTTAAAAGAACTAGAAAATTTAATATAAAACATTGACAGTAACACTTGGGAATGAAAAAAGCTAAAATACACAGAACGAAATATATATTTATAAGAAATGTTTGGAAATGAACGTAAATGTGATGTTTGTACAATCTTTTGAACCAGTCATAGAACAAAAAAAAAACAGTAATCTATAAATAACCCAACATTTAGAAAAACGTGTGTATGCAACAATACTTTTGTTTTAATTCATGGTTACGAAACAAACGCATTGTTTAACAAACCTATTTGCATGGGACAGGCTGTATTAGATATATTAAAATTGTTAATTGCAATAAAATGAAAACATAAAATGTCAATAAAATAAAACTGTGTTATTCAGATACTGATTCTTTGATTTATACGCTTGTTTTAGACTCGAAGGATTTGTACGAATTTGTTGTGGTGTCCTAAAGATTATGATATAAGTAACTGTAAACATTTAGGAGGTCAAGAACACCTTATTTGAGAAATGATAATGTATTTAAAAAGTTAATGGGGATTAAGAGAACTACTAGAAAAAAAAGTTATACTTTCACATTACCGAACGTGTTTATTTAATAAAAGGGTTACTTCCATAAGCAATGTATAATTAGAAACTACGATCATAATATTAATGAGAAATGTTTTAGTTCAAGAGATGACAAACAATATTTATTATAGAATTGGCAAAGGGATAATTACTTAAAACAAATAAAAATACCAGAAAAGATTGTGCTGAAGAGTTATCATTATCAACAGATGATAAAAAATATGTTCTTCTAATAATAATTTTTCAGGAAAATGTTGGATATTATGTAAAATCTATAAAATTTGACGGCTTTCTAAAATAATTATCTTATTTATAGGAGAGTTTAGTACTGGCGTGTCGATATTTACTAAAATTTTATAGAAATTGTTATTGGCTCTGACCTATAGTATGTAATGCGGCGTTTTTCCGTGTTTTATACTCTACTTTTCTATGACTTTAAATTGTCCTTTGTTTGCAAACCCTGTCGTAGATGCACAAGACCCGCACTTACCTCAGAGTAGCTAAAGAAAACTACATGTAGCGTGTTGCAAGCCTGCTTATTTCTATCTATAATTCTGAAATCAAACATGCAAACAATGCTAGGAATAAAAACCAAACAGTTTACACAAACCACATGTACTCTAAGAAAAACACACATGCATAGAAACACATAGTACAGTTGAACAAATAACTACGGGCTTAAGGCTGATACTACTTGCGTTTATACACTCATTAAATATGAGTGTAGTTAGTAATTAGTGAAGCTAAGTAAAAAAAATAAACCGTGCAAAAATTGTTTAAATCCCACGCTCAAACCTCCTGGTTCCGGTCCTACCTTCGGGGTTAAAATCAAGCTGACGCGCTGTGTTAGCAGATGATGCAATCCCTTCGTACTGATGCGCACTATGGGTGATGCAACCTGGCGTAATTCGCTCTTTACGCTTCTGGTTTTCCCAGTTTCCTGGACCGGACATTCGGTCGTAGTAGTTATTTATAGTAACTAACGTTGCCTTTATACTGTGCAAGAGATGCAGGAGATCAGCTCCGTTGACTGTCGAAAGTTGCTCCAAAATGGTCTGGTACATTAGCAAGATCGACTGCTTCTCTGCAGATAAGATATCAGCTTCTGGCTGTGAACTGATGGGTCTCGGGGATGTTTCTCTAAGCTGGCACTTCCTTTCTTAATGCCCGAAGATTACACAAGCAACCAGGCGTTTGTTGCGTTTGCACAGACAAAAACCCTTGCTCGGGCGTATACACTCTGTCGCTCTGTCGCTACTTGTTGGTACCTACAACAAAAAAATCTGTAATATTGATTTGCTTCAGCTAGCTTTCAGTCGAGACAAGGGCGGTTCGAGTTACTTGAAATGGGTTTCAAACTCCAGGTCCTCACGACGTCCCTAACCTTGAAGAAACATCAATGGAGTTGCAGAAAAAATGGTTAGCTGGACGTCGGTCATACAACATAATACAACAAAAACATGCAATAATATTTAAATACTATAATGAACATACCAAGGTACAAGAAATTCTGGTGCAGTAATTTCAAGACCAATTTCAACTAACTATTATCCTGTGTGACGTCACGAGAATACAAACTAGTATGGAACAATTGACTTCAAATACGCAAACGACAGCCAAATAAATATTAAATACATTAATACACAAATTTAGACGGTAATCTTTCGAACATATACCGAAGTCTAAGCATGCAGGCACTTCAAAAAGGACGGAAAATTGGCGATACGAAACGCAACATTTACACAACATGCAAAATTTACTGAAATACTTTTTAATAAAGCGAAAATGCAGAATTCGTTACAACACTTCAAGCCGTGAAGGAAAAAGGCAGTGTCCAGTAGTTTGCTCACCCAGATGTACAGTGGTACAGGTAGAACAAGTGACGAAAAGATGCACCTGGGCGGAGGAGATGCGACAAGAAGCAGCTGACGGCGGTGAAAGATCCCAACTTTATGGAAAAATTTGCAGACGCAGATGTAATCCGATATAAAATTGGTATTTGGGGCCGGCGATAGGAAAACGAAACGGTAGCCGGAAACCCAAAAAGTTTATTTGCATAGCACAACTTAATAAATGTCCGCAAAAATACTACATTCATCAATCACAACAGCGTTACCACTTGCGGTAATCTTCATCTCGACACAGCGAAACACCCACGATTAAATTTCGATAAATCACCAAGCTACCTCTCGTGGCAGTTTGGAAGGTCGATAGTGTTACATGCTTGCTAGAACGGTAAGATGCGACTGCAGTCAAAAAGCCTCTCAAAACACTCTCGTGGGCTGTAACGGCAGAAAGAACAATCCTTGATGCACATCAGCGAAACTATGAATACGGTGATTGCAAAAAGAACAATCTAGAAAATTTCAACAGCGACACGATTTCGGCTTGAAATACCTCTGTTTAATTCCAGGTTGAGTCATACATTTAAAATTGTGCATACACATAAGGACAGGGTCGGCTTAGCCCGAAATGAACATGAACTAACTAATTCCTACAAGCGGCGTTAAGAATAAAAATTAACCTATTAGGGGATCCAAGCCAATGCCATACAGTAACACTGAATAGATATAAAACCTTCGCAATGGGTTCTAAGCTGTAGGTTCAGATCATGGCACACAAGACCTTCTTCATTCTGTCTACGCGGTTCTTGACCTAAACCGAATGGTCCCATTGTCATTCGCGCCGCTTCCTAGGTACGTGATCTTCTCTACCTTTTGCAAAGCTGCACCACCAACGTTGGTATTATTTCCTAGCAACATTTTTACACACAATCATATTTACATACAATCGTATTCGGTCTTCCTTGTATTGAGCTGGAGACCGTATTTCATGCATACATATACAATTCGATCTATTTAAAACGGAGGGCCCTCTTGTTTATTGGAACGTTGCTGATTCGAATGACTTCATTGAAGTAAAATAAAGCTTTCTTAAAAAGATGCTTTCGATAGATGTTGAACATTAATGGCCTAACTTCACGTTTTATTGCCACATAATGTGAATTCGTTTAGTTCTTCTTCTATATCGTCAAGAACACTGATTCCCAGTGCCGTTTCTTTAATGCCTGCGGTCTTTCAATCGACTAGTTGCTTTCCACAACGAATATTCCTTTGCGGAGATATCTATTAGGTTTTTAAGATAATTCGCAAACGTCTCGTTCTTGATCCGCTGGATCAATTGTTTGAATTGCCGACTCACTTTGTTCAATTTGATTTTATTGTTAGGGTTTCCCATAGCTTGCCATATTCGTCTAACTTTTTTTTTCTATTGTCATATTTCGGATTCCTTTCGGATAGCTATATTCAAATTGAGTTTTATTTATATTTTTTGGAGTAGATGCCCATGTTGCCTCCTGTATCGCACGACTTAAATCTTATAACTGCATCATCCAACTGATCTTTCGTTTTCTGAGGTTTTGTTGAGTCTTGGTTCCAGTTCTTTCCGAAGAATGTTTCAATCTATGAATTGTCTAGTTAATGCTGGTTGATGCTGATTTACTATAATTGGTTTAATATTTAAGTAATGAAATCCGGAGATAGCTATTCGACACCGCTTAAAAATGTAAAACAATATCCAAGAAGTATGTCAACCTAACATGGGTTATGTGTCAACACACTCGCTTCTATCATAATGCACCAAGCAGATGACAGCTGCTGAGGGTGTTCCGGAATATGGCCGAAACTTATATGGAAATTACGGGCGAATACGCTGTCACTGCAGAATCGGGATATAACAATTTCAATGTTTCTCGATTATTTGCCGTACGTATATGATCTGCTCTCTGGTGCCTTTCCCCCTTACGAATCCAACTTGTTCATCTGGGATCTGCCACTCTAAGTGGATGAACTCTAGTCACTTAGCCACTGTCCTATTTGTTAGATCTTATTGCAAATTTTCCATAGGAAGGCCACACCTTTTGGAGTAAGCTGTTTTAGCACTTCTACACTCATATTATCTTCATCAGTGCTTTTGCTGTTTTTTAAATAGCTGCTTGCTCGACTTCTTCTCTTAATACATCAGGTTTCTGCTCGATTTCCATGATGGAAGAAAAATTTACTAATTCTTGGTGGTTTGCTTCGCTTGTGTACAAGTTTTAACAGTATTTTCGCCATACCTCCACAACGTCATCTATCTCAGGAACTACTTTCCCCTTATTATCTTCTATTTTTTATGTTCTTGGTTTAAATTCTCTTGTGATTTCTTTGATGTGCTGGAAGATATCTCAGATTTGGTTGGTATTAGCTCGTCTTCTAATTTATTGACACATGTTTTGTATGTGATGATTTTTGTCACGTCTACATAACCGGTTAAAAGTAAAAAACAAATGCTAGAGCAGAAGAAAAGAAATACGGTAACGAATAAGGCGATTATAAGGGACAATAATATGGCTAACAACGAAGTAATGACAAAAATAGAAGATAAAGGAATGAGAATAATGAAATAGAGAAAAAATAAATCGCAAAACGTAAAAATGAAATAATAAAAATCATGACGAGACAACCGGGGAAAAACATATAAATACGACAAACCATATAAAACGAGACCATCGATAACAGGAAAAGAATGCCAGCTAGTAGAAGACGATCTTAACAGAAAAAATAAAGCAATACAATATTAAAATAATAGACTCTGTGAAACCAAGAAAACAGGTTCAGGAAATATACAATTAAGAAATAATTACTATTTGTACTACTCAGGAATGCATCCAGTACAGAAGGCTATTGAAGGAGTGGACGCGATAGTATTGAAAGAATTAAATAAAAGAGTAAGCAAATTTGAAGCTGTTGCTTCAAGAATATTGGCAATAGAGTTAGAGTTAGAAGAATAAATCAACATGATATAATAATAATAATGGACTTTTATTTTCAGTCTAGACATAAACAAATCATAATAATAATGACAATGAAAATACTTACATATTACATCGCCAATATGAGAAAGAGAAGAAGAGGGACTTACATTACACAGTAATAGATAAAACGAGAAAAAAATAATTATTATGTGAAATTGAAGGGTAAGAAATGGAAAGGATCAGGCAAACATCTATTGAAAAATTAAACTACTTACAACAATATGGACTGAAAAGATAAAAATGGAAGTAAATATTGACAAATGCAAAACAATAATAATAATCAACAACAGAACAGAAGACGAGGAGAAGACGACAGACATCAAAGCCCAAATCCTGGGAAATATAAAGCCATTTAAATACCTAAATAGCGTTATATCGGAAGACGGGAGGATACACTTAGACATTGCTAATAGAACAATTAACAGCATAGAGATATATTATGCACTAAACAACAATATTTTTGAAAAAAATAAATAGATATTAATACAAAACTGAGGATCTATAATGCAAAATATGTGCCAGCAAAGACATATGCGTGCGAATCTTGGAATGTGCAAGAGAAGCACGAAGAAAACAAATTCCGCTGAAATGAAATACTACTTAAGAAAAGTAACGACAAAAACGAAGGTGGACAGAGAAAGAAATGAACAGATAAAGCAAATAGTAAATCAAGAGCCAATTACAAAGAGGTAAAGGCAACTAACCTGAAAAGGACACCTATTAAAAATAGACCAAAGCAGGCTAGTCAAGAAAATAATAGAAACAAAGAAAATAGGGAAAAGAAGTAATTAGAGGAAGACATCGGAAAAACTGATTGCAGCTAATAGAGGACTTTGGTAGAGAAAAAGGAGAAACAATAGAAGAAATGAAACTGTTAACGACCAACCGGAAAGCATGACGAAGTTAAAATATACCCGATGGCCTATAGAGTATGTGGTATCCTGAAGAAAAAGAAGAAGAAATTTATATCGTATTTCCTTATGTCTTCGCTGGTTTCTTTCTTATATTTTGTTGTAGTTGTTTATGTTCCTATCGAGTAGCTTGCATATTTTTTTAAATCCTTTTTTTCCCATTAAATTTAGGTCTCTTGAGAGTTTCTTCGGAGACTTGGACTTCACTTTGTAATTTGGTCTATGTGAGCTTATAGCTTTATCCAAGCCTGCACCTTCTATTCTCTTTAATTCTGCTATTGCAATCTTTAATTTCTTTCTGTATTGTTCTCTTCTTTTTTTAGTTGTTTAGTTTGTATATCCAATTGGGCCATCTCGCTGCATCTAAACTGATTCTGAGTGTTGCTTTTACAAGTCGTTGATGATGACCTGTTCCAAAGTTATTTAAGACTAATATTTTGAATCTTCTTCTTCCGATCTGTTATTATGTAATCTATCTGGTTTTTATTACGTTATTTAAGTTGTTGTTCATATTTGTCTATATTTATTTCAGTTTGGTTTTCTCACGTTTCGAGCTTTGCATTGAGTCTCCCATTAGCTTATATATACAGGGTGCCCGGATTTCGTAGGGACAGCATGGGTAACTTTTGTATTTGAAAAGATAGAGAGATGGTTAAATTAGCAAAAAGGTGCAGGTTTGAGAGCTCATTCAGAATCCATCTTCAAATTTTACTTGTCATGGCCCACTTGTCTAAAATTTAAAAAAAACAAAATCTCCTCATTTCATTTATATGCCGTAACTTCTTTGTTATTTAAGATATTGAGATGCGATTTAAAGTAATTTGCATGGTAATTTAAATACTTTTATTTGGCGCTTAATAAAATCAATTTTGTTTGTGTAAATT
Organism: Agriotes lineatus; assembly: GCA_940337035.1. NCBI lineage: Eukaryota > Metazoa > Arthropoda > Insecta > Coleoptera > Elateridae > Agriotes > Agriotes lineatus. Next base: position 53,422,567 of record OW679203.1, read on the forward strand.
TTTAGTAATCTAACCTAACCTCAAAATTTTAAATTGGTGACGTGCAATTTTTTTGGCCCTTTTAAGAGAGGATTTTTTCTGAATGCAATGATGTATTACATGATATGAAAACTTTTTCAAAATTTTGAAAAACTGAGCTTATTCTTTTTACAGGCAGAAATCACTAGTGCTATGATCACAATAACTTTGTTTTTTGTTTATCACGTTATCTGTGAAATTATGTTTCGAAACAAAAAGCAGGCTTATCATCATACGTGCCTGTCAGTAGTGTGAGTGTTATTACTTCAACTTATAATGGAAAATTTTGTAAATATGATGTATTTTGTGCGTATATCGAGTGCTACAAGAACGTAGAACTTACACGTCAAACATACGGAACACACTGACACTACTGGAAGGCACGTATGACGATAAGCGTGCTTTTTGTTTCGAAACATAATTTCACAGATAACGTAATAAATAAAAAACAAAGTTATTGTGATCATAGCACTAGTGATTTCTGCCTGTAAAAAGAATAAGCTCAGTTTTTCAAAATTTTGAAAAAGTTTCCATATCATGTAATACATCATTGCATTCAGAAAAAAATCCTCTTTTAAAAGGGCCAAAAAAATTGCACTGTACCAATCTAAAATTTTGAGGTTAGGTTAGATTGCTAAAAATTTGCGCAAATAAAATTGGTTTTATTAAATGCCAATAAATGTATTTAAATTACCATGCAAATTAGTTCAAATCGCATCTCAATATCTTAAGTAACAAAAAAGTTACGGCATATAAGAGAAATTAGGAGATTTGGTTTTTTCTTTAATTTTAGACAAGTGGGCCATGACAAGTAAAATTTGAAGATGGATTCTTAATGAGCTCTCAAACCTGCACCTTTTTGCTAATTTAACCATCTCTCTATCTCTTCAAATACAAAAGTTACCCATGCTGTCCCTACGAAATTCGGGCACCCTGTATATATACTGGGTGTTCATTCTCAAAGTCGAACATAGACAATTAACATTAGTGCATTCACACGTTGTTCATTTAAATAATTCATTTTTCTGTAGATAATTTAAACAGATGTTGACAGAAAATACCTGATTTACGCCCTAATTACCAATTTTTTTGACAAATGCTATCGAACTTGAAAGCAAGGCACGACATATTTAAAAATTCCCAAGTTTTAAATTAGTATTTTAAAATAAAGATCACATCCTGAATATTATTATTGGTATCATTAGATGCGTAATAATTTTATCTTTCCAGTGATACCATTACATTCCCTGTAAGTTGAATTGGCCAGCAGGAATCGGCAAAGCCGTTCAATACAATGTTTATCTCCTATGTTCGACTTTGAGAACGGACACCCGGTATATATAGTTCAGCTCAACGGGCCATGAAGACCCAAGGCTTGTTCTACGATCCCCCTCCATGCTTTCTTATCGGTTGCCTTTCGTTCCCAGTTTGTGACCTTTAACTCCATCAGGTCTTTTTGTACACTGTCTAACCATTTATTCTTTGGTCTGCCTCTCTTCTTTCTCCCTCCTATTCCCCCTTTCAACATCTTCTTGGTAGCTCGGGATTCCGGGAGTCTGACTACGTGACCTAACCATTTGATTCTGTGGGCTTTAATTGTTGCTGTAATATTCAGCTGCCCATAAAGTTCTATTAGTTCTTTATTCGTTCTTCTATGCCAGGTTTCGTTCACTTTTTTTCCACCATAAATTCTTTTAAGAATTTTCCTTTCCCATATTTCAATCTTGTTCGCTACACTTTTATTTAGTATCCATGTTTCACTGTCGTATAATACCACCGGTTTAATCATTGTTTGATAAACTCGCAGTTTTGTTTTTCTTGACACGTTTTTTGATTTAAATACGTTTAATAGCGCCCCCGTACTTCTGTTGCCTTTATTTAATCTTCCATCGATATCCACACTTTCACTACAACTGTTTGTTATCACTACTCCCAAATATGTATATTGTTCTACTTTTTCAAAAGAATAAAATTTTCCATCTACTGTGCTAGTTATATCTAAATTGTGCTCTATCGATGTACTTCCTTTTCTTACTAGCATGTATTTTGTTTTTTTTTTTCATTGATGTGTAACCCTTTACTCCGTGCTATTTCTTCTAATCTTTGTACTGTTTCTTTCAACTCATACTTAGTTCTCGTGATTATCATCAGGTCGTCGGCATACGCTAGAGCTTGGTGTCGGTGATGTAGAATTGTGCCTTGTGTGTTTATCTTACTTTCTCTCATAATCTTTTCTAGTACTAAGTTGAATATTATTGAAGATATTGGGTCTCCTTGTCTTAACCCCCTGTTGACTTTGAAACTTTTTGAAATCGCACCGTTTACCATAACTTTACATTTTGAGTCTTCCAGTTTTGTTTTCTCACGTTTCAAGCTTTGCATTGAGTCTCCCATTAGCTTATAGCTTGTATAATTTTCTTCAACGCTTTTTGCCACATCTCTATGAAATTATTCAACCTCTTCGTCACTATAGATACTAGTAGTTGGTGCACAAATTGTATTATTTTTGGGGATATTATTTGTTCATGGTTAGTTGTATGTAAGTTACTGTCTTACAAATGGTTTTGGCAACTTGATTTTTCACATTCTCTGCCCTGTTATTTCTGTGTTATTTGCTGTCTCAGTCAACAATAATGGCACCGCTGCGGCCAGTATTCCTTGTCACGTTCTGTGCCATTGCCCAACTGTCACAAGAGTCAGAGGATCCATGTTGCGGTTGTCCTTAAGTACATTGAAATAATTGGATGGCTTGAGTGATACCCAACTTGGAGAGCTGCTGGGACCCACTTAATGCAGCCTAAGTGCGTGTGAGGTAACTTACTTTCCACATCTAATTTAGAATCCAGAACCCTTGTCATCTTATCATTAATTAAGTTACTAGAGATTCCTAACTCCTGAGTTCTCTTATATCATCGGCATAGGAAAGAGCAAAGTTCGATCAAGAGAGACCAAACTGTCAAGATAAAAGAGAAGGGGACTCTCTCAAGGTCAAGAAAGAGAGTAAACCCAGTTAAGACAACTCGGGATTGCCAGTTTCCTTACCAATAAGTCCCTGAAGGGTTAAAGGAGCAACGATAAGGTGGCACAATCAATGAAATAATCAAGTAAAATGATGAAGTACTATAAATGGAAATAACATTTAGCAATGTCTTGACGAAGCTGACGCTACGTACCACTGGTACAACACAGTTGCAGTTTTAATACATACAAATGTGACATTACAATGCTAAATAGCTTTAGACAGAATAATTAATCACTTAATATAAATTGCTAATGAAAATCATAACTAAAAGGTTAATCTAAAAGTTAGCCGCGCGATAGGGTAGGGTAGGGCTAATATAAAAGTTACATGACTATATTTAGGATACCATTAATACTCACTTTTATTAACTTGAAAAAAGCTTTCGATGGTTTTGAAATGTGGGATATATTTGATTCACTAAGAGACTGTCGCGATAATCTCAGGTACTTATCGAAAATGTACAGAAAATGATAGAAGTTCAAAAGGGTATAAGACAGATACACCATCGTCTAAGTCATTTACTCTGACATTGGTGAACGTCTTGAACAGCTAGACTGGTATAAAAGAAAAAGGTATTAACGGTAGAGATGGGCGCGTGAATGAGTATTAACTCACGTCACGCACGTTTCACGCTTGCTTTTTCACGCACGCTCCCGCTCACGTTCATTCACGTTCACGGCGTGACCCTCCACTCACGACGTGACCCGCAGCCTCTATTTGAAAATTCAGATTCGTTACTGACACTTCAAATTTCTAGGTTTAAAAGTATGTACTTTTACGTCCGAGGAACTAAAAGTAAGTTCTACTTGGTCGCCTATAGACGCAGACACGCGATTGACTGTAGACATAACATTCACAACACAACATAGGTGCGAAGCAGAATTCGTTACAACACCTCAAGCCGTGAAGGAAAAAGGCAGTGTCCAACAGTTTGCTCACCCAGATGTACGGTGGTACACGTAGAACAAGTGACGAAAAGATGCACCTGGGCGGAGAGATGCGACAAGAAGCAGCTGATGGCGGTGGAAGATCCCAACTTTATGGAAAAATTTGCAGAGCAGATGTGATCCGATATAAAATCGGTATTTGGGGCCGGCGATAGGAAAACGATATGGTAGCCGGAAACCCAAAAAGTTTATTTGCATAGCACAACTTAATAAATGCCCGCAAAAATACTACATTCATTAATCACAACAGCGTTACTACTTGCGGTAATCTTCATCTCGACACAGCGAAACACCCACGATTAAATTTCGATAAATCACCAAGCTACTTCTCGTGGCAGCTTGGAAGGTCGATAGTGTTACATGCTTGCTAGAACGGCCAGACGCGACTTCAGTGAAAAAGCCTCACAAAACACTCTCGCGGGTTGTAACGGCAGAAAGAACAATCCTTGATGCACCATCAGCGAACTATGAATACGCTGATTGCAAAAAGGACAATCTAGAAAATTTCAACAGCTACACGATTTCGGCGTGAAGTACCTCTGCCTAATTTCAGGTTGAGTCATGCATTTAAAATTGTGCATACACATAAGGACAGGGTCGGCTTAGCCCGAAATGAACATGAACTAACTAATTCCTACAAGCGGAGTTAAGAATAAAAATTAACCTATGAGGGATCCAAGCCAATGCCATACAGTAACACTGAATAGACATAACACCTTTTATTAACTTAAAAAAAGCTTTCGATAGTTTTGAAATGTGGGATATATTTGATTCACTAAGAGACTGTCGCAAAATCCTCAGGTACTTATCGAAAATGTACAGAAAAGGATAGAAGTTCAAAAGGGTATAAGACAGATACACCATCCTCTAAGTCATTTACTCTGACATTGGTGAACGTCTTGAACAGCTAGACTGGTATAAAAGGAAAAGGTATTAACGGTAGAGATGGGCGCGTGAATGAGTATTAACTCACGTCACGCACGTTTCACGCTTGCTTTAATCATTCTCGTTCACGCACGCTCCCGCTTACGTTCATTCACGTTCACGGCGTGAATCTCCACTCACGACGTGACCCGCAGCCTCTATGTGAAAATTCAGATTCGTTACTGACACTTCAAATTCCTAGGTTTAAAAGTATGTACTTTTACGTCCGAGGAACTAAAAGTAAGTTCTACTTGGTCGCCTATAGAAGCAGACACGCGATTGACTCTAGACATAACATTCACAACACAACATAGGTGCGAAGCTCCGTCGCGGCAGGCTGCCACACAGCAGTACAATGACCTTCCGCTTCAGCCTAGATCTTCCACATGGGTGGGCATCGTAGCACCCTGCAGTGTTTTATTTGTTATTAAATATTTAAAGTGAAATTAACATAAAACGTGAACCACGCTTTGACAATTTTCACTCACCTTTAAGGCCTTATTTTTAAATATTACTCACGTTTACGACGGAACCAGCCGTGACCCAGAACAACCGACTGTTTTCACGTCACGCGCCTATCCCTAATCAAACGGAGAGACCTTAAGTTATTTGCAATTTGCAATGTGTTCTGTCAGTTATGATATACGAAGCCAAAACTATAATATTAACCAAGGCTTTTGTTAGATAAGAAAATGGCTCTGACATCTATGGCAAGAGCAATGTTAAACATCAAGTTTTGCGATAGAAAGACAGCATATTGGATTAGCGAACAAACTAGAGTGAGCGAAGCAGTAAAATTAATTGCTGTACTTAAGTGGAACTGGGTAGGGTACATTACGAGAATGTCATATGACCAATGGACCCGAAAATGTTGTAAATGGACCCAGAACTGTAAGAGCATCTGCACGTTGATAGGGAAGAGTGGACCACGATTGGATAAACAGGGCAAAAAACAGATTTGAATGGAAGACCTTAGAGGAGACCTATCCTTTGGACTGGATGGTATTGATAATTAATGATGACCAGATTTAGCTTGTGGCACCCTTTATAAATAATTAAAATGTTTTTAAACAAAATAAGTTATAGTTATATTTACTCACATTGACCTAACAACCCAATATAAAATTATTTGTTCAATTGTAACTATGTACAGCAACGCCTTTAAGATTCAAAGAGTTACGAGTACAATAATTAAACCTACTTTCACTTATTTTGATTAAGTTTGATGTTAATGCGTTTTAACAGTATGAGAAAGTTCAGGCGACCTACCTCACCAATTTATAATATTCTATGAAATTCAGTTTACCACCCGAGCGGCTAGAATTGTAAATTAGTAGAAGCATTTCGATTATTAAATTATAGCCGTCATGCAAACTAATATAAGTACCTCTAATAATTGGCGCAATAGAGACATGCCCGTTTACCCCCGCATTAATAAAAGCCCTGAAATGAATGATTCACAATCGACTAATACGAAATTAAATCTGGATATATTATAGATTTTCGCAAAAGAATTGTACCCCACTGCAATATATCAACATTCTCTGAAACCATACATCATGCTTCTTACATCAGGGATGCAACCCGATCACAATGTCAAAGGGTGATGTGGTATTAGCATCTCGTAATGAAGCTGGTGCTGGACATGTCGCATTTACTTATTTGAGCAATACTGGTTTGGGCCATGTTTACATCCCTTGCCGCGTATGCTGCCAGTTGTAACAGACAAGCCGTAATGAATCCATTTTGCTAATCTCACCAAGTCAATTTTGTTCGTCATCCTACCAAATCGAGATAGATACCTCCCGGTATTGGAATGCACGATTATTGTAATGGAGTCATTTTTCCTACTTATTTCAGTTAAGATAGTATGTGAGAAGCGGATTCCAAATGTGTTTTATTATAACATATTTTATCTAGACCGCTGCTGAGAGGTATTTTGTAAATCATAAAAATGATTGCTTCGTAGCGCAAACGTAAATAACACTAAAATACCCTTTTCTGCTCCCAATTCACAGACAGGTTTGAATCATGATCTTAAATCTGCTATTGGGTATAGTTTTATTATTTTATTTTTGCAGATTTAACTACTAAAACGATTTATTGCTATTTTTTATAGGACGATATTACATTTAACAATCTCTTATACCCAAATTTAAAACAAGCATTCTATAGAGGGAAGAAGGAAAGCGATATAAACAGACTCGAGGAAAGAGACAAGCATCATCAACTGTTTTCTACCCCGTGTATATTTTCCTCCCCGATAGTTTACAATCTGCTTCGATTTTCTGCTTCTCTAAACCCTCTTCAGATCGTCGGACTCTAGTTTCTTCTGCCATCGTTTCTATACTCTTTTATTTTCTTCCAGTTGTTTATTTGCATCAGAGTCTTGGCATTTTCTGTCACTACCCCACTTAATCTTTTTTGGTAATCATCCTCTGCTTCTTTTCTTTTCTGGAATTTGTTCTTTCATTGTTTTGATTATGGCGACATCCTCCATACCCAAAACATGGTTTACCCATCTGAATCTTCCTATACATATGTATGTTACATTTGGTATATATCGTAATTGCATTGGTTCAAAAATATTTCCCAATAGGCCCCTTTCAAAAACGCCTACGTTATCTTCGTTTCTCTGCGTTCATGCTTCGCTCCCATATGTGATTATTGTTCTTATTACGTTCTATATCCATATATTATTATTTCGACACTCCTCTCTATGTCTTTGCCACACACAACTTCATTTCATATGTAAAAAGGTCTATTGGCTTGTACTCTGGCCATCATTTCTATACCTTCGTTTATCACTTTAACTCCCAGATATTTAAAATTGTTAACTACTTCCAGGTTATAGTTAGTAGTAGTGGTGGGAAGACTGAAGTCTAGAAAGAAGGCCTTCAATCACCTCCTTGTCATCTTTTCCCTGCGTAAACCTTCTCAATTTCCTAGAAGATGAAGATTTCGACCCACGCCAAGAAGTTTAACTCTTTCATTTGAAGCGTAGCTGCTCCAAAAGTTCAAAACCTCAGTCGCTGGTAGGCTTCACATTTGCCCAAGTAGTGGAAGGACGTTTCTTCATCTTCCCGTATCTCGGCCAAACGGGATCTTTCTCTATTCCTATCAATGCTAGGTGTCTCCTTAATTTACAGTGCCCTGACAAGATCCATATCAAGATATTTGTGACTTTCAAATTATAGTCTTCTATTCTTCAGTTCTGTCTCACCTTTGGCTTGTTTTTAACAATTATTATCCCTTTTTTATCTTTATTTAGCTTTACTCTTATCTTTTGGCCTTGTTGTTCTAGCTCGATTAAGTATAGCTGTATTGATCTTTCTGATATGTTGCTTAAACGGACATTTGTTTAGATATGTTATAGATTGTCTCATTTGGATCAGTGACAATGCTCCGTATTACTGTTTGAGGGTTAGATTAAATAGTACTGGCAAGAGACTGTCACCGTGTCGTAGTCCTGTGGTTGTTGCAGCCCGTTCCTAGGTATTATTTTCTATAGTGACCTATATGTACGTCTTAGCCAGCGTGCGTTTAATCAATCATATGTATTTATTAACTTATTTTAACTTTTCTAGGATAAAAATGTTTGTGTTTATACTGTCATAAACTTCTCGGAAGTCTGCAAAAGTATCAGCTTCTTGTAACTGCTTCCATTCTTCTCTGCTCTGAGCTTTATTCATCCAATTATGCCAAGCACTTGTTTTTATGTCATCTTTCCATGTGGACGTCCTTGTGGTGGTTTTGCCCTTGGTCCCCATTCTAATAATTTTCAGTTCCATCCAATTCCTGGATTTTTTTAACTAATGGGAACCAAATTCAAATATGGCGATCCAACCTCACAATTATGCAAAACAAGTTCGGTGTTTCTTGACAAATATCAATGATTATGCAATTAGAACGTTATCTAGGGATAACAATAGCAGTAAGTAAATACATGTTGCAAACAAAAAATACTCAGAAGACGCGTCTGCCGGAGTGCACAAAACCAACGCCACTTGGAAATCACTAAATTTAATGTTTTAGGATAAACTTTCCTTACATTTATGTTACTTTCGGTATGGAAACTAGGGCTTAACTCGAGCTCCAAGAAACTTCCACGATTCCTTGGCCCCTCTTTATCCGTTGGCTTGCAGAGACAAGCCGCTGATGCCTTGCAGAACGACTCCTGTTCCTTGTACGCTCCGAAAACGCCCCAATTCAGTCATTGTCTCACACCTAGGCTCCAACTGCTTCCCACGAAGGTCGCTGCCTACCTCTACTTCACACGTACGCAATCTCGGTAAAAACAGTTACCACTCGATGCACAAATTAAACACTTTTTATTAACCTCTGCAGAGGTTCTACGAATCAATGCAACCTACTACAGTCTACGCAAAGGATATAGAATTAATTTCACACACATTGAATTGAGAAAAATGTGTTTATTCAAGTATTAATAATTATTTATTGGGGAAGCCAAGATTAACACCACTTCACAGCTGGGCTTCCTTTCACCCAAATTCTTATCTTCGATCTTACATTGCACTATATTATTTCAAGCCTGCTCTGATTACCTTTTGTCTAAAAGCTCGTGTATTAGTGTTGCTATGATCTTGTATATGACATTAAGCATTTCTTTCGATAGTTACTACAGTTTAGATTGAACCCCTTTTTTGCATATCGGGCACACCGTGCTAACTATTCATTCCTTTGGTATCTGTTCTTCATTACATATGTATTTCTTTATTAGTTCATAAATGTTCTTGTGTAGTACTTATCCTTCGTCCTTCATAATTTCGGCTGTAATTGTGTCTGGTGTAGGTGCTTTGTTATTCTTTAACTTCTTAATTGCGTTTGTTACGTCTTCTAAAGTTGGTCCGTCATCAGTTGCTCCTATTCATCTATTTTCGTCTATTTAATATTTTTTGTTCTGTTAGTCAATTTCTTCTTCTTGTGTCTATATACCGGGTGACTATAAATGATTGTGATTGTTTTCTTAGGTTGGCACTGTTTATGTTGGTGGCACTGTAAGTCTATGTCAAATTCGAGGGTTGGCAGGTTAGGTTTTGCATCAGTTTTGACACGTAATGACGCAATACCTAACCTGCGAACATTGAATTTGACATAGACTTACAGTGCCACCAACATAAACAGTGCCAACCTAAGAAAAAAAATCACAATCATTTATAGTCTTTCGATATTTAAGAGAAATATTCTACCAATTATTTTAAGGTACTGTTTTTTTGACAGATTAGTTTATCTTTGTTATTATTAACTGCTGTGGTTTTCGGCTGGTCTTATCTTATTTCGAGTCAGATAGCATTCTTTGAGCTGTTTATTTTCATGTGGGGTTTGTATATTGTCCAGTATGTTCTATTTGCATTATTTTTCTTTCTTCTGCAGATTCTTGTTGCTTGTTTTCGCGCCTCTTTATAGTCCCTTTCTCTCTCTCTCTCTCTCTCTCTTTCTTTGTCTCTATCTTTGGTTTATCTAAGAATATATTCCTCTTCCTTATTTTCCTACTGCCAGTTTGCATTTGGTATCAAATCACTTGTTTCTTTCTCTTTTCCCGCCGTTTCTATTATTTCTTCCGTTTTGTCTAGCATAATTTCTTTAAGTTTTCATCTTTTCTGACCCATAGTTTCTTTCTCTTCCGTAGTTGTAATTTTTAGTCTTTGTCATCGCTTCCTGGAATTTATGTGCAATCTCCAGATGTTTTAGTGTTGTCCATCAAATCATTCTTCACAAGGTTTTTTGCGTTGGCTAATCTCCCCCCTTACTTTTATTTTCATCAAATAATTATCTGAATTGCATTTAACAGGTGTATAACATCTAACACCTAGGACACTGGTGAAGAATATTGTGTTGACCAGTACATGACTAATTTGTCACTTGACGTTTGTGGGGAAAACCAGTACTTCCTATTGCTGATTCTTTGGCTGTTGTCTTTGCCTTATTCTACATTCTAGAAGATCATACTTAGTATTCTTATTTTTCTTCCTCGCTTTTTCTTCATTTGTTGCACGTGTGTTCATTAGAGTTAGATAATTTTTTTTTATTTTGATTTTTATCTTGCCCGTTCTTTTTTTAATTGCATTGGTGGTTTGCATTATGTCTTTTAACTTTCTATCTCAGCCCTTCTATATATTTCTGCTGTTTCATTTTGCCTTCTGATTTGACCTAGATAAACAAAGCGTGTTACCTTTTTTATTATATTGTCAATGACTCACATATATAAGTTCTGTTGTCTGCATTTGTCATTATCTTCGTTTCACCATTTCTAGCCTTACATTTTCATCCGCTGTGTGCAGCCCACCTCCAGTGACTGTAGTTCTATTACTTTGTGCTTTACCACTATATCGTTTGCAGATTTTAGATTGTTACGTCATTCGCTAGCTATTATTATGCCTCTGTCTTCCCAGTCTAGCTTTTTAATCTTCAAGATCCAATTAGAAAAGCTTGGGGATGTAACATCTCTCTGCACGACTGCTCTTTTTATGTGTATTCCCGCTGTATCAGCATGAATTGTAGTTTGGAATGTTGCTTCTTCGTACATGTTGATATATCTCGGGTTTGTTCTTGTATTATTAAGAAATTCAATTATAGTCCACATATCTATGCTGTCGAAGGTTTTTCAAAAGTCGATGAATCCGAGCCACAAGGGACATTATATTCAGTTGCCTTCTCAGTTAATATTTTAACTGTCTGCAGGTGGTCTTAGCTAGTTCTAAAATCGCTCTTAAAGCATACATACTCCACCGGCTGATAGAAATCTAGATTTTCCATTGTATTTATCAATATTTTAGAGAATGATTTGCATATACAGTGAACGTCAAAAAGGCAGCATCAAATGGGAATAATTTTGAGTTTTGATTTTTCAAAAAAGCTTTTTACGGCAATAATTTGTGCTTGTCTGCAAACGTATTTAGCCTCTATTAGATATACCGAGTGGTTTTTACTTAGTTAGAAAATGGGGTTTTCGAAATTGTCATAATTCAAAAAATGCAATTTTTCGGAAATTAAGTAAGATTTCAATGAGATCTTTTTATCGTGTGTTAGTTTAAGCCAGAAAACAACCGGTTTCTTTAAGTGCCGCAAACACTGATTTTTTTAACATCTGGCAACCGGCTGGTGGTCCACCTAGTCTTATAAAATTGGGTACCAAAACCGTGGTTATGGAAGTAGGGAAAGTAAGGCAATCGTCGAAGGCGTAATGCTAACCACATCACCCAGTGCGCCGTTAACGGTGTGCCTGATGACTGGGTTTCGGAAAGAGATATCTCGGCAGCCCTGACTCGCCAAGTCTCAGGCCATATTTCTACGTGTGAAATGAAGCACCACCTTCTTCAAACATTTCTGGAAGGGTATCGTCTTCATCTGCACTTTTTCCATTTTTGTTTGTTGCATAGTATTTGCAATCTTTATTTTTGATCTTATTAATCGGTAGCCGCTTCCTGCAGGAAATCTATCCACTACGTTCGCATTTTGTGCAATAATTTAATTAATGTTTGTTAATTGACCTATAAAAAGAGTAGAACTAATTGATACATTGAATACCGAAAGCTGTGTAAAACAATATTAATTTACTCGATTACTATTTCATTTGCTTATGAATATAACAATTGAACAGGTTAAACGTGGATACGGGATCTTCTTCTTCTTGTGCCTATCCGTTATCGGATGTTGGCGATTCACATGGTTATTTTTACTTTGTTAGCTGCTGTTCAAAATAGTTCTGTAGTTGTAGCGTTGAACTAACTTCTTAGGTTCTTCAGCAAAGAAGTTCTATGCCTACCAGGCCCTAGTCTTCCTTCTATCTTTCCTTGTACCACCAGTTGCAACGGCTGGAATCTCTCTGGGTTTTACGGTTTTAAAAATTTCGACCTATTCCTTTAACCTTTTCAATATTCGTTGTCCGTTACAGTCCAGGGAGAAGGGATCGGAAACAATAATATCAATGCTGTGTTGTTACTCAGCGCAGAAGACGATTTACAAATAATTTTGCATACATCCAATATTACAGGAACGAAATATAAAACACAGAAATTTCAACCACAAACACCAAAGCAATGTTAATATCAAAATAGCCAGTCAGATGTATTTTGGGTCAGAAAATAAGATAAATAGTGGAACCGTAATGACGGATCCCAATGAAGGTAAAGCAACAACACAAATCAGAACAGCAGAAATGAGAATCTTACAAAAGATGCTAGGTATATTACATATGAATAGAGGAAGGAATAGTAAACTAAGAAGACGATTTTGCATACAGAATATATCGAAGTGGGCGAAAACACGTAAGAAAGAATGGAATAAACACATAGAAAGAATGGGGAACGACAACCCTCCAGAAGAAGACTACGAGCGCAGCCACCAAGATGATGGTGTCAATGATGGATTTAATCTTGTTCGGAACGATGAGGTGAGATACACAGGGTGTAGTAAAGTACTAAAGTAGAGCAAGAAGAAGAAGAAGACAACGATGTATTAGGAGCTTACCTATATCAACAGCACGCTAGAATTTCATCTTCCTTCGTACCGTTTTTTCAAAGTGGAAATATTCTTATGTTACGATGTTAATATTATATACCGTGGTACTAACAATATTGTACGGAACGAGTCCTTGCGTGTACAGCTCATTTTGGTTTGAAGAGCGATTCGAGCCATTTTTCATGATGTCTTTGATGAGTGTGCGAAATGCGATGAGGTCAATATGCCATTGGTTCGTTTTTTAAACAGTTTTCGGATCCTAATTCCGGAGATAGATCTGTAGCATTTTCCACTCTACCTTTTAACTTCGAAAATTTGTGAATCCGTCAATCGTAATTAAATGTCAAATTTGGGAATCCACAAACCTTCCTTTTTTTTAATTTACTCATATTGTTTGCAATGTATATTTTTAATAAATATTAAACAGTTTTGTAGATGAGAAGTAACGTATGGGAATCAATAACAGCATATGATTACTATTATGCAATACAATTTTTATTGATTTTACTATCTTCAAGAACTTCTATCACACGTTCTACATTGTTACATCAACAAAAATTGTTTAAGGAATAAAACTCAGCACAGTTCTTATTGGATTTGCTTTTACTTAACCTCAAATTACGAAGAAAATATATCACTGAGGCATAGGCATGTTCAGCTATGGGTGAAACACATTTAAATGGCTAAACATTAGATGGCTAGTGTGGCTAATTTCAATATATTTCTTCTTCTAGTAGAGATCACTTCAAAGAGCCTTCTTTCTGAGAGTAAACTCGGGTATATAAAGTTTTCTTCTTTTTTACAGGCAACCACGATAGTGATGTTCGACTTGCGAGGCGGTGCGGTGCACCGGTGGCATGGTAATTTTTTTAAGGGGGTGAATTCCAATGACCCCTGTGTGTTATATAAAATTCTATCCAGCACCTAAAAAATTAAAATACTTTAATATAATGACTAATAATAATCCTCAAAATGGCATTTTTAATTTGAGTTTCTTTGATGGTATTGTATTTGCGTTTAAATTAACAACTTCAGTGGATATTTGAATAAATTACCCACGTTGGCCTTAGCAAAGTGAGTATTTCATTACAGCAATATAACTAGCCACCATCCTTGTTTAAAATCACAATAGTAAAGCCGGGCTTAGTAACTTTGTGGTTAAGCATTTTGACTACTGATCTAAGGTGGTGAGTTCGATCCCCGATCCCGGTAAAGTTTTTGAAAATAAACAATACAGCTGAAAGCCTCTACAGAATGCCATAATTCGGTAGTGATGTAAAGCGTGGGTTCCATGTTACTACGATGTGTAGCATGTAAAAGATCCCTTGGTGGGTTTGGAACCCCTTAGTCTCGGCAAAATTCGATGAAGGAGTTTGAACATATGACCACAGCAGTCTGTGTTTAAGGTATCTGGTCCATAACAAACAAACAAACAATAGTAAAAAAATAGTAGGAGGTGTTGGATAAAAATTACAATCGGTCATGCAATGTTTGGACTTGTGCCATGCCATAGACACCACGAAAGGCATATATGAAAGAAGCCTTTCCAAGGCAAACTATATATGTAGCAACAGTAGAAATTATTTATTGGAAAAGTAACAAGATACTTCGACACAGTGTTGGCATGGAGTTGTGTTTATCATGCGCTTTCTGGAACACCCGCTTCTTAAGACACATGCAGTTTTTGTGATCTGTTGAACGGTGCCTTCAATGTAGTATGGCTGTTATTATACTATGTTATAAAATCGAGTTAGTAATTTATAATTATTGTTAGCGGAGAGTGGAAATAAGACAGAGCACCGATAATGTGGAGTTTCAGATTTAAATGCGAAAAAGGATACAAATTCACATTCGCATCTTTTGATAAATCAAACAAAATCTTAGCCGGGACGAGATTTGAATTCACGAGCTCAGGTTCGGAAGTCTACGAGTGTGCCACTGCACTACTCTGACAACGTAGTTAGGTAACCACTCAAAACGATAAATACATTCAAATAAAAAAGCGACCAATCTCACTTAACAGCTTTTCGGTACTTTGCATTAATAATAGACTCAAACTGACGCAAAAATTATCTTGATAGGTTATCTCGTTTTCGGCAGTAAGTAAAACATAATTTTGGCATTTAGGATTGACTTTTTACAAATTGAATTGACGCTGTCCCGATTGATCATGCATCTTCCATACATGATTAATGGTTTTTATTGGTTTTCATTTAATATACAGGAAAAAAATTGAATTTATTATTGCGGTTAACTTAAATTTGAAAAGAAGAGCAGCAGGCCTCTATAAAGCGTGCCTTAAGAAAATATTATATAAGAATTCTCTATTTTCACTGAAAAACAAAAAAAAACAAAACTTTTAAAAGCATTTTTGTCCATAAACACGATCACACAAAAAATCGAGCCATGTCTTAACTTAAGTCTGTAGGTGAATGTCAGATTGCATTTTGTTTATAAAATGACACTGTGAGAGACAAAAGCGTACACTGCATTAAGTTTACTTGTATCAAGCAAAAACGAAAATAAGATGGCATTTCCACAACAACGAGTGTATTAATCATAACAGTCAATAAAAATTGTTTTTATTAAGTGTTTTGTAAATTTTTAGGAAAATAGTTCAAGATAAAGATGTAATTTAGTTCTCTTTGACTTATGGTAGTTCATTTGCTTCAATAGGTATATATCGAATATATAGCAAACGTCATTTTGTTCATGGCATGCTGGGAATGAGTTTTTTTAAACACACGATAATATAACTGCACAATTTCAGCATGGGGTTGTCATAACAACGACTATTTGGAAATAACACCTCATTCTATGTGCTTAATCAGTAAAATAACGCTAGAAGACCGCTTATAAGCAGCGGTTACCCCACGTTTTGTAGTAGTTACTCAAATGCCGTTTACAATATTTTGAATTGTGATGAAAAGCTGTTATTGTTGTGAAGTGGAAAACAAGTCCAGATGTTAAGCAGCCAACGAAGATGAGTGTAAAACAGTGATTATTACGTTTTCTGATAAATTTGATTGACAATTTTTCAGTGTTACGGAATGAATGCGGAATGATAATCGAAAATTTTGTATACCACTACCTACCGCTAAAATACGAGAAAAGCATTCCTACAGAAAATCAAAAATCGAATTAACCAACTCATGAATCGTCAATTCTATAGTCCTGACAGCACCATCAAACAGTTTCTATTCCCTTCGCTCTGTCCCAGAAGTTGTCTAGCAGCATCTCAAACTTTGTTTCTAAACTGCATGCTCTCATGATTGGTTGCTGACCTACATGTGAAACACTTCTCATGTCTTATTCTACTTGAACTACAGGGGAACATAATTAGGTATTTAAGCACTAAGATTAATAATGTAACTATATCACACCTAAATTATATAGTACTGTTGTCTACACGTTTAATAGTATTTTATTTAACAAGCATATAATGTAGGCTATATTCGACGAGGATGAAGTTTACACACGAGCCGAAGGTGAGTGTTGTAATCATCCTAGTGTAATACAGCCATTATATGCGTTTCAAATACAATATTTTATCTACAACTATGTATATAGTTGGTGACACTGTAAGTCTATGTCAAATTCGAGGTTAGCAGGTTAGGTTTTGAGACAATCTGTGTCAAAACTGACTCAAAACTCAACCTGCTCACCTCGACGTTAATGTCATTTGTTGACAATTTAGCCCACTGATTAAAAAAATAAATGAGCCGCCTTTTGTATTTAGAGTTGCATATTTATAATGCACTTATTATTTGACAGTTGTAGATAAACATATTAATGCAATAATTTGGCACGTTCCCTTGTCAAGCTTATTCACTACTATGAATAATTTGATGACGAACATTACCAAAATATGAAACATTGCGATTGTTGCGTGTAGTGACATGGTTGAACGGTGTTTTCTTTAACTTGGATCGTTCATTTTCACTTCTTCCTCATAGCAATTTTCTCATTGTTCATCCTTAAATTTTCTAAAATTTAATTTAGTGTGATATAAAATAACGAAACACTAATAATAGTTGTTCGTGCTAATGCAGCCGTATCAAGGAAAGCAAATTCCTAGGATCAGATGGATCGGGTTTTCCAAAGCCACAATAGGAGCACAGATTAAATAGATCCTCCGTGGCATAATTTTAATCAATTTTTCTTCTAAGGATTTACATGGCAATCTTGCTCGCTATTGTTTGCTGTATTATTGTTCGGGCGTTGCAAAAGTCCAATGAGCGCAGTTTTCATTTAGCAATATGGTGGCGGCGACGCGTTCAGCCGCGAACAAGCGGTTGTTTTGTAGCGATCGCAACGTGAAAAGTTGTCTAATAGAAAATCGAGCAATACAGGGTGTTTCAGGAGGAAAGGGAAATATTTAAGGGGGCAATAGTTTGGGTCATCACAAGTAAAACAGTTCATATAAACATGTATTAAATTTTGCATAGTTACGGATTAAAATCTGTTTGAAAAATGGTACACAAACTACTAATTTTGATAATTACAAAGATTCGATCCATCAATGCTTCCCGTGTATCCACTTTTATTTTGTACACCTCGTCTTTCATCCATCCCCATAAGCAATAATCCAGCGGATTAAAGTCCGGGAATCTTGCTGGTCAATGAATCGGACCACCACGGCCGATCCATCTATTTGGGAATGTTTGATTCAGGAATTCTAACACGTTACGAGCACAGTGCGGTGGAGCTCCGTTGTGTTGGTAAAGCATATCATACCGAATGTTCAATGGATCACCCTTTAAAAGTGTTGGTAAATCATTTAATAATCACCTTAGCAACTTAAATATCTCATTAACCGATGAGAATTGGATACATGTTCATATGAACTTTTTTACTTGTGATGACCCAAACTATTGCCCCCTTAAATATTTGCCTTTCCTCCTGAAACACCCTGTGTAGTTGCAAACAGCGTCACAGGGTACATTTGGGCCGGCTCTGTGCAAAATTTAACCCCCTCCCAGTTGAAAGTCAATTAAAGTAATTAAGAGGGTAAACATTGTCATAAAAATAATATATAATTGTTACAGTAATAAGTACAAGCGTAATCACACAAATTAAAATAATCACCTTCCTCTCCTTCTTCTTCGTCTTGTTCTCATATTAGCTACGTGGCCTAACTTTCCGCTTTATTAGTATTCTTCGAATCTCAAGCTGTTCTTTCGCCTTTTAATTGGCCTTCTGGCATGTCTGGAACCGTACAGTTTCTGATTCCTCGCTATTTTTGCGATTCTGTTATCATCCACCCGCTGTACATACTCATTCCAGTTTCTTCTTTGTCCACTCCAGCGTACTATATCTTCCATTCCACATGTTTCTCTAATTGTTTCATTTCTTACCCCACCCTGCGTTGTTTTTTCTGCTATGGTTCTCAGCATTTTATTTAAACAGTTCTTAAAATCCTCTCGATTTATTTTTGATTGCTGTTTTCACCGCATACGCCATAATAGGTCTATATAAGTTTTATGAATTGTAACTTACAACAAACCGTATTTCAGGTAATTTCTTCATATTTGGCGCATAATAAAGCTCGCATCTTTAGTTAAACGGTTCTCTTTAAAATCTGTTTTGCTGATGGGAATTAGTTCATAACTATACTGCTCCCCAAATGAACTGGACCACCCATAAACATTGTATTTATTACATTACGTCACAAAAAAATATATAAAAGCTTTTGTTTTATAGTATACTCATAATAAGCATGTTTAATTGCGCTATCCTCAAATATCAACTGAAGAATTAACAAAATCATATTAATAAAATTAAAAAATAATAAAATTATTAAAAAAACGATATTTCACAACAATAAGAGAAATCACAAAAACAGGTTAATTAATAGTTCTTTGAGTCTCTTCGGAACGTTTAAAAATGTTTGGCAACGATTTGGCATACTTTGTATGCAATGTGCTATTAACATTTGGGCAAAATTCAAAATTTTAAAATAATAATATTTTATTAATGGACTTGGTTTTCTTTAAACCAAATTCTGAAAAGAAACGCTTTTTATAGTGACGCAATCATGAAAGGTTACCAAAAATGCCATGACTGCTCTTTCGGAAAATATTTTTAAAAATTGCACCAATATATGCAAATAGTCCAGTTCATTTGTGGTGCAGTATATTAATTTCAATATTAAACTTAATGTTACTCCTCTGTAGTTGTCGGGATCCTGCTTATTGCCTCTCTTGCAAATTGTGTTACGCCCATTTGGCTCTATATATTAACGTTATCTTTAATTATTTGCCTCACCTGCATGCTCTTTAGCTTAACCTACTTAATTGCTATGCGAATTTAAAAGAATATAGGTGATTGGTTTTGTCGACCTTGGTTGCCGTTGGTAATTGCAGGTGTGTGTTTCATTGGGACTCTCGTCTATTCCTTCCTCGACTTATGTGACGTTACTTGGTTGTGTCAGGCCCTCTGTGATAGAGTTAGATTAGACTAATTAGCTATGGAGCTCACAATTTACCTGTCAAATGTAGTGCCCACTTTTGACATTTTAAAGGTGAGGTATTTTTATTTTATTTTAATTTTTTTATTTTATTTTATTTTGGTATTCAGCCAACAGCCATTAGGCCAATTATAGGCGTCACTGTACATTTTATGGGGACTTCTAACCCCACTAACGACTGTCATGATGTTATTATGACATCCGGGACCAACTATTTTCGTGATAGCCGTATCACAAGGCGCCGAGAGAAGCAGCCATGGAACTCCCATCCAAGTTCTGACCAGAAAGAGCGTTGCTTAACTCTACTGATCGAACGTGGACGCTTGTTCAAGTTACACCACCCGGGACCCGATATATGATAATACAGCGGTGTCAGTCCGTGCGCACTAATGTATTGCTTGACGTAGTTAGTCGATTTTACTGTAATGAGTATCTCGTAACGCTATACGTTTTGTTACCGTGAGATTTAGCACGATCATTTAGTAACTTCTGTTGGCTTTCAGGTATTCTAGTGTCACTTCTACACATTGTGGTGGTAGAATTGCTTATTAGCCTATTTTGTTTTGGTTTCCAAGTGAACAACTCACCGGCTTTAAATAAGCAAAAACAATCCATCGAAATCTTTAGATGTCTTTTGATAAGTCTGCACCTCCTGATTATGTTACGTAGTACTGGGGAGAAAACGTTGAACTGATTTACGTCAGAAGTGAGTAGTTTTTAAGCACTTATCGCCTGTACGCCAATGCGTTCTATTGTTTCGGGGGGGGGGGGGGGGCGTTGTGTTATAAATTTATATATTGTCGTTTTGAAATTTTGTATGGGAGGCTTTCCGGATTACTCCTAAAAGCCTTTTTTTCCGATGGATTTTGGGATTTTAGTACGCAGTTGGGTGGCTTTGTTTTGTCAGTTTGGATTTCTGTGGATTTGATTGTCATTACGGTTTAGCTTTGACTTTGCACCATTCACCTACGTTGGTTCTACCCCAAGCAGAACCTAGGCGTAATTAAAGCTAGTTTCATTGATAAACGTAGGATTCAATAGATAAGCAGATAAGCCACAATTCAACAATGTATTGGCGCGTATACGTTTATTAAAACAGTAGTGATTTATATGCATATTTCTTACGTACCTTGTGCTTTGCTTATTTGTGCATTAAACTTACATTTCAAATTATAAATTACATACGTGATGCTGTAAACGCAGCGTGTACACGCCGAGGGGTTAGTATTTCTTGACTCAATTACCTACCTACCTTGTTTTTAAATACAATAAATCTAATGTTCTATTTAGGTACGAGAATCAGCTTTCTTACGTATATATGTTATTTACCTGATTATAGTAAAAATGATTAGATTATTAAAGTGCCTGCGTCTGATAAATGTAATTTTGAGATCTACCATTCATTGTAAGTTGCGATTATCATAACACCGGGGAATCTTCCAACTTAGATTTGAGAGATGCTAAACCATCAAGTTGGTGGCGCCCGTATTTGGTTTTTATCGGTTTAGTATTAACTCACTTCATCCTCTGGAGTAGCTTAGCCTGCCCATTAAAGACTTTTGATTACGGGACTGTTGTAGGTATTTACAGCTCGCTATTCAGTTTACATTGAAGTGTTGCGCAATTTTTGCCAGTTTATTTTATTGCTACTGCTGTTTGGGGCATTTATTGATGACAATTGATATGGAGGAGCTTTTGTTTTAATTTTTGGAAGTATAAGGCACTTGTAGCATGGGTTTTCTTGCCCCTTCGATTATGCACCAAATTGTAACGCGACGTCTCGTCCGTCTTTATATTTTTATAAATTACTTGCCCCTTTTTGTTGCCAGCTAGCTCAGTTTGCGATGACTTAGCTCTTATCTTATTATCCCAGTTCATAGTTAAGAAAAATCAATATTAGGAGATACAAGAAGCTGGACCTATGCTTGTAACAACTGAAATCATATACTTTAAACTTTTACTTAAATAAAAGCCGATTTGCTTACACTCAATTTACAACAAATATATATTGACCTTTAAATACACGATGTAAAACAACCGTGACATCAGACACCAATTCCTAGAATATATGACCATTTCTACACACAGTGGTTTTAAGACAAAAATTACGATCAACGCGCAAAGCTGTTTCCACATGCATTTATATGTTAAATAACATTAAATCATCTCTAAAGTAACTGTTTCTACCATGCAATAATCATATAGTCAAAAGGCACGCAGACTGCTTTACTGTGTCTTTGCATTAAACAGAGTTAACGTCTATCGGCCACAGCTGTCAGGAATACGCTACGTTCAACCCAGTTCATACGAATGCGAACCATAATATTGAATCGGCAGCTATTGCGCAATACGTATAGCCTCTCATTCAGCACATAGCCGAATTCTCGCTCTCTTAATTCCAACGTAAAACACCCACCTTTAGATCAATTGAGTCCCTAGTTATCTGACGGCAGAACCTCGCTGGCGATACTTCGCAGCGACCTCGGGTGCTATTTCAATTTCTCAATAATTTGGTAATTCTCCAGGAGACTTAAGAATTATCCTTCGCTTGAATTACCAACGTTTTCAGGAACTCTCGGTTTTCGTAAACCAAAATTCACTACACGCTTGAGAACCGTTATTGTTCTGACCAGCGCACGGCCATCAATGCTCATTTCGCGCTATAAACCTTCACTTTAGACACAGCGCTAAAACATTACACAAGAGAAACTCGGGTTACAAATGCCGAAAGTACCAAATCCTAGGCGCCAGTTCAAGCTAACTAATTTAGTTAAATCTGCTACATCTAAATATTACAATATACAAATGCAAAATTGGCCGTATTTTAAACGTTATTAATTGTTGTCGATACGCTCAACGAAACCAGGTACTGTTTCACACTGTAACATTTTTTGGAACAGAATGATTATTTCCGTAGCTAAATGTTTTCTGCCGTATTGGAATAATTCTTGAGGATTTTGTCTTTGCTTGTTGCTTTTCTGTTCCTTGGTTTTATTATACTACATTTCACTCCTTGTTTGGATAATTTTCCTTCATTTTCTTCGTTTTATACTAGTTCCCCAGTGTCATTAGTTATTTCATCATTATTTTCAATTATTGTATATAGTATTCGTTTACACACAATATCAAATTGTCGTTAGAGACTACGTCAGCTGATAACAGAGTCTTGACGTCGATGATTTGCGTCGGTAGGACTACCCTATTAGTTATAAACATAGTCCATTATCGACTTTTAGTTTTTTGTGTTGCCATTTATATTGGTAGACGATATTATTTACCTCCAGGAAATTGTGGACGCAGAGTTGCATTCTTCATTAATATTTGTTTCACTCCATCCACAACTTCTCTGCCTACTTTAGAGGTCATATCACCTAGTATTGTAACCGTAGAGTGTTTTAAAATTCGGTTGATTTGTTTTTGGTCTACTTGTATCTGGCGCGTACACTGATATAATGTGTAGTAGTTGCTTTTAGAACCTCATAGTGTCATTCTACCTAAGTATTCAATCTCTTAAATGTTTTGTTCAAATTTCCCGTGTATTAATAAGTCTACCCTGAATGAACTATTTTTTCTTTCAGCTGTATATGAAAATATATTTTTAATATTTTGAAGAACCTTATTCCTTTCTTTGGTTTGAGATAGTGCACCATCTATCTATTTTATGTTTATTCATTTCCATGATCATTTCCTGGTTTCTTCCATTCCAGGAGGTACTTCCTCTCCATAATCGGATTGTTCATCATTATTGTGAACGGCGGGTTCTTCAGTCAAGGCTACACGTATAGTACCGGTTCTATAGGCATAATATACAGTGATCGACCCAAGTAGGTTGCTAACTTCACTGGGAAGGATTTTTTATCAATCTTATCTGGTCTAGATCTACCATGCTCTCTTACCCTTAGGTTACCTCGTAGAGGGTGTGGCTCTTCAGCACGTACGGTAGGTTTAAGTAAGAAGAATTACTGGTCATATCGGCTGTATAATACCTACTTTTGGATATACTACCCCAACACCCACAGGTAATTTGAAAATAAAACTATATATTTATATAATAATGGCTGTTATTATGTTGCTCATACTGATGACAATTATTGCTCCAGTAGCAATCTAAAAGTTGGTCTCTGAAGTCATCGAAATTATTCCAACTATCAATATTTATTGCCTTCTAAACGTTTCCTTATTGTCCTCATTATGCTATTACCATCATATGAACGTCCACAGATTTAATTCCTTTCTTCAATTAAAAGATCTAATTTTACCATAAACTCTTTGGGGCATACTTTGCCGTCCCCATAAAACCTTTCAAACATAACCTGGTTCTGATTATTGCTTATTTGTGGACCTTCTGTATTATTAACACCTCTTTCATCCCTTAATTTCTTAATCTCGTTTTTAAATGTGTAATTTTAATTCTGTTCGTAGCCTGCTCATCTAATTTTTTACTTAAACTGCTCCCTACTTGCTTTTCTAACTTAACTACCTGCTTTTCTGTTTATAACACAACTCATAAATGTTTGTTTCTAAAACCAAATTCACGTGAAGGTATTAGTTGTGTCTCACCAATGATTGGTTTGATGCGTTTGAGCTATAGATTTTCGGGTTTGGACATTATTTTTTACCAGTATCAATGTCGGTACGATGATTTATCTCGCTGAGATATATAACTATTCATACTTATATATTACTGGGATGGAAACTCTTCCAAGCTGCAATAAGTATGCAAATGGTAGAGATTATATACCAATCGAAAAAAGAATATGAGGTTAAACAGAATTGATGCGCCATAAAGATAAGGCCCGTTTAATATAATTAATGGCATAGTTCTTCGCAGATGCATTCTTTAGATATAAGGGAAATATACAAACGCTGGTTCTTTTTGAGTATTGAAATTAAGGAATCATTAAAGTGGACGATTTAGAAAATGCTTAGGACATGCAGCAACCCAAGCGAAGTGCTGCACCGGTAACAAGAACAATTAATTATGTTACAAAACTAATGACTGCACTCTACTACTAATGCATTTTGCAAACTATTGGTATGAAATTACCACGGTAGGTATATGAAGTGCACACACACACACACACAGGAACATAAATAACCCACTATTAAACCATCGCTTACTCAGGTCAACGATATTGGACTAGATTGCCCAATCACAAAAGGGAAAAATTGTAGCATCGTTAAAAAGGGTAACTAATTATAAGTTGCGCTATCATTTTAAATTTCTCAGTGCAATATACTTATTTTAAACTCAGTAATGTTAAACTCTAACATTCAAGTAACACTTTGTGGCGAAATATTCATGAAACATATGCAGGATATTAGAACGCGGCAAAGAAAAACAGAGATATCGTCTTTCATGGATTTTCGCCATTATTTAACTTACTTACTCAAAAATTTTACAGTATAGCACGTTTGCAAATGGATTGGTAGATATCTTTTGTCAATTTTTTTGTGAGAAATGAAATACAATTAAAATGTGTATGAAATTAATTAATTCTTTAACCATACAGTTCCGGGTACGCTTTGACGTCTTCAAGAATCTTCCTTGGTTTCTCTTTGTTTTGAATCTGCATTTTCAGTTCATCACATCCAGGGTTCTCAGCTCTCTTTCTTGCAATCTCTGATCTTGGATCTTCCATTTTTCTTCGGAATTCTAGCTTACCAATCGTAGTTCCTGTATTACGTTTTTATCAGGCTAATCACATGGTCCGCCCAGCTTAATTGCTCGATTTGTACTTGTACTGTCTCTTGTTCACCATGCAACTATGTACGTTTAAGTAACGTTACACTTTATGGCCTATTAACTTACCAATCCGTTTTTATGCCGTTTAGCTGAGTTCGTCCAACGCCTTGGCATTTGTCGTTTTCCAGGTGGTTAAACTTGTTAGGTGTCCTTGGATTACCGTAACTAGATTAAATATGCAATTTTCAGCAGATGTCCTTGCATATCTGCATCGACGTATTTTGTTTATCGATCTTTGGCTCTTATGTCTGTTAGCACCTTTCGAGCCGTTCGCATACCTTATTTCGTGGTCGTCCCTGGCTTGAGTTTGAGGCTGTTTATTAGTAATTTGCGTGTCGCGAAACTTTATGTGTTAAACTCATCGAAGATTATTGGGCTCATCGCGTAGGTTGCGGATTCGAATCAGCGTCGCGGATTGAGCCCCGTAACTGCGAGTTTTACGTATGTGTGCGCTTTCTTCTTGTGTTTCTCCAGTTTTCAATTGTAATTAGGCATTCGAATTTTGAGGTCGACTTGGGAGTCGTAACATGTATGCGCTACTAGTTATTTTTGGCAGCCGAGTTTGTTGAGTTTCCGTCGTCAATTGGTAGCTTTTGATGCGTTATTTATTTTGCTGTCGAAGGAGCTGATGAAGATTTTTTGTATTAATTTAAGTGACAAGTAATTGATAACAACGTAGAAATGTTCATCTGGCAAGACAATACAAAAATTTTTGGAAGCTCTATAATCAGTTGCGTCTTCGGACAGCCAAATACAATGATTGTAAATTATAAAAGACTGCTCATTATCGGTGCTTAATTAAGTGTTTAAAATAACGGGGGATAGCCTGTGGTGTGATTGAATATACGTAATTTTTCTGCTTAAAACTATCTGATACTCGTAGCTCAGCAATATACTGCAGAATTCATCCTCGCATTGACAAACGCGCAAGAAGACATACCCAATTAAAATTGTATAACTCCATGGCTGTTTCTAGTTCACTCTGTGGTGAATAGGTTAACAACAGCAGAAACTCAAGGACACTCTGTGGGAGACACAAACCTAGACCATTTGCGTATGATCATGTGGAATAACGGTACAGCTTCTCCTAGCATTTAGAAAATCGTGGGTTCGATTTCCGAGGCCTTCTGCTCTGCTTCAGGATTTTAGGAATTTTTGAGTCAATTGGTATCTTTTTTAAGGTAAATTCCGGGACAGTACTCCATCTTAGCTTTTCTTCCATGTTGCATCATTCCCTTCTTTTACTCATTTTGTAATCCTCATTCTTAACTTTAACTTGTTAAAAAATTTTAATTAATAAAATAATTACGTATAAGCTGTGGTTGTAACGATTGGATAATTTTATCTTGCTTTATTATCGCACTGAGTAACCATTTTTAACAGTCTCATCCATACTCATTAAAAACTTGAGATCGAGTTAGCGAATGACTGGAAAAACGCAGAGCACAGGAACGTTAGAGGTCTGATTAAAAAATAAGTTTATGTATTAGTTACTTGGCAGATTTCGCAATAAATACGTATAGGCTATAATTGTAACAATTAATCTGTGGTGTTTTCATCTTTAAAACTTGTAAACCATAAAACTTGTAAACTGCATTCACTGAAATCACCCACTTCTAGCGAACATCTTCCAAAAACTCGTTAAAATTGTTCTTCATTTAACCCAGAAAGTTGCTATTAATAAATATAAAAAATTATGCTTGGTTCGTTGTATTCAAAATGGACCCAGATGTAAAAATTAAACCGCTTTCGCAAAGTTATAACTTATTAAATTATCAATTATACGTTCTTATAACAATGTCTTACCGTGAAATAGTGTGCGGGATTATATAAGCAAATAAAAGAATAAAATTAATTATACGCATGAATTTCAAAAGCGAAGATAACTCTAAATTAAAAAGTCCTCTCCAGCACTCCAAAAAGTGATGCCCTTAAACATACACCACGAACGCGACGCTTATCGCAAAAACCTTTGGATAACGATGTGCATTAACTACATAAAATCAACACTTTGTCGTAAAAATTAAGTTAGTCCAGTTTACTACCTTAACAAACAATTATTGTACAAGTTGAGTGAAATTCAAAATTAATTATTATGTTAAACTAGTAGCAGGCAGCAAATGTCGTTGGCTATAA
Organism: Agriotes lineatus; assembly: GCA_940337035.1. Classification (NCBI taxonomy): domain Eukaryota; kingdom Metazoa; phylum Arthropoda; class Insecta; order Coleoptera; family Elateridae; genus Agriotes; species Agriotes lineatus. Next base: position 53,450,310 of record OW679203.1, read on the forward strand.
ACAAGTGAATCACAAATTTAATGCTTGAAAATATTAAACAAAGTTCAACGAGCTGTTGTTGCTACCCTATTATTTTAAAACCCTCCGAGCACGTTGCGTAAATGTATCTGATTTCTAAGCGCCTGATAGTTTGGATGAAACACGTATGAAAATGTTCAAAATCTTGTATCATCCAGTTTCCCAAAAAGCTGGGAAAAAAATTATATTTATTGAAAATCTTGAGAAAAATGTCTTCAATTTATCGGAAATATAGTCTGAGATTTCTTTTTCTTGAAGACGGTTGAAACTGTTAACAATGTATCGTTTTATCTGGTTGTCTATGTCACGGTCTTCTATATTTATAATTTTGGCAGCTATTTTTTGCTTAATGTCTAGTGGGACTTCATGATCAAACAATGCAAATGCCGCATTTTCTGGTGACAGATGCCATAAATGATTGGAGAAATTCTTCACGGCAGCACTACTAATTTGCGGATCTACTTCCTTATACTCAATTCATTTCAATAACAAATTGTAATCGTGATACGGAGCTTTCAGAGTCAACGGTGATAGAAACCAAGTTCGTAAATAGAGTTGGATAAGAAAAATACATATCCTTCTAATTGAATCCTTCTCTTTTTTGGTTAGTATGAATTGATCTTGGAATAAATATATCTTAAGCATGGCTGACAGCTCCAGGAATACGAATACGAAAAGATTACGGCCAATTCTAATAATCTTCCGTAATCAACTCTATACTGTCTCTGGCATAACTGTTCTAGCAGAAATTCTAGCCTACTGACACAGACATCCTTTATCCCGCCACTATATTTTTTATTGTCTCTGGTCGATCATGTTTTCCTAAATCTTTGAAACAAATTTACATCTGGTCCAGAAGCAGGACCCATTACTGCATCGAAACTAGCTCTCAAGACTAATTCGAAGATATGATGTCGAAGAAGGTAGAGCAAATCACGATCAAATATTTTCTTAAGATTTATACAAGCACTTCTTATTCGGCCTGTGTTACTTGCAGTTGTATCGCAACGCAATGCCACGCCTGTACTTTTTCCTGTATGCCCCATTTTTTCACTGCTTGGCTAGAGCTTGTTCTTCTCCTGTAGATGTTGAAATTTCAATAATTGTTCTTTGCCGCAAAATGTAACAATTATGGCTAGTCTATCAACCTTTTACGCGCCAGATAAATCTGGAAGTAGTTTGCATTCCAGTGTAATACCAAGGCGTTGCAATGCCCTAGATTAAAATTTTCTTTACTTTCTACTTGCCTCTGTTCTCTGAATTTCTTTCGTCGAAGTTGAAATATGAAGTGCGATTAATAATCAAGTCTTCAATATTGCAGTTAAAAGCGTCTGCAGCAGCTATTAAAACATGAACCGTATTTCGGTCGCTGATTTCGCATCCGTCTAAGGCTTCAGACAGACGTGGAGTGAAAAAATATAGTGTAGCTATCGCCTTAAAAATCTGGTACAAGGTCGAAAATCTAGTGACTTGAATTTTAAAATTGTGGACATTGTTATTTGGGCTGACAGCTTATAAAGAGGGACTAGTGATAGCAGTGACGGATACTTTAAATCTAGCGGTTGCTATGATACTTATGTTATTTCAGTCGTATTCGCAAAGGGAAAAATTTGGTGTACCAGATTTTTAAGGCGATAGCCGTAACTCACTTACCAGAAGTAGTCTGTTCGCTCACTCTTATTGTATCATTTGGGCCTGATTGTTTATCTTCACATGGATCATTAGAATGCTGGCTAGCTTCTTCACCTTCACTATCACTGTTTGACAATGATGGTAGCTTAACCATGACATTCGTTTCATTTCCTCATAGGTTCTCTTTCTTCTCCCTGTTTCTATATAGACAGATATTTTCTCAAAGCAATTTCGCATTTTTTCTTCTGAATTATGCATACCACTTTTTTCCTGGTTTTGTTGAAGTAAAATTGGTTTGTTTGTTCATCTGTTTATAAAGTAATTCAACAGAATCAATCAAGTTTTCTTTTGTTGTTGGAAATCCAGCATCTGCCAAATGGAATAACCATTTTACCAGCGTTTTTTCTTCTAGACCATTTTACAATTTATTTGCAATTTCCCATCGTGCTTGTACGCTAAAGCTGTTCTAGGTATTTTAAATAGTTTTGAAGCAGCTTTTACTGACATCCCTCTTTTTACCCCCTTTTACCAGTCATCTTACAAAAAACATCCCCTATAAATGATATTGTAATTACCCATTAGATGACATGGGTGCCAGCTATTAGAGAAAGGCAACTAATGTAACTCTGAATTAGATAAACATTACCCATATCATGAAACATAAAAGAACGTGTGGTAAATTGAGTTAAACGAACCTCTTAAATTAAATAACCTATGCCTGACACCCCTGCCAGCTTCAAAGCCTGCCACACCATTGTTTATAACCTATAACTAAACTACTGTATCCCGTGGCGCATGCCGCATTTAAAGTTTCACTCTTTCGATATGTAAGGGTGCGTTTAAACGGAGCGTTGAGACTCATTCACCAAGGCAATAATAAATCTTCAGTATTATTAAATGAAATGTACTTGTGTTCGTAGTTTAAAAAGACAACGAATAGGCACAATAAGTATAAGTAATCGTTTTTTGTGATAACATTGCTACTAAAAGTAAAAACCCGTAAATAGTAAACCTTGTAGCCTTGGTACTTTTCCTGGTTTAACACGGAATGTAGTGTTGTGTATTATTTAAGTGGTATGATATACGCAATTTCCTTAGAGAATTACTTTGCTTTAACTGTTATTTAAAGATAAAAAGCTTAAAATTACAAGATAACTTACTTCAATGGACGGTTTGCAGAAAGCAGTAAATGTTGATTCTTAAACAAACTCTCAATAGCGTGGCATTCAAATATAAAGAACCTCACGCAAATCCACATTTAATTTTTTTCGCGACTTTCTCGCCAGATGGCAATATGATCGAATTAAGTGTAACAACGTAATAAGCAATGTCAAAAGTATATGAATAAAAACAACTAGATAACCATAGACATTCTTAATAGAGAATAATTTTGCTGAAAGTGTCGTCTATGGGAAGGAGTGTCACCTTATGGTGTCATTACATGTGTGGTTCTTTGCTATACGCATCAAGTATAGTAGTAGATAATATATGGTAGTTCTAAACCATGTTGTGTTGCTATCATACATCTCTGATATGAAACCTTTTGAAACATGGATTTTTATCTATTTACAATTAATTGCAGTTGAACGTGTTACAACTAGAAGGGAGTGACCAGGAGAGCGAGTGCAGCGTCTTCGACGTTCGGACGTCGACAAGAGACAGCGGACGGAGGGCGTCGACTAACAACAACACCGAAACTATAGACCAGCCAACGAGTGGCACAGTGAAAGCAGTTAGGTCCAACTCAGAAAACACGGATTCATGTGAAAAGACCTGCGTCACTACCATGTCTGGCAGCTCTATATCATAATACCGCAATCTGTGCTTCAACCGGACTCTTTATCCGTACTTTTTATTTTAAGGTGCTTGTATAGTATTAAACTTATTTTAGTATAAAAAGGGAGCCATTGACGACGGAGAACGTCGCGTGCCCTTGTTTCTTACGTTTGTTCGTAATGTTTGTTGAAACGCTGAATTGTTTATGTGTGATTAAGCCGAAATCAAAATAGTTTTATAGTTAGCAGTAAGGGTATTTTGAGCTTGAAACATGGAGCTACACAGAGATGCAAATGGCAAAAGCTTGATAAAGAGACGCTGCGAGAGAAATTTAAAATAGAGAACGTCGGCTGGATTCCAGAGGTACCTGCAATATTTACGTTTAGATATTTTATGTACTGGCAATAATATGTTTAGCATTCTTTGTTTGTTTTATTTGTTTTAACGCGTTTTATTAGAGGCAAATTAAGTAAACTGCCGTAATGACTCATACTTTAAAAGTAATATTAAACGCAGTGTCATTACAGTTAACGTTTGTCATTAATGACAAAATAAAGTGCACTATATTAGGTACTTATATAAATTTAACATTAACTGGCTACTGTCAATTATTACCAGTAGTTGAAAATAGAATGCACTTTAATTTGATGAAAATATTATTTGTAGTTGTTGGGTATAGCTAGATCTTCAACCACTACGACTGAACATACCCTCAATGTTTAATTGATATTCATACAGGCGACCAGATTAGCTTTACGTTACTGCTAAGTGTAAGACAAGAAAAATAAAGTCATCAAAAGATCTGTCTACAAACACATTTTTAAAGGTAAACCTTGACACATGGTGAAGTTTACTGTCTGCGTTAACAGTATTCCCGCGCCACCAGGCGTCGACTAGGTAAATAATTTGTATATAAACGCAACTATGTACAGAAAAATCTGCTTTTGTGATTTTGAAGTCTCATGTGAGGTATTTACTGTTTCCGAGGGATTGTTACGCGTTTTTTGTATAATACTGTTAGACTAGAATAAATAATTTCATTCAATTCGGGTTTGTGAACGCATGTTAATGTTATTTGCCAGATCTTCATCTTGAAATTCGTTGCACGCCACGAAAGCGTTCTTCGTTCGAATATTCCAGGACTACAGTTTGATGTATAATTACAGGAATAAATAACAAATGACTTCCGGGATTGGACCTTGTCATTATTGAGGTCGAAGAACTCAACGTTTCGCCCACTTTCGTAAGGGGCTTTATCAGGAAGAAAAGCAAAAGCGCACGGTAGCTCAAGAACTCAGAAGAGTTTCGCCTCTGGCGTGGTTTACACTTTGAGTTACCGTGATCTTTTGCTTTTCCTCCTGATAAAGCTTTTTACGAAAGTAGGCGAAACGTTGAGTTCTTCGTCCTCAATAATGACTCGGTCCAATCCCGGAAGTCGTTTGTTATTTAATGATAATGGCCGTGAAAGCCTTCGAAATCATCTCTATAACTACAGGATGTTGAAATCGAACCAGGACGCTTTCTGAGAGTGCTAACGGCATTTAATTGTTTTGATTCTATGTTATTTATATCGCAAGAAACCGTTTGTACATTACAACTTTTCAACCTTATGTACATACGTAATGTGGGAGGTTTTCTACATTATAAAAATTGCCGGCCATATTTGTATAAAATGGGTAGGGATAATGCTACAATAGAACGCTGTAACGCTGCGATGTTCCGCTGTTTTAGATCATTTATACGCAAAAATAGAAGCTACTCATGCTGTTTGTTTTACTTTTATGCAACAGTCTAATGCGACCACTAATATAATCCTTGAAAGAGCCACAACGTTATGAACAGATTTTCAAGAAGACAACTTAAATTTGAAATATTTTTCTATAAAATGGACATCCAAGCCAAGCAGACCATGACTTTGATGTTTTGATAACTCTTCTTTAACTTTCGTTATTTGTCCCTTCTCGTTTCCAAATTTCAACCTCAAGTTGCTTGAGATATTTATCTATAGTCTGTAACCCTTCTTTTTTTTTTGGTTGGTTTCTTCTTCTTCTAAAACTTTCGTAGTAAGCACTCTGGCTCGAATAACTGCCCTGTACGTTGTAGATACATTTTTTGACTTCCAAATACTTCATCCACTTCTATTCTTCGTTTGTTTCTTTGAAATGTTCAAATCAGCATCTACCGCTATCTATTCAAGTTTTGAACACCTCTTGAAGCCCTTTTGTAGCACTTCTAAACAATACATTGTCTCTTAATATGCTACAAGTTGATGTGTATGTTAATATATAGTTTATTTAATATTTACAAGACTTTCCTGTAAAATATGTTCAATGGGTTACTTAGATCATCAGAAATTGAATCTTCTTGTCTCAATGCTTGTCAATATCTGTTTGAAATCTTCCCATCAACCAGTGTTTCTATACTGTCTTTCTTCATTGTATATAAATTCTGTTGTGTTTTTAAAATTGAAAAGCCCACGTAAAGTGTTTTATTTCATATGACCAAAATTTAGAGACTAACTGACCTTCCTTCTCAATTCCAACATACTTCCCAAAGTTTTCTCCAATCTTCTTATGAGCCTCGTATCCTGTAAATTAAATTTACTAAAACATAATTTCTAAATTCAATGGTTTCTTCTGTTTATGTATAAGGTACAAAAGAAGCTCACTTCATGTTTCTTGTAGATGCTATCTCAACTAGTTATACCGCATCAAACCTCTTCTTTCAAGGATTATAGCGTGGAAACACAAAGCATTCACGGCGAGACACCTAATCCTAATTGCTTGGGGATTATGACAATAACCATAGCTGACTGGTAACAAATCTTGTTGTAGCACTCGTCCAGAGCAAAGGCACTAGTTAAGATTTCACACACCGCGGTGTCGACAGGGCGAAAACTGGGGCTTGGACGTTTTTGGCAAACAGCATTGTACATACATATCAGATGCGATCGTGCTCAAATGGTTTTGCTGAGAATTTGGTCGCATGCAAAGTGTGCTTGTAATGGACTTCTTTAAAAATTATTGATGATTGGGAAAGATCAGCATTAAATTGTACCTAATCAAAGCTACTCATGGCAGAAATCGACGCAAATGCACCTGAAAATGGCGCCTTTTGCCATTTGGACAACTAAAAAAAGTTGCCCATTTCGCTGAACAGCTCCATTAACTTTTAAACTGGATCCCTTCGAGTTTAGTTGACGTTTAAGGGTGTTTTATGATGCGATTGGTCCACTCATCCAGGTCTGAGATTTCTTTGTAATAGTACTAATTATAATAATAATAACCTAGGCGATTTGTAAGTTTGTAAATACTACCATTACCATAAATAATTATTGATATTATATTATCGTTAATAACCGTTCGTTTATTACTGCTGCTCTTATTATCGCGCTGCACTGTATATGTTAGTATTACTGGTGAATTATTTTATATAAATGAATTGATAGTTGCGTGTAAGTCAGCTGTAAAAAAATTGTGATAATAATAAACAAATTTGCACAAGTCGTTTTTTTGCAAGTAAGTAGGTACTTTATTTGCCATATTTGTTTTTCACGACATGAAGGCAAATGGATCCCATTTTCAAACTCAGAATTATTCAATTCCGTATTGACGTCATGCTTTTGACGGTTTGCTTTTCCCTCTGGTTTAGCTCAAATTAAGAGAAAAACCACACTCTTATAGTCACGAACAGAGAGAATAAGACATAATGGGGTAAAAGTATTAATATATAGAAAAAATCATTTAGCAATTACCTAGCACAAAAATAAACATTTTAAAGGAAAAAGAAAAAGTTATATGTTTTCAGGAAACTCTAGAAACTACTTTGTTCTAGTTATTGTGAAGAGTTAGAGAAGCTTGGAACTAAATAAATTACACGTAGATGATTAGGATGGCCACAAATAGTTAAAGAATATATAGTATGATAAAAAATTAATCTCATCTAGTACGGCTGTGGAAGTGCAAACCAACGCCTTTAAAATTGGCTTACATACTTATATTTAATTCAAACTGTCAAATTGTATTATTAAATATTCTCTTTATCCATTTTATTACAATATTATATTGAAATAAATAAGTTTGCACGTAAAAGTAATTTGATTGTCCAACAAATAGGCTTGCGCCGGTCGAATAGACACTTCATCATAAATCTAACCTAAAAATAAAATACAGGCTGATTTTTTTAACATGTAGCAACTTGTAGGCAACCCATTATGCAGAAGCATGCCTACAAGTTGTTACATGATAAAAAAATCTGGTGTGATACACTCACACAACTTCCTTTTACAGTGATCTTATAATTAGTCAGAAATTTCATTTTTAATTTTTAACCATTTGTTAAAAATTTTCAAAAATTACAAATTCTACAAAAACGGTACAAAATCGAGTGTTAGTTGAAGAGACAAATTTTCTCTAGAATTTTAAGGTGAATTCAAAAATGTAATAATATACCGGGTGTTTTATTTAAAATAGGAGTTAATAAAAAAATAGAAAAGAAAAACAAAAGAAACCCACTTTAGAAGTATTCAACTGAAAAATCACCTATCTCACATCAATACACATTAAAAATGTAAGAAAAATGTAAAGTTTAAAAAAAATCGTGAGAGCCGTTTTTGAAAAAATCGAAAAAAACGGAAAAATCACAAGAGTAAACACCTACTTCCGGTTATGCGATTTTCTTCAAAATCTTGCTGTCTTATCTACATAGTACACAAAACTTATATATGAAGTTTCAACGCCATACCTATTTTCGTTTTTGAGATATTCTGTTCACAGACAGACACACACACAGACAGACAGACAGACAGACAGATACACAGACAGACAGACCAATGAAAAAAAATATGTTTTTTGGGATCAGGGGACTCTAAAACGTGAAGATCCGTTGAAAACTCAATTTCGAATTTTTGGGATGAATCCAATACTTCCTTTATAGTAAAAGGAAGTAAAAATCAGCCTGTATATTGGAGCCAGTTTTAAAGGCAGCAATTTGTTCTTTCATAGCCATACTAGATGAGATTAATTTTTGATCATACTTTATAATCATATGAAGGTGAAGTAGGCACCATTTCTATTTAATATTTGGGGGGGGGGGGGGTTGGCTATTTAACTTGCCACGCTGGCCGTGCGGGTTGGCAAGTGAGAGGTGGTCCTTCTAACACTACTAAAAAATATATATAAAAACGCCACCTCAGTTATAAAACTAGAGCATAAATCAGAAAAAATAAACATCAACAGAGGCGTAAGACAAGGAGATATATTATTACCGAAATTATTCACTCTAGGCCTTGAGAATATATTCAAACAAATAGACTAGACCGGTATGGGAATAAATGTAAACGGCACTGATTTTACTCATTTAAGATATGTTGACGATATAGTATTGATAGCGAAAGATGAAACAGAGTTAACAATTATGCTGAAACAACTTTATCAGAAATCTAAGCAAATAGGACTACAAATGAATATGAATAAAACAAAAATTATGACAAACATCTTGCAGCAAGCACATATAACAATAAATGGACAACATATCGAAAAAGTAAATTCTTATATATACCTAGGACATAAGCTTAAACTAGGAAAAGAAAATCAAGAAGCTGAGATAGACAGGAGAATAAGCCTTGGATGGAAAGCATTCGGAAAGCTGTCGAGCATTCTTAAATCAAAAGGTTTTCCAATTAAACTAAAAGCCAAAATTTTTGACACATGCGTATTGCCAGTTCTTACGTATGGAGTAGAAACCATGACATTCACAAACAGAATTATGGACAAACTATTGAAAACGCAAAGAGCAATGGAACGAAGGATGCTAAATATAACGTTACGGGACAGAAAAAGAAATGAATGGGTTCGACACGTAACGAAAGTAACAGACATAAGAGAAAGAACAGCACGTCAAAAATGGAGCTGGGCTGGGCATATAACAAGAACAACAGATGAGAGATGGACAAACAGACTATTATATTGGAGGCCACGTCTAGGTAAACGAAGTAGAGGACGTCCGATGAAGAGATGGTCCGATGATATTGTAAATGTAGCAGGGAAGAACTGGATGAAACTAGCACGAGATAGGGAAATATGGAAAGAAGGGGGAGGACTATATCCAAAAATGGAGAGAAGCAGTCTGAGGAAGAAGAAGAAGAAGAAGAGAACCATTTTACGTAAATGCTCATATTAGTGCAATAACTGCTTCTCTTATCAGCAAACACGGTAGCATTTTGGAGTGAGCAAACGCTAACCTGCAAAGATTAAATACTACTTTTACTTATCACACAGCCATCACTCCCCACGTATTTTTGTTTGTTATAGTAGAATGTTATCCTTGAGCATATTTTACAGTCAAAGTTTAATGATGTACGATAAACACGAACACAACGTTAGAAGCAATATGGAAAAATGTCTGCCGGTTTTTGCTATTCGCGACTACTTCCATATTTTTATACTAAGTTATTGCAAATATTGATGTTGCTATTCCTTTTCTTCTAAAACCATTAAGCTCACTCTTCAAGTTTACACCATATTCCTTGGTACTTCTCTTTTTTCCACCATCATGATGTGACTCCTGCATACTCTATGTGCCTTAATAGTTACTACAATGTCTGATTATTCATATACTGCTTACCAGTTTTTGATGGAATCTTCTTTCTCTTCCGTGTTTTCAAATATTTTTCGTAGTAGGTATTTTTCTAAACATACGCGGACAGATATCTAAATGCTAACTTATAATATCATTCAATGCAAAAAACAACAGTTATCCCGACTTTGGCGACCAGAGCCGTTCGTATATCAGATGCAGAAAATCTGGAGAGAGAAAAGGAACATCTATTGGACGCTTGATTATGACACAAAAGCTAAAGAAGGCTTGGCATTTCTACCTTACCTTAAAGGCTCGACTGATAATGTAGCCCGTGTTCTGAAACGATGCAAAATCAAAACTGTGTTCACGATTAATGACACTTTGGGCAACGGCTTCAGATCAGTAAAATACAAAATTCCAAATTTAAAAACCGTTGGCGTATACCCCATTCCCTATTCTTGCGGCTCAATTTACATTGAACTGATTTCAAGTAAGTACATAAAAGTGATTGCAAACACAAACGCATCACAAAATCAGCCGTAGCTGAGCATACATTTACAAATGAGCACACCTTAAAATATGATCACGCCAGAGTACTTGCCAGAATACATCAGTACTTCCCACGAGTAGTACGTGAAGCCATAGAAATAGAAAAACATCCAAATAATATAAACAAGAAAGATGATTTTAAGCCTAGTAAAACGTAGACTGCTGTGATACACGATGAAAAGCATTACAACCACTGTGCGTCATACGCCATGCCCCACGGATTACGCTGCATTTAAACGACCAAATAGCGTTACGTCGCTCCGAGCGGCTGTCACAGAGGACTATAAGTAGCTCCACACCGACTTTCAGTTCTTTTTCGGGAGTTTTTAGAAGATCGCCTTCGAAACATCCCCTCTCCACCAACACCCAAGAAGTTGATGCCACTGTCGACCTTCTCTCCACTACCATCCAAGAGGCTGTTCATCTATCGGTCTCTAGCAAAGTCATCAACATCAGCCGCCCACCTCTTCCACCCCAAGTCATCGCCCACATCCGCGAAAAGCGGCGCCTTTATCTGCTCTTCACTCGAACCAAAGACCCCCAAATCAAAACCCAGTAGAACCGCCTCAACGCCATCGTTCGTCTCCAAACCACCAGATTTCAGGAACAGCGTTGGAGAACAATCTGCTATGGCCTCGACTATCGTGAGGGGGCGAGACTCTGGAGGAAGCTGAAAGTCCTCACGGGGCAACGACGCTCTTCTAAGGTTTCGCTCCACCATGGTGGTGAGGTTGTGGTAGACCCTCAACGACAGTCCAACATCTTTGCCGACACCTTGGAACAGGTTCATCAAGTTTCGAACGCTAACCATGTCCAAGTTCATGGAACCCTTGCTGGCAATCCCAGTATTCGTCCATTTCGCCTCATCCCCCAGCCCAGGCCATTCCTAACATCAATTTTCTTTCCAGGAGTAGGAAGTCCTCGACGCCCTGGCCTCCGGAAAGAACACCGCCCCCAGGAACGACGGGATCACTCGCCGAACTCCTCGTCAACTTCCCGCTGTAGCTATCACCCTACTCACTCTGCTTTTCAACTGCTGCCTCCGTTCCGGCCACTTTTCTTCGGCTTGGAAAACAGCCAACGTGGATACTACCGAAGCCCCGCAAGGATCCCAACCTTCCCTCATCATATCGAACAATCGCCCTTCTCGATGTTCTGAGTAAAACCTTTGAAAAGGTCTTTGCTTCCAGGTTTCAACAATTTTTAGAGGATCAGAACGTCATTCCCGACTTCCAATATGGATTTCGTCCTCAGCAAAGCACCACCAACCTTCTGTTTCAGCTCCAAACTGACGCCACTCTCGCCATCAACTCCGGTCAATGCCTCCTCGCCGTTACGCTGGATATCGAGAGAGCTTTTGACTCACTCTGGCATGCCAGTCTGCTGAAAAAGCTTTTTGGATTTTCACGTCCATCCTTTCTTTGTCAGTATCATCAACAGTTATTTATTCTCCCGCCAACACCAGGTTACAGTCCGCGGAAAAATCTTAAGACCTTTCTCCCCCAGAGCCGGGGTTCCTCAAGGCTCAATTCTCGCCCCTCTACACTTCATCACCTTCTGCGCCGACATTTCTTTACCGCCCAACCCAAGGGTCCAACTTTTTCAGTACGCAGATAACACTGCCATCTAGGTGAAAGCCATCAGCAGCGCCCGCGCCTCCAACCTCCTGTCCCCGTCACTTCTGATCCTCGAACGCTGGTTTCAGCGTTGGAGAATCAAACCCAACCCGAACAAAACCCAGGCCATCTTGTTCAAAAACCCACATCACCACAGCAGACCTTCACTGGACCCCAACAACGTGGCCTTGACATTGTGGAACTCTAGGCTAGAGCTCTCCACTTCAGTCACCTATCTGGGGGTCCATTTTACTTCTACCCTGAGCTGGCTCCCCGAGCTTCAAAGACGCCTCGACTCTATTCAGAGAAGGAGTGATATTCTCTCCGTGCTTCGAGGCAGCTTTGAAGGTTGCCACCCTCGCACCCTCATCCATACCTACAAGACATTTATTCGGCCTATTATTGATTACCGATTTATCTATTTCAGCGCTCTACCTCGCTCCAGCATGAAGAGGCTAAGAGCAAAGGAGAGGGCCGTCGCCAGGAAGATGCTGCACCTGAATTGGTTTCATCCTCTCAGGAGGTTTACGACCTTACGACATCCCCCCTATAGACGGCAGACTCTCCGATCTCCGAGGCCGATTCGTGCAACGAGCGATAGAGCAGCACCACCATCACACCGTTATCATCCTCATGACTCCAGCATTCCAAACCAAGAGACCCAGGATGAAGAAGAGGTTTTCCCCAGCCATCCTTCTCGGCGACGCGGATGATCTTTCCGAAGAGTTCCAGGATATCTTAGAAAACATTCTCCTCAACCCCCGATGATCTCGACGTCACTGTAAATTTTCTTGAATATTTGTAAAAATCCAATATCTTAAAACCAAATTCTGTAAAATGCAATATCTTAAGTTCAATTTTTATTTTGTAAGCATGCAATATCATATCTTAGGTTAAAAAAATATTTGTAAACATGAAATATCGTAAGTTTAAACAAAAATGAAATTATAATATATGATATTATAATTAGCTATTCTATAGATATAGCTGAATAAACTTTGAAAATACAAAATTTTAGTTCTTAGTGCGACTTTTCTGATAATGTAATCTGCAAGATCTTGCGAAATGTTAGTCAATATGGGTGCACAAAGAGCAACAAGGCCAAATCTGCCTAAGTATCTTCATTCTCAAGGTACTCAAACAACACGAGCCGCCAAAGATCATGGCCATCGCGTGGATCCTTGCTCGAGTTCACAAGGTGCAAGGCACATTAAGCCAGATAATGCTGTGTGTTTATACACAAAGACTACGTGCTCTGAGCCGAAATTATATGTTAACAAGAATAATTCGAGTAACCGCGAAAGCCCTCAAACAGTATAAAAATATCTTTTTCTCAAATCCAAAGTTTTGTCAGGCGTGTGGCGACATGAAAAATGTTGTCTATGGGTTTCCGTCCAGGTTTGATATTACTTGTTTGACTGTGCCTGGAAAGAGCCAAACTGCAAAACTATAAAAGAATGATAACATCCTAAAATTGAGCCAATCAATATTAAGAGTGATATGAACAAGTGTAAAATAGAATAAATATACAAAAAAATCTAAATTTAATGAAGACCGAATATGAGTCCATACAAGTACTATAGGAGAAGCTGGATAGCGCAATTGGGAAAACGCTAGGTTTGCATTAAGGAAGTTCTCGGTTCGAATCCCGCGAGAGCCGGAATATTTTCCCAGTCTTGACGATTCAAATCGGGCTCGGTGAGACCATTCACAGTTGGGTATCAAATTAACTGTGCTCTAATCACAACTACAGACCTAAGAAATAGATTAACATGGTCAACACATCTCCAAGACATACATGTAACACAATGGTTGCTGCGCAAGCACAAATGGCGCGCTCCAACTTTGTATCCCTAATCCGGGGAAAGTTGAGCATTGGACCGCCAAACGCAAACTTATAAAGCACCAGCCTCTACCTCGCAAGATAAAAGGAGGTTACCGACAATACAATACAAATACTACAGAACAAAAGTTTCGCATTGCTTCGAGAGAGCTAAATAAAGAAACAGAAAAAAACAAATATGTAAAAATGTATAGTAAAAAAGTACTAACCAAAATTAATACAGAAGTACATAGTTGGAGAGTCATACACTAAAAAACGAATTAAACTGACAAAGAGGTGGAGGAATAACTTTAATGAAACAGTTAAAAGCAAAATAGAAAACTGAAGATCACACCTTTTTAATAAATATATACTTGTTAATTTAATTCTGCATTTGTCTCTTTTTTTACATTTACTTTCAACTTTTATCATATTAATTATACTTTTTTGATATATAAATATCTTAATCATCTTAGTAGGTTGATGTATAGGTGGAATATATAATATATATTTGAGTTCATTTAATTTCAGTTCTCTCCATATTATTTATATCACGTTGGTCACTTTTTACATTTACTGCCATATTTCACACCGTTCTTGAATATATTTTGTAGAATTTTAAATATAAATACTAACTATACATTCTGGATTAAAAACAATGTACTGCCATTTCTTCCTTGCTTTTCTTGTATATATGTATATTTTACATTTTTGTTTATATATATATATTTTGTTTTAATACTTTTGCTAATCCTGTACGACTTTATGCTGTTTGCAACCGCTTTCCATGTTTTATACTCTTCCTTTTTACACCTTTTTACAAATTTTTGTGTTTTTTTGTTGAACAGATTATGCTACTGAGTTTATGTAATGTTCAATGTTATCTTGTTGTTCAATCTAACTGCTATATTTTTGTGTATATAAATTTTCTTTTACTAACTCTCTCAGCTGAATTTTGTACCTCCTCTAGTTTTTTCATCTCACTCCAATCTCTTTAATTCTTCTTAGGTATCCTTTCTGGCATTCCATGTAAGGGTCCCAAACGCCTTTGGCGAATTCTCTCATTCTGACTTAAATGCATTACGATTTTATGTTTAGCTTATTCCTGATGTTTCTGTACTCTCACATCTACTTGTTATACTTTTATTCATCTCAAATTTTCTTCTTACCTCCTCTTACCTACCTTATATCCACTGCTGGATATAAGCCTCTTCGGTGATTTTTTGTATCCGACCTTAAAATCACTGACCGAGCAATGGAAAGAGTTGTGCTCTGTATTACAATAAAAGACAAGACAATAAATTAATTCATAAATAAAAGAACA
>OW679203.1:53465725-53720192 GCA_940337035.1 Agriotes lineatus
ATGTCTGCTTTTTAATGCGTGGAATGAAAACTCTCGCACGTACGATTCTGTTACTGTGCATGCTCGCTACTGAATAGTTAAACATGCTGCAGTATGGTTTACACGGGTCCCACTTACTCGATTAGCACTAGAGCCAAGCACTTTTCAGCACAACCTCGTATTTGCCTGTCAACTAGAATAGCCAGAGGAGGATTTAGACACAGGCTGGCTAGGCAAAAGCCTAGGAGGGCAAATTATGGGGTGCGGCAAATTTCTTATGATACAAAAAATATAAATAAATAAAATAGTATACATTTTTTTAAAATTCTAGTATAAATTCAATATAATAAACCTTAGATTTTTCAAATTTTAATTTGGGAAAAATGTAGACGTTGCCCCAAGGACCTCAAATATGCAAATAGTTTCCGTCGGACGCACTTTGTTATAGAGTTATATCAGTTTGAAATTTTAACAACCATGAGACCTTACGGAATACACGGTTTTGGTAAAAAATAATATCACCTGTCTCCGAGCAGAGATCGGGGTCGGGTTAAGAGCATTACAATGAGCATTAGATAATCACGCTTTTTGGAAAGTTTTAAATCGTGTATTCAGCGGATCCAGCGTACGCATTCACTTGGCGGTGCAGTAGAAAGTGATTGGGTATCTAGCTGCTTGTGAGATTAGTTGCAGTTTTCTAATGGTGTGTTTTGTACCCATCTGCAATGACACCTACACATCCTCATAAAGGTATGTTCAATTTGAGATCTAGCTGAAGTAAAGAAAAATTGAGCTTTGCTTAAATTCTGTGAAAAAATAGAACATTTCATGTTTGAGCCTCAAGAAAACATCACCCCGCCAGAATCAGTCATCGTCAAAACATGAAACTATAAAAAAATCTGATCATCTTGTGTTCGCTTTATAGTGGTATCGACCTGACCTTGATTTCTGCTCAAAGACATCGTTTCCCATGAGGTTTCATGTAGCTAAAACTTCAAACCGTCTTAACTCCGAAACAAAGTCCTTCCGACTGAAACTGTTTACAGATTTGAGGTTCTTGGAGCAGGGTCTGCCTTTCCCACAAACAAAATTTTCAAAAAGCCAAGGTTTACCATTTAAATTTTTTCAAAATTGCCGACTGGATTTATTTTGTAAATTCGATAAGACAAAAAAAGCGGTAAAAATTTTTTAAGGACGCAAATAGCTAAATCTGTCTCTGAAAGTAGGGATAATTTTTTTTCAAAAATATGAATTTTGCCACAAAATATGTCGTCGTCCTTGTTTGTTATGTGTACTACCAGATAGCTAGGCATCGTCTGCTATGGTCATACGCTCATAAGTCTTACTAGAATTTTCCTAGGTCAAAGTATTTCAACAATAGCAAATCATCTTTTACATATACAACGTAGTAACATGGGATCCATTTCTTATTTTTAAACACTTTAATGAAACCGGTAATCGAACCCTTGAATCAATAGTCAAGATGCATAACCACTAGACCACCGCGATCGGCAGTATGTCGTTATACTGTAGATATTTTTAAACACAAAAAATTTTTAGCCAATAAGTTTCTAACTCGCAAAATTAGATAGTAATTATAATACGTCCTGCCAATACACCTCGCTTGCTGACTATGTGATGTTCTTACTAAGAAAGGTATAATCCGTAAAATGATCATATTACAAGCTAGAAAAAACTAGGAAATATATATTGAAATTAAACAAAAAAAAAACAAAGAAGACGAACGAGAACACAATTTTGAAGAAGCACAACACTTTAAGGACCTAGGAGACGTCATAATAATGGAAAATGAGACAAGTGAATAAATAAGGCCAGAATCATAACAGTAAACCGAAACTACTAATCCCTGTAAAAATATTGCAAATAAAAAATATTTGAATAAACGTTAAGAGAATAATGCATAAAGCCTTAAGCAGAGAAAATGAGAAAGAAAAGTATTTGTTTATTAATTTTTTGTATTCAGCCAACAGCCGTTAGGCCAATTATAGGCGTCGCTGTACATTTTATGGGGACCTCCAACCCCACTAATGACTGTCATGATGTCATTATGACATCCGGGACCAACTATTTTCGTGGCAGCCGTACCACGAGGCGCCGAGAGAAGCAGCCGTGAAATTCCCATCCAAGTTCTGGCCAGAAAGAGCGTTGCTTAACTCTACTGATCTTACGTGGACGCTTGTTCAAGCTACACCACCCGGAACCCTATTAAGAAGAATATATGACCTAATCAAAAAGGGTGGTAAGTGGAAAATTGGAATGAACAAAGTTAGAAGTCCTAAGTTCACACGCGCATTCCAGAAAACCAGCTGGGGCGAGGACGAAAGATTTTAGAAAGATGGGGGTGTGAAATTGGAGGATGAAGACAGTAGACAGAGCAGAATGGAAAAAAGTTGCAGAACAAGTCAAGGCCATACAAGCATATTAGCGCCACCTAAAATAGATAAAGAAAGAGTCCATAAATTTCGAGTTTTTAGTATAGTAAGAACATTAAGATAATGTCTAGAAACTAGTAACATATTGGACTTAAGTTAAAGGTCAGCTATATTTACAAAGAAAATGAGTTCCATAATAGTTTGACTTTTTACGTAAACTTTAGAATATGCGGTTTCAACAAGATGGTGTTTCAGCATAATTCTCGCTTGCCGACTCATCAATTATATGTAGAAAGAAGAGTTTATTGAGGTGGCGCATTTCAATTACCATGATTTAACTAACAGCAACATTTTTAAAGCTACCTTAAGGGTGTTGTTCACTAGAGTCCCATCGAATCAGAAGAATATCTGTTGGCAAACATTCTGTACGCGGTGGAACAAATCTGAAACAAGCTTAAGGTATTGAAAGAGTGTGCTAGAGTTTGCTTTGCAGGTGTAGCGGTTGTAAATGAGTTTATTATCGCCATTTCAGAAAGTTGATACGAAGTAAGAAACGTCAAAAACTGAAATTAAGACAAAAAAACACATGAAAACGGACCTCATCTGATGATGGTATGGAAGACAAGCATTTCTAAGACTTCTTGTCTTGTTCTTCTTCCATCTTTTGCTGTACTACATCTATCCATTTCTTCCTTGATTTTCCTCTTTTAAGAAAATCGTTTCTACATACACATCAGTGATCTTTCTTCGTTTATCCTTCTAAAATGTCTGTACTCTGAACCAAATCAGCTCTTTCTTTTTTCTCCTTCAATTTACCATTTTGATGATTTGGTTCTTTGGCATATCTTTCCCTTCATAGTTCACACTTCTTTCGACCATGGTTTGGTATACATATTTTTATTATTTGTATTTATAGTTTTAATAACCACACTTTATATGGTTATTAATAGGCTCTCAACCTACATTAAAAGGAACAATAAAAATAAGAAGTAGTTATAATATTCCATCATAAGATGGGAAAGAATGTTAGGGTGGCTTTAATATATATAATAACTTCGTTTCATCTATTTTTCAAAATTTTAGTTATATTTCTATCATCTATTATAACACCTCTAAGATAGACGTATTCAGTTACAACCTCTATTTCTCTATAGTTGCAAATTGTGTCTCATATCCATCACTATGTACTTAGTTTTGTTTGTAATTAATGTGAGGGACCATATTGGTATTCTTTTATCAGTTTATTTAACATATGTCATGTCTAACTTCTTCTTTGCAAAAGCTACTTGCTCGTCGACAAACAGTAATATTGGATCTACTCGTATTTTCTAGTCAGGCTCCCATAACCTTACACTTTACAGTTTGTAATGCTACATGCAAGTGCAAGCAGTAGTTATTTTTATTTTTAAATCTAGTCGGTTTTAGAATATATTAAAGGAACAATCGTGTGAATGAATGGTGGTAGTTGAGATAGCAACAGGTTACTATGAGTAAATAATATTTACTTGAAAAGAGAAGTGCACATTTTGAAAATCACGTTGAATGTTTGAATTACTATCAGTAGTGAATATATAATAATTTTAATGTTATACGCAGTGGCAAAATAGTTTTCCCTGTGATAATATTTGATATAATAATATCAAATTGGTATGATTCAAAATAGAAGTCAGTTTTGAATGTCAACCTGTTAGAACAATTTTCGGAAGCTTCAATATTAGCATTTTTCCAGTTTTCACTTAAGACAAACTTTTAGTTTAGTTTTAAAGACTCAAACCTTTACTCTGCACGATATTTATATCCGCTTATTTTATATGCCAACGCATTGCATTTTTCTATATTCGTCGAAATTAAATTCTAAATGGGACTTTGTTCCTGTTTGGGGTGGCGTAAGCTATTTCCGCCTGCAAAGCTATTGTATTCTCAGATTTTTTGTTTTTCAGACAGGCCCAAAACGTCCCCGAATTTTTTTGCTAACCGCATAATCAGAAATTAGATCAATTTGGAATCTCCCGAGAGTACCGCATAAGTGGGACAAGGATCAAGTTAAGTAGCGGCTGCGTAATTCATTTTGGCTTCTGAGATCTTAGCACGGAGGTTGACAACTTTCAGGCCTAAACCCGTTAAGTGGTGTTGGGCGTTGTATCCGCGGACGCCGGCTTCGGCCGCGTTTCCGCGTAATGTCATAATTGTTGCAAGTTGTGAAACTACTTCATCGCCGTTAATTTGAGCTAAGCGTATAGTGTTAGAGGCGAACGTTTAGCCGAGTCTTCTGTACCGTTGCGGCTAAGCAACTCCGTTAACAGTTATGGTGGATTATATTTACCGCCGTCTGCTTGTTTGCCCGGGGTTTGTTCAAGTCAACCCTCATCTTGGGGATGCGATACCGTTCGCATTCGGTCGATTATGGCCCCTTTTATGTGGTTTCAAACAGTTTCCATGTCGTTCGCATTTTGTGGCAATAGCTTGGGCGGCGATCTGCAGCTGGAGCTAAACCAGTGTAACCGTAATGTCTGAATTCCTCAAACTCAAGGTATCTGTTAGCTCATAAATTTACAGTGAAGTGTTCCGTCAAGATATGCTTTTGATGTTTAAAGTGTAAGATGTAGAACAGACACTGCCGTTTTAGAGTGAATCCTTAGCCTTATCGTCAAATTTTATTGTTGAAAAATTCTGTTGGTGTAACGTAGTTCCTTTGTGCCAAACCTAAAGTTATTACTGTTTTGAATGTAACTATGTCAATTGTCCTTTTTGTCACTTGTGTTTAGTTTACACATTGCGTCTTTAACCTAACTAACCCTTTTGCCGATTATTTTTAACTGTAACCGGTAAAAATTTTCATGTTCATTGTTAATCACATATTTTATTATTTTAATAGAGTTTATTGTTAATTGTTTATCTACGTTTTTTATTAGTTTGCATTTATTTTTGGTGTTTTCTTTGATGTACAAGAAGCCAGATGTATTGTAAGCAAGTGCAACTAAAGTAGGTTCAATTCAGCTGTGCAATCGCTACCTCAAGCTGTGCCAAGGTAGAAGTAGAAAGGTGAATCACTTACTTCCACATTCAAGAGTGCTTTCACCTGTGTTGTTGAGTTTGTTGTCCCGATCTAGTCCGAATGCGGTCGCGCACCATTTTTTTGAACATCTTTTACCTCTCGTTACCGGGGTACAGCTCTAACTCAAAGGTCGTAAAGAACCTGCCCTTTCGACTGAGGCAAGCTTTTGTTACCGCTATCGCAACAGAGTTAGGGCCGGGTATTTTAGGTAGATTTCTACATTATGTGGTAAAGTCGTGTTTGTGCGGTAACAAACCTGAGTTATGTTGTTCTCTTGTATATACAATAGAGTTAATTATTTATTACACGTAGAATTAGTGAGTGAGTGTTTATTCATATGCTAATGAAATTGTTTCTATTGTGAGAATAAAAATATTTTAAATAAGTTTTGCAATAAGCTTATGTAGGAGAGCCAACCAGTAAGACAACCAGTAGGGTGTTCCACAACAGAGTAGTTCAAAATCAGGTACCTTTGAAAAGTCAGCAAAGGTCAGTGAACATTTTATTGAATTTCATTGAGATTTCAATGTGTGTCTTTATCAAGTTTTAAGGTGATAAAATTATAAAGAATTGTTTATTTAGATTTAATACCTATTTGAAAAGTAAGGAATCAATTGATATTTTCTAAATTGCGAGTTAAAGCAAGATCTTGATAGTCTTAGGCGTTTATATTTTGAAATTAACATTTTGGATTTATTTAGATAATTTATATGTTTAACAAGTAATGTAAAGTTTAAAATATTTAGATGAAGATATTAAATTTAGTTTTAAAGCTTATTTGATTTTTTAATTGTAATTGTCAGCTCAAACGAAATAACCTGTCAGTTTTTTAAACGTTATTTGAATTGAATACATTTTTTAATCTGTAATATTATACTGGTTATAATCATTACTGTCTACAAATAGAAAAGGTCATATAAAATAAGAAATTGTCTGTGGGCGAGGTTTCTCATTGCATTGAGCTAGTTAGTCGTGGTTTGAATTAATTTTTAACTTTGACAAAAGGTAAATGTCAAAGTATCATTTGTAATAAATGTTAATGAGATTAGATTATACGTTTCATGTGATTTATGAATCGGTAACTAACGGAACTAAGTTTATTTTGTAACAAAGGTAAGTCAATTTACTATATTGATATAACATAAATATAATTTGTCATATACATCAAAAGGAGGGTATATTTTTTTATTTTATCCTGCACTCTGCCAAGAACCGTTAGGCCAATTATATTACAAGTTATTGCGATTTAACCTCTAATAATGCAGTGTATTGTTAAAATACAAATCTCTGGAACGATTAATTTGAGAACCGACGTCGACTAATAGAACTATGATATTCGTTTTGATTAGTACTATTAGCAGGTAACATATCCGACCTCTTTTTTACCACCATGTATAATGAACAAGTTATTGCAGTATTATATTGTTTAATTATGACATCATAGAGACAGGTAAAACAATTGCTAAATTAACAGCCTTTGGTTAATCTAGCAGGCCAAGTATGTACAGTTCCATATATTCACAACTAAACGCAAAAGAAAACTTTCAAAACATTCTGGTCGTTTCGAATGTTGATTAAATCGAGAATTGTCTATTGTTCATTTAATCAATAGGTTTATCTGGTTGTACAATCCACTATTAACATACTTTTCCACTATTAAACAGAAAAACGCCTCCAACACAAACAAGCAGCTACTGTTTCTTCATTTACCCCGTTTTACCAGTATCCACGTACTTCAAAGTCACTTCCTTTCTACCTCACCTCAAAATCAGTCGACCGTTTAGGGGTCATTTTCAAGCCACATGCTTTCCTCGTGTTTTCCGCAATATCGCGTTATTCAGTGTTTGTATTGTCGCGGATTCGCTCCTCTTTTCCTCCGTTTTATGTTTTTCGATCGAAATCGTCCATTTCGACCTTTTAGATGTTGCAAGGAAGCGATACCTAAATGATTGTGCAAAACCCTAACGTAGAATTGACCAAAGTGCACTATTACGATGTCAACCACAGCGGCCGCAACCTGCAGATTTCCACGATTTTTCGCGAAGAGCCCCGGCCCGGTGTGAGAAAAAGCACCCTCATCAAGAGGAACGTTTTCGGGCACAAGTGGGTGCTGAAAATAAACGAAAGCAACGACAACTTGAAGAAATCCAGGGTGAAATTAGTGGTTTATCTGGTAGTCTTTGCCTGCATTGTAATCGCAGTGTGCTTTGGGATTTTCCTGTCAATAGGTGAGTAGATGCAGAATCGAAATAGGAACTTTATTGCATATTCTAATGAGACTTTATTGCTTTAAAAATAACACAACGTTGTGAGCCTGTATCGACCAAACGTGATTGCTGCAGGTGTGCTACATATTCAAAAATGCCGGGTGTAAATAGAACTAGAGCAGCTGCCACAGAAAATCCCATAAAATCCAATTAGAATTATTGCTAATATTTATTTCTAAATGTATGCTTTCAATATACAACCTTTAAGTTTTTAATCATACCTCAGAATAGGTACTAATATTTAATAAAATAGCAGTTTTCTAAAATGTGATTATTCTCATGATAAAAAACAAACCATCACCAATTGTTTTAGTCGATTTTAAAACATATACAGAGTTGGTTTCAAATTTCATCGTTGTTAAGTTTTAAAACATTTAGTTAACGCACTGTGGTTTTGTAGGACAAAAAATAATTACGAATGACAGTCTTTTCAATGTAGGTATATATTTAAACAATAAAAGCGGAAGTACAAATATGCGTAGTGTGTAAAAATTTGCATCGAATTTCCTGTTTTTTGCTTTCAACAGGCCTCTAATTCTAACTTAGTTTTCCTGTGGACACCAATTTTAATACTTTTCATTTTTAAAACAACGTTTCTATTTTTTCGTTGATAGATGTGGACAAGATTTTTAATCCAAGAATTTATAAAATTCCTTAGGAACCGTTACTTACTTAAGAAAAGATCACTATTATAATAAAATGTAACCAGTTATAATATATGTACGAAAATGAAGATAAGATGATTTTAAATTAACTAAATTTTCATCTGGTCTTTATTAACAGACAGCAAATTTTTGAATTCGTTGTTTCCGAACATACTGATGGTATTTTAATTAAATGTATTTAGGCAACTTAACTATGTTCCTACTAGGGATGTTCCGAATACTCGTATTCGTATTCGTATTCGCTAGTATTCGCTATATTTTCAATATTTGTATTCGTAATCGTATTCATCAAAATTAACACGAATATTATACGAGTATTTAACATTAAAATTATAGAAATATAGATAAGAATTTTAATAAAAATATAAAACAGTTATTCATACATTAAATAAAACATTATTTTTAAATATTAACCATTCTATAACATTAAATAAAAAACAAAACTATTTTCCATACTATTTCTAAAATTTGCAGCGCGTACAAAAACGATGTTGATGTTGATATTATTCACTCAAGGTCATGTATTCGTATTCGTATTCGTATTCGCGAATATTCATAAGAGTATTTGTATTCGGTATTCGTATTCGCGAATACGAATGTTTGTATATTCGGAACATCCCTAGTACCTACGTTAAAACGCTCTGCATTAAAAACCTTCAATTATATACAACCAAACTAAAATACAGAGTCATTACGACATTACTAAAAGAACTTTATTTATACAGGGTTGCCCAAACAGGTGTGGTGAATCAAACATACTTTTTTTAAATGGAATGGCCTATATTTGGGTAGCATAAAAGTTTTGAATTGAAATACTAATAATTTTGATATGAAGTTGTATGGGTCTAACGTCAATTGTTTTGAAGATATTAACGATTCTATGCAAAAATGCTGAAATTCTGGCGACTGCTGTAAGCAACAGAAAACAATTGCATGAAGGAAACCGTTACCACAAATTATGTTTATCGTGAACTACGTTTCAAGTGTAAACTGGTGGATCTGGGTATTAATGCACCCACATTTGTAAATTTAATAATTTTGATTTTTTTTAATCGGAACCCTCTATATATTTTTGTATTTTTGAAAAGCCCTGTCAATGAGCTTTCATTTGATATATTACTTCATGCTTGTAAATTCAACTGTTTTTGAGATATTGTAATATAACTCCTTCTCGCGATGTTATTTCAATTAATATCAAGTCACAAGTTGTGAGTCAAAATGTAATAGCTCCCACTTTGAAGCTTTTTTATACCAAATTAAATATACCCTTTTACTAATTATTGAAAGAGAAATACTATTAGGTACCGTGCACTTATATACTTACCTTATTTCTTAATGCAATAAATAGGAATCGACTTAACTCCTAAATCAATTTGACATTTAAAATAATGTAATGTGATTATTATTTTTAAGCCTCGACTAGTCAGTTTTACAAGCAATAGGACTCATAATTCCCAGCTGAATGGGTTAATCTTCAACTAACAACTTTCTCTAATAGTTAA
This sequence comes from Agriotes lineatus, assembly GCA_940337035.1. Taxonomy (NCBI): domain Eukaryota; kingdom Metazoa; phylum Arthropoda; class Insecta; order Coleoptera; family Elateridae; genus Agriotes; species Agriotes lineatus. The sequence goes on from OW679203.1 coordinate 53,475,587, forward strand.
ATACTGAATTACTTTTAAAATATAATAACTATTTGATTTTCTGAATCAAATACAAGTTTCAGACACTTCACAAAGTTAAAATCATACGTTCAAGTTTGTTAGTAGCACATTGAAGTTTGATCTAACGGTACAAAATAAAAACATATTGCCAAAAAGAATTTAATCAAATGTTAAATATATCCAAACTTGATTTAAATGATAATTCTAAAAATAACCTAATTCCAAGATGTGTAAATTTCAAAATATAGACTAATTGTCGAAAAAAGGTCAAGTACTCGAATCACTATTGAATTTAGAAAAATAACTCTTCTAAATTAATTTCTAAATATAATTACAATATCTTAACGATTTGCCGCACCGAACTTGCTTTATAATTTCTTAATATTTTGTAAGAAATGGGCACTAACCTTCTGAATGTGTACGTTGTACCTGAATGTTCTACCTCAGCTCCTAACTGGATAAATTATAGTCAGCAAACACCTACTTTGGTTGTTCCCGACCAAATCAAAGCTCGTTGTAGCTCTTTGAAAACACTATTGCTTGGATAGACAGTTCAACAGCATACCACAACACTCACTTTCACTGGTTTTACTGGCTTCGTAGTAATATACCACGTTTAATGAAATCAAATAATCTTGAATTATATATTTGAATAATATTTGTGACTTGAAGCCAAATTTGATCGTAGAGAATGCTATATTACTACTACGTATCAAATCAGCAATTATTATTTTTCACAATTAATGGGAATTTAACCCTTAACATGACTATTTCTCGTAGATTATGAATTCAAGTTATTTTGTTACTACCAAATATAAACAAGCCTCTGGTAGTACTTACAACCCCACCAGTTAAAACATACAACTGTTATATCACATGATACCGATTAGGTATCTGAATATAATTATTTAAATTAAATGTATCATACATACTGTATGCTGCATTACAATATGCGTATTTGAACATAAAAACACAATTTAAGCACTTTAAGATGCTTTATTTCAAGGGACAACAAACGTCGTTAAAATAACGATTTAACACTTGAACTCTCCAAAAATAAAAACAAAACCAGGTTCAGAAAATATAAATCCAGAAATAATAAACACGAAAAAGCGATAAGTGCATGAATAAATTAATTCCAAAGTCAAATAAAATCAGATTAAAAAAAAACGAAAGCCAATGCACCAAAATCCTATACGGAACCACGTTAAATGTTCAAATAGTTCCCTGCGCTGAGTATTAAAGCATAATCTGCAAATGTAATTATTTCGATTTGTTTAAATGGAGCACCCTGTATTGTATAGCACTGTATTTTTGAAAAGTCATTTTAATGACCTTATTTTATATTTCTAGTTTTGAGTAGTGGCTGGATTTTTGTTTTCTAAACTTGGTTTTATCCTTTGTTTGGAGAGCTCAGCTGTTCAAAATACTATTTTAACGGCGTTTGTTGGTTATCCCTTAAAACAAAGCATCGTAAGGGGCTTAAATTGTTTTTTATGTTCAAACACGCATAACTCAAAAACAGTTGAATTTACAAGCATGAAGTAACATATCAAATGAAAGATCATTAAAAGGGCTTTTCAAAAATACAACAGTGTACAGTCGTGTTCATTAAAGTGTTGTACAGAATTTGTGCTGTATAATTGTGACTTAATTTCACAAAGTTCAAAAAAGTGTTGTACATACAAGTACCTACTTTGAAAGGTTAGATCTAGGTATATTTAGTTAATGATACAATGTGAGCCTTTGTTGAGTAAAAACACAATCACCAATAAACTTTTAATAGTAGAAAAAATAACACACTAAAGACCTAAAGCAATTAATTTTCATTATAAAGAATAACAATCAAAAATAACCATAATTAGTTAGTTGTCACTTTGACAGTTCTGAAATTTAACTACCATTGACAAAATATACAAACAGCCAACTACCGATTTCTGTACAACACATTTTTAAGTACGACTTACAACAGCCTATTATCTCTGTGCAACACATCTTTGAACACGACTGTACATTGCGTTTTATTTGAAAAAATCGAAATGATTAAATTTGCAAATGTTGAGCACCCTGCATAGCATTAATACCCACATCCACCATGTTACACTCGAAAGGTAGTTCACGAAAAATACAATTTTTTGGTAACGTGTTTCTTTATTCAATTGTTTTCTGTTGCTTACAGCAGCCGCCTGAAGTTCAGCATTTGCTGCATAATATCGTTAATATCTCCAAAACAATTGCCGTTAAACTTAATGTGATTCGTTACACTTTTTTAAGTCACTCTGTATAATCAAAACTATTTTGTGCACCACCTTCGTACCTAGAACTTTTATATACACAATATTTATGTAACTCTCGTAGTTAGAGTTAGAAATATCTTCCACCCCCGCATCCTTGCCGGGCCCTGTATGTGGCTAATTATGTTAAAAATGCGCGTACACGGCTAATAATCGTCGTATCAATAGGCTTCTATCAACTTGATAACATAAGATTGGCAGCTACTTGCGGTTTCTAGAAGCAACGATAACTTAATTTTGAGTATTGTAACTACCGTGGCAACTCTGTCTTTCCTATTTTACATAGTGTGATCTATGTGACACCATCTCTCTTTGTTTACCTAAGCAGGACGTTTTGCTTTATTTAAACTTAGAGCACAAGCAATTATTTCTTTAATAAAACGTATCAACAGTCAATATCTGTAAAGGATAGATTGTTTCAAAATATATTTAACTTTTCAGACTAGACTACATTAATCTACCGTGAGGAAAAGATTGATGACACCACGTACCAGCCTATAACTTAATTTTCCCATTATCCCAAACTAAAGAGTTTTCCAATAAGAATGATATGATTTTATAATGATCTAGTAACCATGGTAATAAAGTTATACCTGTCACTAGTTGTTATTTATGTTCACTAAACTCTAACAATTTATTATGGCTAAATACTCGCTCCCAGAACGTTTGGTTATTGTCCAAAAAATTTACGAAAATCGTGGTTCTTATGTGAACACTTTTCGCGCACTTCGCGAAAACTTTGGTTTAAATAATCGTCCTTCTGTGCTTTCCATTCGTCGCATCGTTAAGAAATTTGAAAGTAATTTACTCTTCGCGATGTAAAAACACCAGTAAGACGCCTAAATGTCAGAACTGTTGAGAATATTGCTGCTGTAAGAGCTAGTGTTGCAGAAGATCAAAATTTATCAATTCCTCGTCGTGCTCAAGAGTTAGGACTGAAAAAAACAATTTGACTCCTTTAGATTACTTTTTGTGGGGTTATTTAAAATCTAAGGTTTATGCAAACAGGCCACAAACACTTGATGCTTTGAGATTGAACATTGAACGCTGCATTCGTGAGATTACGCCCGATTTATTGCACAAAGTCATCGAAAATTGGATTCGTCGAATTCACTCGTGTACACGAAGCCGAGGTGGACATTTAAACGACGTGCTATTCAAAACATACAGGTTATCGATTGTACTTTAAGATAATATAAAAGTGTGGTTATATCTGAAATCATTTCTATTTTATTTCATTTTAAAATCATATCGTTCTTATTGGAAAACCATTTACTAGCTTAATGAATAACAACATTTAATCCTAATGTCTTATTTGTTTGACATTTCTAGAGCAAATTTGGTACAGTAAATTAAATGGCGATTTTAAACGCTTCTTTTTGCTTTTTAGTGTGCAGCATATTACAACTGCTTAATTTGTCAGATAATTAGTGACTTGTAAACATATCGTTAGTTTACTTGCTGGAGACTGCATAAATAACTCCTAAAAACAAAACTTAAATACAGGTTCTTGTATTGCAAGTTTGTGTATATTCATTTTTATTTAATGTACCCAAGAACATTCAGTGGCAGGACAGTAGCGAACAACTGGTTGATAAAACAATGTAATTAAGTAATTGGGATTTGTTCTTCAGAACAGCAGTTTAAAAGAACCCTTTTTCATCCAAGCCAATATTTGGGAAACCTTATCTTTTATCAAATCAAAGAAAAGTGAGATAGTACTTTATAATTATTGGTAATGCAGAACAAAAACAAGATCTGATTTGGTACATCAGGTTAGAAGTTCAAACACAGTACTTAAGTAGTCCGATTAAATTACAGTTAATTATTTTATCAATTATAAACAGATTGAAAATTCTGCATATTCATGTAATATGTAATATATAGACAAAAAACTAAATGTCAGTCATTTCATTAATAATGACTGCAAAATTTTCAATCCCTTTATAATTGATGAAATAATTAACTCTGACTTAATCGGACTACTTAAAAGTATTTGTTTTGTGCGAGAAGTGTTGCATTTAAGCGACGAATTAAGCTTTCTTTTCCTTTTTGCTGTGAAACAAGCAAGGCTCGCTGAGTTCGTGCTTCCCATGACCGTGACCATGACCTATTTTGGCGTTTTCTTTCGATCACCTCGTGCTAAACGTGAGGATAATTTTTGATAACCCTCGCCTTTAGGATGAATTTTTTGGTTCGGAACGACGTGAACAAATAATTTCTCCTTCGTCAATATGACGGATTAGGCGGTCAAGTTTGCGTTACGCGGTTTAAATTTGAGGTAAGTTTCCTTGTAGCCTTTTTGCTTGCTTTGTGGTTTAATCGGCCTCTTTCTGATTTGTTTTCTCAAACCTTATTCTGGCAAATCCCAGCTGACGAGGCGACCTTGACCCGGATTCCAACGTTGGGCTCGTTGCTGTTGGCAAGAGCTAAATTATACTTAGGGAGAAATTTCACCGAAAAAGCAACAGGTTCAGTTTTGCCCTTTACTAGCTGTTTCATAAATATGCGAATTTTAGAGTAAAGTGCTACCATAGCTCGGGCTAAATCCTTCAGATTTCCCGTGCAGTTTAAACAACTGTATCATTACTATTGAGACTAATTGCAGTGCCGATTTCCAGCAGCTCCGACAGAATTCCTGGAATTTCGCCTTATTATTATGCGATAATCTTGAACTTGGTTCTCGTTACGTTGTACCTTGCGTTGTGTCATTGCGACAGCACTTTCGATGAGTTTCCCGTAAGGACTTATTAAAGCTTAAGTTTCCTCATTTAATGATATTCAATCTATAACTCTCCGAGTTTGTTTATTGAACGTAAGTTTTACTGTATTTTATATATTTGTTATTTACTGTATGTATGATCCCGTTGACCAGCGTATGTTAAGTTAAAGGCTCTGTGATATTTAGGCTAGTACGATTATTTTAGCTCTTTCTGTTTATTGGTGCTCCTTGCATACTGGACTACCTTTTTAGGCTTCTCGCTTTATTTGTCGTAATTAAAGTCTCGTTGGCGCTCATAGCAATTATAATTGACTTAATATTTTTTGTCAGAACCCAGCCGTCTATACTCCAGTTAGCCGACCGTCGAATGTGTCCACGTAGCCTCGTGACAATTAGAAAATTATTCATGTAGTTAAATACTTGGTTTCCGCATCAGATATGGCTGATTATTCTGATATATTTTATTAGTTACGACTTTGGTTTGCTTATGGCATTATATATGCACCGCAATATCTCAATGATACAGCAGCGTTTGTAGCTATCTACTCGATAATAAGCCACCAATCTGCAATATAAGATTATTTTGTAGCAATTTTCTAATTTGAATGGTATTCAACCAGCAAAACACGATTTCAGAATAAACTAGCACTATATAGACTAAACAAGTATATACCCGAATGTCCGCTGGTAATATTTTTTTTTTCTAGGTTAAACTGAAATAATTTAGCTACCATTAGTCTGAACTAGTTTTGCTAAATGAATCCATACAGTCCATTTTAGCTTTTTAGACGAAATAGGAACAAGTAACTCAATAAACTAACAAAAAATACATTCTGATTCATAATCTAAATATTACGGGCGAAAACCCCGCAACAAAACAAAAGTGCCTCCCAGTCAGCTCAGTGGGGAAGGAGTGGGTTTTTGGATGTGAGAAAAGCTAGTTTGCGGTGGGCAAAGAAAAATTTTACCTTAAAGATTCCTGGATAAATTCGGATAATTATTAGGCGCCACCTGTTGTGTCTGTCGGGTTGAAGACGGGTGCCGCTCACAATGAAGAAGTTTCCCTCGGCTACAGGAATTGGCTCAGCTTCAAGAATTTACTTACATTTTACTTAAAAAAAATCGCATAGCTACATTGCGCTTCACAAATAAGTTACAATGTGGAAAATTTAAGAACGGCTGTATTAATAATAACACTCATACTTACCGTGGGTGGCAGCAGAAGGCTCAAACGCAAATAAATTATCCTAATATCTACTTGCGTCGCGACGTCACGTTGTGCTACATAGATAAGTTCCTGGAATGATATTTTCTGTAGTGCAACCTCACGGAAAGCAAGTATGGATGGCTTGACGGAAGGCGCGCAACAGTTCGTAACACAGAGTTTCAAGCTATTTCAGCGAGAACGTGCACACAGCTTGTGAATGTGCCGGCAATTCGCACCTTGCATTTCTTAACTTAGCTTGGAATCCAGTAATCTGGTCGGCGTCAACATAATCGTAAACGGAAGGTCCAAGTGTCACCACTTTGAGCTGAGGCGGAAACTATTGATTGAGGCAGAAGGCAAGGGTGCTTGAAGGATAAAAGTCTTAGGCTTGAACAACGGAACGCCGGGAGACGAGTCTGGTCACTCCACCAAATCGTTATAAAAAATGACTGCAGACGAATGCGGGGCAGCACGATTTCCAATATCCGATCAAAACTCGATAATTTAACTGCTTTAGCTACCTTACTGTATACATATAACTTTTTTAATCGATCAGTTGGCGGTAAAATAATTGTCTTTAAAACTCAAATAAAATAAATGTCTTTAATAAAAGCGCAATGTGAAAATTGCCTGAAACCGATACTTATTTCATTCGAGCCCTGTTTAAATTCGCGTACATTTTACATACATTTTATTCGCTGGTGAAACACATTCCTTCGCCTCTGCGGAAAAGCAAACGCTAGATTAACACAAACAGATACTTTATGCAGCAAACTATTTACTGCAAGGGTCTTTTAGGCCGTATCTAACACTTAGCTCACCTTGGGAAATACAATATACCTCGGAGTCGCACACACGTGCAGCCTACAGCTGAGGCTGCGTGCGACTAATTTTTCTTCGTAAACCTGCATGCGTTGCAACGCCGTTCATCCTGCTGAATGCTTGAACGTTTGCATTTATCGCGGCACACACGCATACGCAGAGATAGCTCTACGTACATTTGCTTATATTAAATACAATGCTTCAATATAATTTACAAGGAAATACATATAAAATACAAGTTAGGTTTTAAGTATGAAAATAAGCACCACAAGCGAAGAATATATCAAAGCCAGTTTTATGGTTCAGTTTAGATTCCAGTTTAGACTGATAAAAGCTAGGTTATTCTAATTTCACTTAGTGAAAACTAGTATTTCCGGCAGACATTCAGTTGTGTTGTACTAATTTAGCCTAGATAATTCTAGTTTATCATTTGCTTAATTCTAATGCTTCTCTGGAGATTTTCATATATTAATTAAAAATGTTGAAATCAATGTAATCGGAATAATAAACAAAAAATATTACTGTCGGTCGCTTAGAAAGAAAAAATTTAAATCTCCTCATGTTGTTATGACAACATAATGCGTTGCTTTTATGCAGTGTTTATGTATCAATCTTTAAATTTCAGAATCGAAATTCTTCCGGAACCAGCCAGCATCCAAAGAAACCCCAAAACAAGTGCCAAACGTAACAGTAAACACCAATATTCACAGAAGTAGATTAAACTTAAGCCTGCTCCATAACAGTTATAAAAGCAGAAGTAAAAATGTAAAAGAAAGCGTTAAGTTATACAACGAATCCCTTAAGGTATTTATTACATTATTAGGCAATAAATCTAAAAAAATTAATTTATAATATGCAGGATGAAGAACTAAAAAATGTCACAAGTCGACACAGCCTCTGCCACACCTGTAAGAAGGGAGAAGAAGTTTGCTTGAACGTAGTGGAAGGGGAAAGTCCAAAATGTAGGAGAATAGTTGACAAAAAGGATCCCACAGGCTGTGGAGGCTTGTGTAAAGTTAACAAGGAGTACTGCAAAATGCTTGATGAGGATGATCTGCTGTACCAGTGCCGAAGCCTCGGCAATGCCCTTGATTGCTCAGATGGCTTGTTTAATTGTGGAAATAGATGCATTTCAAATAGAATGAGATGTGATGGCATTATTCACTGTTCTAACATGTCTGATGAAAAAAATTGTGGTAAGTAAACCTATATATTTTACATTTTATATACCATATTAATAAAACTCTCAAATTTGACCAATGAAACACTTTCATGATAAAGTTGACAAATATTAATTCGTGACATTTATTTATTTCGATGTATATGCTTTATTATATTGCAGATTGTAATTTAAGTACACACTTCCAATGTAGCAACTCGACTGGATGCTTGGAGCAATGGAAGAAATGTGACGGAAATATTGATTGCTGGGATAGTTTTGATGAAACTGGTTGCAACTACGGTAAGGATTAGTTAGTGAACTAAATGCACTTAAATGGAACTTAATTTGAATTCCTAGTACAAAGTATTTGACGTATGTATTTATTTGTTCATTAATCGCATTCCTTTCCGATAAGGAAATATCCCCATAGCCTAGAGCTAACGCTTATCACTTAGACTGAAAACATTTTCTCTATCAGATTATCTTAAGCGCATGGCTTGAAACTGCAATGTCTTCCTCGACGATCTGGACCCGGTCACGTCAAGGATTAGCACATGTCATCTATCTTGAATGGTTCGATGTATCAAAATTTACCACATAATGGAATACACTTACTATTGGACTGATTTAAAAAGTCATACTATTCGCATTATTAAATACATTTTTTATACACATTCTTATTTAACTATTTTCTTGTAATTTAATACAACAAACAATTTTACTTTATCGATGTTTCAAACCAACGGGTATTACAAAATTAAAATATTACAAAACTCGGTTACAATACTTGTATTCTATTTTTATGAGCACAGTGTACTTGGTTGCGGGATAGCCAGCCCGGCTCTCTCACAAAACATTGTGACGCCACAAAAACCCCTTGACGACGTCGCTATTATGTATTTATTAAGTACACGGTTTAATTGGCACTTACTTGAAGTGCAAACCCTGACTTGCTGCATACAAGCACTTAGCTAGTAAATTCTATTTACTGTACTGCTTCAAGCAGCTCTATTTAGCTCGCTGTAGACGATTTTTTACAGTGAGTTTGCTGAAAACGTGCTCCTTAAGGCTTGGAACGACTGCGACTAAATTCATCTTTTAAGCGACCGCCGTTGAAGTCCTTTCGATCACTGAATATACACGACTGAGCAATTCACTCGCTAAAACAGGGCCTTGCGCCACAGTAGATAACAATAATTTAACATAATTAACCATTAAAAGGTATACCGACACGAATCGGCTATATTTAATGATAATTAAAATGAACAATTCAGGCACAGATAACCAGATTCCCGTTTCACTTGTAAAGACGTGACTAGACATTTTATAAGTCATAGCGTGTTTTACTTCCAAATACTATCAAATCCTGAACTAATCAAACGGGTGAAGCAATTCACCAAACCAATAACACTATAAAAAATCACTAAAACAAATTTTTAGCTGCGTTTAGTATTATTTGTACTCTTATGCAGGGTGACTTTGTTACAGGTAAAATTGTATTTACGACATGAAACATTCCACAGTCTTAGTTTGATAATTGTAAGACGACAATTTGGTAAAATGCAAGTGCCACTCGCCTTAACGGCGTTACGGTGCTTATGTCACAAAAGGTTGCCAGCTTAGCTCGCCGGGTCGGCCGTTGTTCAAATCTTTAGTTAGGGAGATGACCTGATGAATTAAGATGTTCATAGATTTGGACGCCACCGGCTTCGAATTCTTTTTTTTTACAAGAAAAGAATTGCCCCTGAAGTCTGAAGTAAGACAATGATTTACGTTGGCTGTCAGCTTTGTGTGCGACAGTCCAGTTTCTACCGCAGCGGAGTTACCTTAATCTCTTGTAGTAGCTAAAATCATTTACACAAATAACACAAAAGGGAGGTCGCATGCAACCACCGAGCTCCGTGGTTTAGTGCGTAGCACGTCCACTTAGCATTCGGGAGGTCGTGGGTTCGATTCCTGTAGCCGCCTGCCTTGATTCAGGTTTTTAGGTGGTTTACCTGAGTCAACAGAGTACCTTCTCTGAGGCGAATGCCGGGGCAGTATTTTTCCACCTTTCCTGACCTTTCTTCCAGTCTCCACCCCTCCTTTCTCTCACCCATCCCGAGTTTCCCGTTCTTGGCTGAAGAGGGACGGAAGGTCCCTATAGCAGCCCGCCCCCAGTTGGGGAAATTGAAATAACCTTTACCTTTGTCCTTTTTTTGCATGCAACCATCAAATAAAAGCAAGGAAAAATTTAATTATATTGAATTTAAACAAAAACTGTGCAAGTACACTAAACACAACTAAACTTCAAGCAATTATTGTCCCTATATCTATATGACGTCATAGATTTTTTACAAACTGCCAAACGCAATTACTGACTCATCAAATATCTAAATTTAGGTTACTTATTGCTCAACAAGAATAAACGTTTGTGACTCACTGTCGGCGCTATGCGGTGTTCTCAAAACGTATCACTATTTGGTTACCTAACCACTACACTCTTCACAGCACATTATCTTATAGACATTTTAGCGACTGCTCACCCGCTCGCACCCGTCATTCGCCGTCAGCAGCCTCCAACCTTCACGAAACAGTTCGAGGGAAATCCAATAGATGCCAGACTCCTCAAAACGAGTACGGAATGCGTGCTATGAGAATCCGGAAAACGAACTTCATTAACAAGCGTTGTCTCACTGGGTTCCTTGCAATATTTCTTAAATTAATTCAATATCATTTTGTCTTTCACTAAACTTCAAAAACGTATCTTCGAAATATAGTAATTAAAGTTCACTGACCTTTCTCAGTTGATTTTGATACCTGAATTCACTTTGTTGATGTTTCGTTCTACTAGTAACAATACTAGCCCAAGCTCTGCTAAATTCTGACTGCAACTCTGACTGCACAAAGCCCTTTGTAGATATTTCTATCTTCCAGAAGCACTGAAGCTAAGTTGATGACTGAAACTGATTGCTTTTCAATACAGTTTCAATATCAATACATAAAAAAATATTTATATTGACTCTTTGCAAATAATTATAATTTATCTGATTTTATATCAGACTTCACTCACAGGTCATTCCCATGTAATATTATTTCAATTAAATATAAATTATTCGCCAATTGTATGGAATTGAACCTACAACGGTTTCTAACGTATATCGAGTCAAATATAAAAATTTGTACTTCTAGTTTATTATTTGACCTAGTAACGTTACGTTCCTATTCACAACTGCCACCCGTTTTATATGAAATATATATTTACTAGCCATAGCCCGCGGCACATGCCGCATTTAAAATTTCGCGCGTTAGTGTGAGGTGCGTGCAGATCTTCCTGGCACGAATGCCGACCGAACTTGGATCGGGCGGTAACCTCGGAAAATTGATTTCTAAGGGTGCGTTTGGGTTCATTCAGGCAATAATAAATCCTCATTATTAAATGAAATGTACTTGTGTTCGTAGTTTTAAAAAAACAACCAATAGACATAATAAGTAATTGTTTTCTGTGCTTAAAATTAAATGTCGACAAGACTAAGTTTATGGTTATAGGTAGTCAGAATAATTTGCAGGGGATTGAGAATGCAGGGATTGATGTCAAAATAGAAGTGGACGCGGTGAAGGTGGAACGGGTCAGGGAAATGAAGTATCTGGGAATTATCATTAACGATACATTAAGCTTGAAAAGTTATTTTAGGTTTGTTAAGGCTAAGGTAAGGAGAAAAGTAGGATACTTGTCAAGGGCAAGTAGATGTTTAAGTACTTGGAGTAAGATATTGCTGTATAAATATATTGTTGTTCCCAATATGGAATATTGTGCGACGCTACTATTTGGTTTGGGTGAGGGTTATTTAAGTGAATTGCAGAAAATTCAAAATCGAGCTATGAGATCGATTTTATCTTGTAATAGATATACATCAGTGAAATTGATGTTGAATAAGATGCAATTTTTGAGTGTAAAGCAGAGATTAACTTTAAGTGTTCTATTGTTTGTTTTTAAATTAAAGAATAAGTTATTGCCAAGTTACTTGAACTGTTTCCAGTATGTTAGAGATGTACCACCGCGGCCAAAAAAATGGAAACACCAGCGTTAATCAAGTTAACGATTTTTTATAATTTTACACAGTGTTATTGGGGGTTTACATAATATTAGGTTATATTTTGACTTTTTACTTTTGACAACAACTGACAACTGCATTAAACGATATGATATCAGCAATGTTGATTTAACTTAGGTAATATACCCATTTACACTAGGAAAACAATGATGTTTCCATTTTTTTGTCCGCGATGGTACATAATTATAATACGAAGAACCAGGAAGATATTTTTATACAGCCTATTCGTACGTATAGGGATAGACATTCTATTTTCTTTTATGGGTTCTCTATGTATAATAAGCTACTGGAGGAAATAAAAACGTGTGTGGGAATTAAGGAATATAAGAAACTATGTACAAATTATGTTAAACAAAATGTGTAGTGGTTTATTATTAGCAGATTGCTAAATAAAGATTTATATATAATATTGCTATAAAAGTAATGTGAAGTTTTTTTACAAAAACCCGAAAATAGCAACGGTCGAATGCAACCATGGTACTTTTGCTCGTTTAACACGGCATGTAGTGTTCTGCATTATTATATAAGTATATACTCGTACAGTGCGTAAATTAAGTATGGAAACGGTGGTATTATTTGAATACGGCCATAGATAGAACTCTGCAATTTGGTATAGAAGTAAAACATACGGTTTTCTACTAATATTCGTGGTTCCAATTTTTTTATCGATCGGTACGACTGCAGCACGGGCAACTTGATTATTTTTTTAAATTAAAACGGGGGCCGAAAGTACCATCATTAGAAATCTGTTTTTGTTTAGAATCCAACGATGTAGCACTTGATATGACAGTTTTGAGAATAACTTCACTATACCAAATTAAACTAAACATTTAGTTTGCGGTGAATGCTTTGTTTTGTTTTTCAACTTTAAACAGTACAGTACAGTAAATTTGTAGCATATCTAGCAAGCCGTTGAAAGTAATATTCTCAAAGTTTAATTTGGTATAGTAGTTATTTTTAAAACTGCCATATCAAGTGCTACATCGTTGGATTCTACACAAAAACAGCTTTCTAATGATGGCACTTTCGACACCCATTTCAATTTTAAAAAATAATCAAGTTGGCCGTGCTGCAGTCATAACGATCGATAAAAAATCTGGTGTGATACACTCACACAACTTCCTTTTACAGTGATCTTATAATTAGTCAAAAATTTCATTTTTAATTTTTAACCATTTGTTAAAAATTTTAAAAAATTACAAATTCTACAAAAACGGTACAAAATCGAGTGTTAGTTCAAGAGACAAATTTTCTCTAGAATTTTAAGGTGAATTCAAAAATTTAATAATATACCGGGTGTTTTATTTAAAATAGGAGTTAATAAAAAAAATAGAAAAAAAAACAAAAGAAACCCACTTTAGAAGTATTCAACTGGAAAATCACCTATCTCACATCAATACACATTAAAAATGTAAGAAAAATGTAAAGTTTAAAAAAAATCGTTAGAGCCGTTTTTGAAAAAATCGAAAAAAACTGAAAAATCACAAGAGTAAACACCTACTTCCGGTTATGCGATTTTCTTCAAAAGCTTGCTGTCTCATCTACATAGTACACAAAACTTATATATGAAGTTTCAACGCCATACCTCTTTTCGTTTTTGAGATATTCTGTTCACAGACACACAGACAGACAGACAGACAGACAGACAGACAGACAGACACACAGACCAATGAAAAAAAATATGTTTTTTGGGATCAGGGGACTCTAAAACGTGAAGATCTGTTGAAAACTCAATTTCGAATTTTTGGGGTGAATCCAATACTTCCTTTATAGTAGTAAAAGGAAGTAAAAATTGGAACCACGAATATTAGTAGAAAACAGTATATTTGACTTCTATACCAAATTTGAGAGTTCTATCTATGGCCGCATTCAAATAATACCACCATTTCCATACTTAATTTACGCACTGTATATTTATTAGATGCAGTATGTACACACACGATCATTGAAAATGAACAGGGTTATGTAACACATGTTACACATTTCAAACAATGTTTTTAGAAGGCTACTATAATCGTGTTATCCAAAAAGTACTTCATCTAATGCACACGGTTTAATAAAAGTAGCCCCATATTTCTGAAATTTTGCATGGGGCCATAATGTTGGTTGCATAGCTCTGTTCATTTTCAATGATTCGTTGTGTATGTGACATTACACAATGTCTCTGCTTTTAACACTAAACTAATTCAAATGGCTTTTTCCTTCAGACATTGCACTATGTTACTGTTGCCCAGCAGATCGATGACTTACACGTTTTCATGATTGTGAAGTCTTTCTTCATGTTTTTTTGCAAATCTGTGTTTCGCAAGTAACTGGTTCCATCTCCAAGTCCCTATTGAGGTCGTTGTTTCTGATGTACCTACCAGAGTGCGTCGGCGATGTTCCATAGCACTTTATTCTGGAATTGTTGTATGATCTCCAGGTTGCATTGTTTGGTACATCTCCCATAGTTCAATGTCATACGCCCAAAGAGGTTTTAGTATTTGCGTGTAAATTAGTAGCCCGTTATACATTGACAGCCAATATAAAAAATCTGTAAAGGGGTTCCACGAAACTTCTCTCGCGTGAATTACGTCAATTTGTAAATTAAAAATAATGCAGCCCGCTGGGATTCGAACTCCTCACTCCCAGGCAAATGTTTCTAGCGCTATTTCTAGTGCGCTGCTCGGTCCACCGATTGCAATTGCATGAACCACGCCCGTGCTCGAATTATGCACGTTTCTGCTGCTTTATAAAGATCGCATGCTATTTTATTTATTTTTGATGTTTACCCTGTATCTGTTAGGTCTCATTTTCGGCAACAGTAAAGTCTGAGTTATGTGTAAATTATTTTTTTATCTATTTCTCAGTTAAAGCAAATATAAACAAATTTTTTAAAGTGCTTACCTTGTCTATATTTGTCCGTAATGTTCTCGGTTTCATGCCAGGTGGATACATAATCTGCATGCAAAATATCGTCTTCCTTCAACAAATAGTTTTTGAATTATACCGCCAACAGACAGACAAGACACAATTGTGGAAACCTGTTATTTATCATCTAGGGACTCTTCTTTTTTAATAATAATTTAGCCAGATCGACAAACAAATTGCCATACATGGTTTGGTTACACTAACGTTAACACTAAACATAGTTACATGGTCACAGCGTGTCCGTCTTCTATCACCATTATTAGTTTATTTCGCATTAACTATTAGCACAAAAATTTCACTACTCGTGTAGGTCTTGTGGTAGTAGTCTCTTCAGCCTATTGTGAATATTTCTTTGTCCTAGGTTGTAGAATACAGCTCCTGGGCATTGGTGTCGGGTAAAAATAAATTTGTTGGTGCAGTTCTTAATGAATTCGTTAATTTTAGGAATTCCAACTTCCTCATATATCTGATCATTTCTTACAAACCAGGATGCGTTTAGAATGATGCGCAGAACTTTATTTTGGAATATCTGGATTTTATTTATATTTGCTTTAGAAGTATTGCTCCATATTGGACAGCAGTATGTGATTATCGGTCGTAGAATTGATTTGTAGAGTAAAAGAGAGCAATCTATCTTTAATGGAGATTTTCTATTTAGTATAGGATACAATAACGCTAAACGTGTATGACATTCGTTTAACTTTTTATTAATATAAAGACTCCATTTGAGTTGTGTATCTAGGTATACGCCTAAATATTTGACTGCTGAGTCTCTTGAGTTCTACTCAATACATAATTGTGTTGTTAATCGTTAATGGAGTTGGGTTATTAATTCTTCTAAGTGTAAATATTTTGCATTCACACTTTGCAGGATTAATTTTAACTCTCCATTTGCTAAACCACTGGGCCAAGTTGTCAACAGCGACTTGTAGTTCTGACATTGCTGTGAGCAAATATTTGTGCTGTGTAATAACTGCAGTATCGTCTGCAAACATCATTAGTTCCGAATTAGGTGTTACTGGAATATCGTAAACGTATATGTTAAATAATATTGGACCCAAAATACTCCCTTGGGAAACTCCGGCTTTAATATCTCTATTTTTAGAGTATGTATTTTTCTATAACTTTGATTAATCGTAGTAGTTTGGTGTCCTGTGCTATGTTTTTCTTTAAAACCAAATTGAAACTCCGGTGGTATATTTTTTTGAGCACAGTCGGCTTTCAGACGGCAGTTAATGATTTTTTCCAATAGCTTTGATACTGTAGAAAGTAGACTGATTGGCCTATAATTTTCAGGATTGCTTTTGTTTTTTTCGGGTTTGTGAAAGGGCAGTACGTAGGCGTGTTTCCACTTGTTTGGGAAATATCCGGTTCTTAAGCATGCATTGAAGATAGCAACAAGTAGGACAACTGCTTCCTGTGGAAGTTTCTTCAAAATGATGTTTGTAATTAAGTCGGGTCTCGGTGATTTTCGTATCTGAAGCTGTTTAATTAGCGTTTGCAATTCATTAGGTGAAGTTGGTTCTTTTTGATCGCGAATTGGTTCTAAGTTCTCTGATACATACTTTTCTACTTCTTGTACTAAGTTTATGTCGGTTGATATGTTTGGGTTAAGACTGCTTTTAATTTGGTTTGCTATAATATTACATTTGTCCTGATCTGTCATATATGTTGTGTTGTTTATTTTAAGTGGTGGAATAAGAGTAGGTTGTTTTAAGATTTGTTTCGTGGCTTGCCAGAGAGTATTGTCTTTTGGTTCCAGTTGTTGGATATATCTTTGATAATTATTTAGTCTATAATTATCTAATTCCCATTTAACTTGATGAGTAAGCCTATTGAGTAGAATTCGCAACTGTGGGTTTCTGGAAGTTTGCCGTGCTCTTCGTGTTCGATTTTTATATTTTATTAAGTTTAAAATATCTGTTGGTGGCGCCATATTTGGTTTGGTAATTAATTTATTTTGTTTAAGGGTTGCTTGTTGAATGCTCTCCTGTATATTATTAGTAAAGTGGTCTACAGTAGTATTGATTTCTTCAGTGCTACTTAAATTACTGGGTATTTTGATGTTTCCATCGACTGTATTTTTAAACTTCCCAGTCGATAATTCCATTGATAAGTTGTGGAACTGGTGGAGAAAATTGGGGTTGACTTAAAAATGACATTACGACAGGAAGGTGATCCGAGTCCATTTCCGCTAAAACATTTTGGTAAATTGGTTTTGTAAAGTTCTTATGTAAGATTATGTCCAGAATATCTGTTTGTCGATCTCGTTGGTATGGATGGTATGTGTGTTCCTCGGGTGCTGATATTTGTATAGCATGTGAAGTAGTAATCTTATGCAACTTTATGCCATCAGGGTTATTCGCTCGACCTCATAGTGTATTTTTGCTGTTGAGGTCGCCAATTAGTAAGGTGCTTTTGTTATCACTAAAAATGTTCAATAAGTCCTGCTCGGCTAATCGACGGTTTGGCTGTTTATAAGCAGCTACCACTTTAACTTGTTCACTGTTGTCTAATTGGAGATCTATCATAGTCGTTTCTAAGCTCGACATAGTTTCGTTTGGTAGTGCAATGTGCTTGATTTTCTTTTTAATGATAATTGCAACTCCTCCAGAAGCAATTGCGGCCGCTTTATCATGCCTGTGTACTATATATCCAGGTACATTGAAGTGTTCATTTTCAATTAGGTGAGTATCAGAGATACACGCTATGTCTAACTATATTACGTCTGACTAGAAAGTTTATGAACAAAGATCTTTGGCCTTTGATGCCGTTTGCATTCCAATTGACTATTGTTAAGTTATTTATCGTGTGTATTTTATTTGAATCCATATTGAATTAGGATTGGTATTATTGTTGTTAGATATGGTGTAATTTTAGCTAGATAAGGTTTAATTGCTTCTATGAGTAGTTTGACGATTGTTGTTATAATATCCGTTGCTTCTGATTGATTTGATGTGGTAGGTGTATTATTTTGTGTTGCAGTAGCGTAGGTCTTTTTAGGTCTTACTCTATTATATGTTCTGGTAGGTTTTACAGTATTTATGATTTTTGTGTAATATGAACAGCCTTTGAAGTTTGCAGGATGTTCTTCTCCGCAGTTAACACATTTGGGTTTTTGTTCGGGTTTCTTGGGGCAACTTGTGTATCAATGATTACCAGTGCACTTTACGCATCGTGGTTCGAGCTGACAATAATTCCTTGTGTGGCCGTACCTTTGACATCTTCTACACTGAGGAATGTTGGTAGTTTTTCTTCTTGGTTCCACTGTTATAATGCAATGATCAAACTTTGTAAGATTAAATATTTGTGTAGCTTTATCATCTTTTACTAGATCAACTGCACAAATTGGAATTGGCAGTCGTTGTTTATTATAAAGTCTTGCTATCTTATTTATTTGGAATCCTGCTTTAACTAGTTCATTTTTTACTTCTTCAGATATTGATATCGGTATGTTACGTATAATGGCAGATAATTGATTGGCTGTTGGATCTCTGTATGTATGGAATTTAATGCTATTCTCTTTATAAAAGTTTGTAAGTTTACGAAAATCTTTGCTGCTACTGAGATTAATACGAAGAGTTGTTCCTCTACAGACTGTTGTAAATTGGTTGGTTATCATTTTCTCCAAGTCTTTCACCACTTCCTGATAATTTGTGGTGGAATTTTTGGTTGTTTGTTTTCTGTTATAATTTGGTTATCATTGTCTGCTGCATTTGTTCTTTCATCGTCTGTGGTTAAGTTTGAATTTTTGGCTATACTGGCTGGTATGTAATATTTATTTGATGCAATGAGAGTAGTTGGATTGAACAGGTATTTTTTGTTAGGTTCGCTAATTGGCGGTGAAAGATCACTATTATCACGTTTACTCATTGTTAGTATTTATGTTAATCTCTGATTGGGCTATCCGAGCAGCCCAGAGGTTATAACTTCTCTTAATGAATAGTTGTGAGATAAAAATATTTAAAAGATATTTACAGTTTTTGAGGCACAAGGTCGCAAGATAACTTCACTATCACAGCGGTCGTATTTACGTCCGCGCACGGTTGTGGTCAGCTCGGAACTCTAGGGACTCTTAAAACGTGAAGATCTGAAGAAATCTCAGAAAGTGATTATTTCGTGATTACAATACTTCCTTCGTCTTTTAGATGAAGGAAGTAAAAAGTGGAACACTTTAAAAATAATTTTTAACCACCTAAAAACATTGCACATGGTTTCTGTTAGTTTTTTTGTTGTTTTAGAAACTTGCAGTTGTATTAAGTAAACCCTCTGTATCATTAAATTTGAAGAAACAAGATCTATTTTCTAAAAGCTATGAGCAAAAAGTATTCTACCAATAAATATTTCCACAAAATCCACAAATAGACTTGTTTTTTGTTATGCAAATTATAGCTGATGAATCAAAATGCAGAATAATTTTCTCAAATTTCTTTTTATCTTTTGATCAAATCTGAAGAAATAGTGAGATTTCATGGCAAGAATACAAAAGCACTACTTCACCGACAATTTATGTGTTCTAGTTACACACTTCATCACAAATCTACATTGGCCAAATGTAGTTTACATTTGGCCTATTATCCTATCTTTCCACCTTCATGAATCATCATCATCATCATCATCATTGTTGGTGCTACCACCCAGGTCGGGTCTTGGCCTGCTCCATTCTGTGCTATCTCTGCCATATGTGGATATGGATGTTAGTGATGTCTTTTTCCACCTCATTCATCCATCGTGTTCTTGGTCATCCTCGTCTTCATCTACCTTTAGGTTTACTGTTTGTTAGTTTTTTGGGGATATGTTGGTCTTCCATTCTTGTTAGATGCCCTGCTCATAGTAACTTCATAATTTTAATATATCTGGTAATGTCACGTTTTTGCTGCATTAGATACAATTCGAAATTGTATCTGATACCCCACTGATTTTGTTCTTTAATAGGCCCATATATTTTCCGCAAAATTTTTATTTCAAACATCCTAAGTGCTCTTTTGTCATTTTCGGTAATGGTCCACGTTTCTGTGCCATATGTAAGTACAGGGCTAACAAGAGTTTTATAAATTGACATTTTTGTTTTGCTGCTAACTGCACTTGATCTAAAGTGGGCTTGCAGTTCCCAGTACCATCTGTTGGCCATCATGATTCGTCGTTGTACATATCTCCTCAGTAACTCTATTCGTAAAGTAGATTAATACCCCCATGCAGACAAAACTCATTACCTACCTGTCTAATGCTCTTGTGGGTATAAGTGCATCCTTTGTCGCCAGCATATACTTCGTCTTGTGTTCGTTAATACACAACCCTATGTTTCTTGCCGCTCTTTCTAGCAGTACAAAGCTCTCAATTACTGCTTGCTTGGTGCGTCCGATGATATCAATATCATCCGCATATCCCAGAATCTGGATGGACTTATTATATATTGTTCCTTTATGAATTCATGATAAAATTCTATCTTCACTCTGCTCCATTAGCATCACATTTATTAGAAATGAGATCAATAAGAGTAGTTTAAAAGTGACGTTTTATAGTTTACCGTGGTTAAAGAAATCAGCTGTTTACTTTTAGCACATGGGCTAAAAGTGAAGTGAGGTTATAAAACTACAATTTCAAACTGGAAGTGAAGTTATAAAGTTATTCTAGTTGCTTCTTGCATTACAGGTAGTGTTTTTGAAATAATTAAATCATTATGTAATGAATACAGTCAGATGTGGAGTATCAATAATTATATTTCGTAACTCACCTTGACAGCACTGGCGTGGCAAACAATCGCCCGCACGGCGTGGCCTACTTTTTATTATGACATAAATTAAAAGTGTCACAGATGCAAACTTTTGTTAAATCGATATTTATGGATTAATAACGGTAAAATTAAGGTCGCAGATAAAATATTGTATGCAACGCGTGCTAAAAGTCGTTTATGCACGAGACATGTTATAAAACTCAGCCTTCGGCTTCGTTTCATAATTTTCATGTCTTGTGCATAAACGTCGACTTTTAGCACTTGTTGCATAAATAGCTATTATTGCAACTTTAAAATGTAAACTCATATTTAAAAATATCGTTTTAATTTCCAGCATGCAGTAATGGAGAAGTTCCGTGTCGCAATGGCCAATGCATCGAAAAAGAGAAATTCTGTGATGGAACGTACCAATGTGCAGACAAATCTGACGAACCTAAAGGATGCGAGTTACACAAATAACGATACAAAGATCATGAAATTACTAGAAGACCAGTATTAGCTTTTTTTGAATAGTTAACCTTAAACGGATCTTCCATGCGATGTTTGGCGCCTGTTCCCGTAAAATGCCTTAGGACTGAATGGTAGAAATGCTTTCTACTGTGTAATTTTTTAGGTGTTAAATTGTGGATAAGAAACTCCTATTACTATTAGACACAAAGTATTCTAAGTAAAAATAAAATGTTTATTTTTTGTACAAACTGGAACACCATAATAAAATTTGAACGTCAACAGTTAAAAATTTATAAAACAGTGGAGTCAGCATCTGATAAAAACTGCCGAAGTAACTTGAAGTTGCTTTGGCTCCCAACAGTCTTACTGTGATCAGCGACTATACTTCGTAAACAGTCGAATAAATACTTTAGTATAGCCTGAAACATACCGTGAATTAGATTGGTTTCTTAAAATTTACATTACACTTACCCTCTCTGAAATCTGCTTACAAACTGTAACAGCTTGTGCCTCCAACGTATCACAAGTTAAAAAATTCTCCCTTAACAAGGTATTTACAAACTGGTGGAAACTTGACCACGACTCGTCAGGAATGGACGACTGAGTTAGTAACATAATATTCTTGGGGCATATTAGGGTCCTAAACAAGTCACTCGAACTGCTGCTACTCTCCCTCCAAACTGACAGAAGCTTCCTTATGACGGTATCATCTAATATAACATCTGGTCGATACGTAGCTGAAAGATTACATTGCGATTAACCCTACAAACCAGAATAACTAGTATGTGTAGTAAAATTCCGTTCGGCTGATGAATGCATTTGTACAGCTGTTTCATTATTGAACAGAATTGCCTGGAGGCTGATCAGGTTTCCGTTGCTTTACGCTGGTTCTATCCCTAATTTTAAGCACATAATTGAGACTGCATTTATGTTTTAAGTCAATGTAGTCAATGGCACTTAAAGAGACGACAGTAAACTACCCTGGGAGACGCAGCCTCACGTCCCAATGATATTATGGCTTAGTAGCAGGGTAGCGACGTAGTGAATTAATCAGACATTAGATGCAGATTGATTTTATTATAAAAATAGATGGTCTATTTATACAAAACAAAATAGCATAGCTAAGTCATAAAACAAAGTTCAATTATTGTGTAGATTACTAGAGAGCGTTTAAAGGTACGAAATAGCAATTCAGCACTGTAAGCTGATTGTATTTCCGTGTGCGTTTGCAAGCCAGAGCGGTAAACTTGGGTTTAGTAGGTCGCTTACAGCGTGAAATGCCAAGTTGCAGGTTTGCTTCGGTCTTTAAACTCGATGTTTGCGAAACAGTATTGGTTTTTTAATATTTCGTAAATGTGAACTGAAATTTGCCTGTTTAATTCAAGATTAAACAGATCTAAATTAAACTGGCGAAATTATGAAGCAAAACTGGAGATTAAAACTGCTTGTTTATGAAATTAGAATTACATTTAGAACTTCTGAATGGATTTCGTAAATTTTGTTATTAAAATTTATGTGTATGATTCAAAATTAAACAGTAATCTTACGAATTTAGGTTAAATGTGCTTGGATATATATTTTTTTATGAATTTTCATTCAAAAGTGTTGGACATAATTTAATTAAGAATTACAATATTTACTTATGTATGTATTGTCAGTAACCTCATTTTACCTTGCAGTGTAGAGGTGATTGCAAATGTAATCAATTACAGTAATTAATTACATTTGAACTAATTAGTACTTGTAGTTGATTACTTTTGCTAACTAGTCATTTGTAATTGGAATCAAGTATATTGATATGATATAAAAATGGTAAAATAGAATATATTATAAAAAGGTTGACCCATTTTAAAACTGGCCAAGATTGGTATAACAACTTTAAAATATGCAAGTGGTTTGAATTGTTAAAAATCAATTATTGTTCATATGAGATACATTGCAGAATGTTACAACGTACTGAGGTATAACTTAATTTTGTTAATGTGATGGTTATTTACAATTCTGGAAAGTTTTAAAAATGTTTATGAAATGCTAGATAAATATTTATAACCTAAAAATGACTTTTGTCGAGATATTTAACTAATTTGATTTAATTTAATAATTAATAAAATTTACTTCCAAAAAGAGTGCTGAGAGAAGTAAAAGGAATTGTTTATGTTTTATGATATGAGAAAGGAGGCGGGTAGAAAAATATTGGAAATTGTGACATATAAAACAGATAAACTCTGGGTATAATATAGTTAAAAAGATGTTAAAAGTAATTATCAGTGCGTGATAATACAGTGGAATACCTATCAATAAATTTGGAAAACGTCACAGCAGTAGCAGAATCAGGTGCAGTCCAGGGGGTATTTCAAGACAGAAAAGATTGTAGACACGATACTACAAGAGACAAAGCAAAGTGAGTCAATTTGAAATTCAATTCTCAGAATAATGAGCGACGAACAATATAAATAAAAGGAATTTAAAAAGGCCTATAGAAAGATTTTAAAATGCATTTAATTTAGATTAGATTTATTAATTGATTAATTTGTAAACCTGAAGTTTAATAATTATAATTAATTTTGGAAGTGTCAACAAAAATTTGTTTAAATTGTTAAAACACCAGTAACTTCATTGAACATGTAAATTGACTAAATAAATAATTAAATCAACAAACTGTCATTCAAAGTTTATGATTGAACTTTTAATATAACATAAATACTATCTTTCCAAAATAATTCATTTACTAGTAAAGATACTTTGAAATAGACTGCAGTGGCTGAGTAAACATTAAGCAACAGTTACCCTGCAGAAAAAGAGAATTGGAGCTAGCCGAGTTAATTATTACATGCGAAAAGATATCTACAACAAGATAGGTTTTATACTGATTGAGCTTTTAAATAATGAAAAGTACAATTAAAGGTACAAACAGCTTTGTTTGTAGCAATATTTTTAAAATGTAATTATAATTAGTACTCTTTTTCATGTGATTATACAAGTAATTGTAATTATATCAAAAGTAATCAAATACTATTTTAAAATGTATTCAACTACAAGGCTAAAGATAATTACAAATGTAATTATGAGTACAATTGTAATTGCAGCTTCAAGGTTAACTACTCATAAAACGCATATGAAAGTCTTTCAGATGGTGACCTAGAATATCCACCAGATAAAGATAAAAAAATAAATTTTTCAACTTCCTCAGTTTCAAATATCTAATGTGCTTATTAGACCTAAGCAACAAAAAGAATTGTTTCGAAAACGAAAAATTTTCGAGTATTTACTGTCACAAAGAAATTTTCTTCCATCACTGAGTTATACAGCATCTACTACCACGAGTTCTGTAGTAGCTAGTACTAGTACTCTCGTTTACAAGTACATCTACTGTTTTTAACAGATTCTGAAAATAGCTTGTCTATTGATATAGATAATAATAATGATACTTTAAAAAAACAAAAAAACTTTTGAAGTTTCATAATATTCACACCGATAGTAAAAATATTGAAGCAACTTGTCAAATTTGTCTTCCGAAAACTACGAACATTAAAGGATTTGGAAACACCACAACAAGCTTTCTTACACATCTAAAACGTGTTCACCCAGGTCATTTTGTTAAATATGAAGCTTATAAAAGCATAAAAAAGAAGAATGCTACACAGATAAAAGAAATGGTTCTTTTAATACAAAGAAGCAGCAGAAGTTTTATCAATTTTGGTGCTTTATCTGTTTCATAAGCTGAGTTTGATACAAGAATTGTCAACTTTTTGGCTAGCTCAATGTCAATGTCACCAATAGCCATAGTTGAAAACGAAAATTTTATAAAATTGTTTGAAGGTATAAATGTTAAAGTAATGAATAGGAAAGCAGCTGTTTGTAAAATTTCAGAGATTTATGACAAGCAAATACAAAAAATAATAGAAAAAATAAAAACTGCTGACTACGTTTGTACGACTGCTGATATATGGTCAGCAAGCTAGCCTGATGTTTTTAGGTTGTATTGAAAACATCATTTGGGCGTCTCGCTCTACAGTTTTCTCAATTGCTCCACTGCGCATTTGTGGTCGCTGAGATATGGCAAGACCTCTATATGCACTATGTGCTTATAAGCACTATTACTTTATATATTATTTTTCCACGACCGGAACTAGAAGTTGATTTTCTATAGCATCAAAATTGTGACAGAAGTAAAACATTTACTCCCTAGAGACTAAATAAGACAAAAATTTCCCTAGGAAGTTTTCATTATGACTGACACAACAATTATGTCAAATTCGAGGTTATCAGGTTAGGTTTTGCGTCAGTTTTGACACAAACTGACACAAAACCTAACCTGCTAACCTCGAATTTGACATAATTGTGAGCTCTTGTCATAATGACTTACAGTGCCACAACTTTAAAATTTACCATAGGCTATTAGTTTTAAAATAATTGTAACTAAAATGTCATAAATGACGTTTAAAAAATACAGGTTTTTCGTTTTCAATCTTCCTGCAACGTGAAAAAAATAGTATATGCTTCAGTGCAATTTCTCTCCCTCATTGCATAATCTACTATTTTCCACACCCGGGAGTAGAAGTCGGTTTTTATAGCATCAAAACTGTGACATAAGTAAAGCATTTACTCCCTAGACAAAATAAGAAAAAAATTCCCTCGCGAGTTTTCATTATGACAGAAACAATTATGTCAAATTCGAGATTAGCAGGTTAGGTTTTGCGTCAGTCTGTGTCAAAACTGATGCAAAATCTAATCTAATAACCTCGAATTTGACATAGACTTACAGTGCCACCAACTTTAAAATTTAAAAATGTCAATAAATTACATTTAAAACAAACAGGTTTGTAGTTTTAAATCTTCATGCAACGTGAAAAAAATAGTATATGCAACTCGAAGAGACTCCTATTTTGCTTCAGTGCTATGTGATTCTCGGGCTTCGCCCCTCGAGTCACAAATTGCACACCTCAGCAAAATAACGCATTTCTCTCCCTTACTGCATAATCTACTACCAGGTGACTATAAATGATTGTGATTTTTTTTCTTAGGTTGGCACTGTTTATGTTGGTGGCACTGTAAGTCTATGTCTATGTCTACCTGCTAACTTCGAATTTGACATAGACTTACAGTGCCACCAACATAAACAGTGCCAACCTAAGAAAAAAAATCACAATCATTTATAGTCACCCGGTATTATTATGCAGGTTAATTATTCACTGTCTTCGATCGATAAATAAATATCTTCGTTTCAGACGTGTATGTATATTTTTTATCCCTAGATTATAGTGTTCAAAGACTGGGCTTATGCGTAATTTAGCGTTATATTGTTTGCATAGTGTTTTAATAAGATTCTTGATGAGCGGAGTTCCAGTTTGACGATGGATTTCGGACAGGGACGTTTAGGCGCCGCAACTTTAGGCGCGGGGACAGTTATTAGTCGCCACATGAAGGAAATTCCCATTATTCTTGATTTTAAATTTTTTTGTTAGGTAATTATTGCAGTCATTAATGTTGAAGAAAAATTCAAACCTTTATAAACAATATATATTCAGCTTTTTACGAGTCTTCTTCAGTGTTAAAGTTTTACATATTTACATAGTCAATTTACCTTTTATCGATTACGGACAATTAGTTATTTACATTTTGTATATGGATAGTTTAACGTAGTGAAATTATATGGTGTGTATAATTCCACCACGTTAAACTATCCATATACAAAATGTAAATAACTTACTTTCCGCTGTCCACGCGCCTAAAGTTGCGGCGCCTAAACGTCCTAGACCGATGGATTTGCACATTCCTGATGTACCATGGAGCATTTACGACAATTCTAAGCACTCGGTTTTGAAAGACTTGTACCTTATTCAGTTGTGTACCACTGGCATTGGCCCATATTGGACAACCGTATGTGAGGACGGGTCTGATAACTGCCTTACAAGTGTATGACGATGTTATCTCATCGCGCAACAAAAAAAACATGTAGGTTAACTACACGTAGAATGACAAAGATTCACTTTTGTGGATCGTATAGATAACATTTAAAATATATCTCCATTTTCTTGCTTCTCAGTTAATAATAATAAAATGCTAGTTTTATTTTTTGCATTCCTTCGGTTATGGAAAATGAAAAATGGTTAGCAACAGTATGAATAGATGCAGTATTTTTTCTCTACAAAAAATGTCTTTACACTTTAGCTCTAAAATAATTAGGGGAGCCAATAATTGGACATTAAGAATTTAACACGAGATGAAAAAAAAATTGACCGGAAGTCGACCTCGGAAAAGAAATCCGATTTCCGGTTTCTATATATTTTTGGAATCTACTCTTCAAGCTGAGTCGAATGATATATATCTCGTCCTCCTAAAATATATCTCCATTTTCTTGCTTCTCAGTTTTTTTAAATTTAAATTTCGTCTAGCAAATTACAGAAAATCGTTTTTATACTTTTTTTTCTCCATAACGGTTGCAGATACGAAAAAACTGCAAGAGAACAAAAAGATTCTAAATAAAACAGAAAACTCAATTTGTATTTTAGAATCTAACAGCGGCGCACCGCAAAAAAGTTCAGGGGGAGAAAAGGAAGCATGACCCCTGAAAAAATATCTCCCTGTAGATTCTCACAACCATTTGATATGCTCAATGATGTAAGCCCTGCAGCGTAACCTGTATTCCAAAATTGAGCTAAATATCTCAAAAACTGCAGGAGCTATAAAGGAAAAAGTTAAAAGTTAAAAAAAAATTGACCGGAAGTCGACCTCGGAAAAGAAATCCGATTTCCGGTTTCTATATATTTTTGGAATCTACTCTTCAAGCTGAGTCGAATGATATATATCTCGTCCTCCTAAAATATATCTCCATTTTCTTGCTTCTCAGTTTTTTTAAATTTAAATTTCGTCTAGCAAATTACAGAAAATCGTTTTTATACTTTTTTTTCTCCATAACGGTTGCAGATACGAAAAAACTGCAAGAGAACAAAAAGATTCTAAATAAAACAGAAAACTCAATTTGTATTTTAGAATCTAACAGCGGCGCACCGCAAAAAAGTTCAGGGGGAGAAAAGGAAGCATGACCCCTGAAAAAATATCTCCCTGTAGATTCTCACAACCATTTGATATGCTCAATGATGTAAGCCCTGCAGCGTAACCTGTATTCCAAAATTGAGCTAAATATCTCAAAAACTGCAGGAGCTATAAAGGAAAAAGTTAAAAGTTAAAAAAAAATTGACCGGAAGTCGACCTCGGAAAAGAAATCCGATTTCCGGTTTCTATATATTTTTGGAATCTACTCTTCAAGCTGAGTCGAATGATATATATCTCGTCCTCCTAAAATATATCTCCATTTTCTTGCTTCGCAGGTAATAATAACAAGTTAATAAATTAGCGTCCCACTTTCAATCTTTAATGTGGATTTTCTGTTTATCACAGGGTATAACTTTGATAATCGCGCGTTGGCCTCGTTTACTTTTTTGTTGATGTGATATCCCCATTTGAGCATCTTGTCTAGATAGATGCCGACATATTTTACTGTGTTTTTAGTGCCGCTCGACTGTATTAATTGATCGTTCAGCATAATATTTGATGGATTCATCATTGGGTTTAACTGTAATCTCCACTTGGTAAACCAACTGCTAATTTGATCAATACTATTCTGTAATTGGGTTATTGCTGTGGTCAAACTATTAATGTAGTATTATCAATTTCAGAGATATCGTGTACAAAGACGTTAAACAGGATTAGGCCAAGTATCGACCCTTGAGGTACTCCCGCTTGAATGTGTTTCATCTCTGATATTTTCTAGTTAATCACCGCTGAGAATGTTCGATTGGTCAGAAATGAACTTATTATGTGAAGCAGGTAACTTGGGGTATTAATTTTCATTGACTTGTAAAGCATTCCTTTTGTCCAAACTCGATCAAAAGCTTGTTGCACGTCAAGAAAAACTGCTACTGTGTACTTCTTGCTTTCAAAGCCTTGTTCGATGAACTCCGTGATGCGGCTTGGTGAATGGTAGAGTATTTTCGGCGAAAACCAAATTGGAATTTAGGGATAATGTTATTTTTGGAGACATGTACGAGTAGACGAATGTGTATCGTTTTCTCAAATACTTTTGAAGGAGTTGGTAATAAGCTAATGGGCCGTTATCCACTCACATCAGAGGTTTTTTGCCGGGTTTGTGAAATAAGAGTATGTGACCATATTTCCATGTGGAAGGAAAGCAGCCGACTCGCAAACATGCATTGAAGATTGCAACTATGGACATTATAGCTTTTAATAGCAAGTTTTTAATTAGGACGTCAAGCCCTGGTGCTTTCCTATTAGGTAGCTTGTCTATTATTGCTGCTATTTCATTAGGTTTTATTTGGTCTGGATTGTGAGGAAAATGTTTGTTAACTTCATCTTCAATTTCATTAGTTGTTGTAGTTGCAGTTGTGAAGGTTTCAGTTAACTGTTGTGCGAATATTTCACATTTTTCTTATCTGTAGAGTATGGTTCTTCATTTAGTTTTATAGTACGAATAATATGTGGCTCCTTTAGTATACGCTTAGTGATGCGCCACATTGTCGGATCTTGTGATTGCAAGTCTTGAATATGTTTCCTATACTCGCTTATTCGAAGTTCATCTAATTCACGTATTGTTAGCCGCATTAGCTTATTGCAATATTTTAATGCACAAATAAATGGTTTAATACTTCATTCAACTGCAAAATTAACTGCACTAACTCATCAGCAAAACATGAAACTCGCTCAGGTAGGATCACAATTATTGTACTATATTTTCAAGTTTGATCTGAATTTAACTATCTCAATTCAAAGTCGGTAGTTCAAATGTGCGGTTCTTAGTAGGTAAGTCAAATAATTGTCTAACTGACAGATGACACAAATTTGTTGATGGTGCAAACTGCGTATCTGAACGTTTTAAAACTCGTCGAAATATTGTGAAAATGCGTCAGGTAAGTCACTTAAATTTTTCCCGCTTGGCAACTAAACTCATCTTTGTTTTAGAATGACGTCACGACTGCTCCTTCGATTGTGCAGAAGCGGAAACGACGCTACTTCTAGCAATTATTTTTAGGACGCTTGGCTTCTCGCTGGATTTGCAAATTTTGGTGACGCCACTCGATTTTTCAATATTTACAACATCGCTGGAGCCCTGGGAACGCGCTAAACTTATTCGCCAAGGTTTGTACTCGCGTTATACTGCGTATCCCTGCTCTTACGCATAAATTTCAGGCACCCGACCATGTTACACTTCAGGTCGTTCTGCAACGTAGATGCTCGTAGGTGATGCTGTACGGATTTCCTGCTGGAGGTGGTCCCCTCGCTGCTAATGTTGACGGTGGGCCTCTTGCAGACTCTGCAGACGTCTTGGAGTACTAGCCTCTGGCTCAGGATGCTTCTTTTTACCGGGAACGAAGCTGGAAAACCCAGTTGATGGCTGCCGATGGCTTCGGAATGGGATAGTTGAATTTTCAAATTTGTTTATGGTGTAAAGCTTCACAAACACTCTCTTATGAACACTGACACATAGGCTATAAAATGCAATACTCTTTACTTGTTAATATGCTCGTTTATTACGATAAATTTGTAATTAAAAGTGGAATAAATTTCTTACAAACTTCAAGTCAAATTAATTTCAATTGTTCTCTTCCTTTAAACAAACTAGGATCAGGTTGCTAAGTTACAGAAATAAGTTTTGATACAAAAAGGTTACAAAAGGAATAAAGTTTGATACATAAAATTAAAATTAACATTTCTTAAATCTAAATTATTGTCTTTACCCTTATAATTAAAATTGTTTCTTTGCGATTGCACACACAAACGTTATTTTAAAAGGCACTGTTCTGTTCTGTTTCACTTTGTTATTAAATGCACTAATTATTGAGTTCCGCACTTTCATGCCACAATCTGTTGCCAATATTTAGCAATTGCTCTCTTGCAAATTAATCCTCTTCTGCTTCATATCAGTTTACCTTCCTGCTATGCTCACAATTTTCACCATCTTATGCTTTGACTTAATAAACTTACGCTCTGTTAAAATTGCAGCCAGCAAACCATTTGTGTTAAATAAATTTTATGCGGTTTGGCTTTGCATGTGCACAAACGAAAAATAAATCGTATTTGTAGAACAATAAAGCAATAGAGATAATTCTTTCACTAAAAATTTCTCCAATATTTTCTACACATTTCATATGCTGGAAGTATCCCTTTATGTGCAATAGTTAAAAAAATACCTCGATGCTGAAGTTTGTATCACGCCTTCCCAGTACATTTTGTTTAAATAATTTCTGTAGCATTTGTTAATAGTATATTACATACCTAGGTGGAAAGTGTTTCATTCCTGTCGAGAGATTAAGTAGTTAACCGAGACGCGTAGCGTCGAGGTCAACGTTATCTCAAGACAGGAATGAAACTTTTCACCGTGGTATGTATACTATTTTATTCGCAACCACTTTATTCTAAACAATAATTGGAAACATTATTATATTATGATAAGACAGGTTGTGACGCGCATGAATGGATCAACGAGATTCCCAGTGTCCCTACCTACTCAGAGGTCGGGAATGGATCGCGCATGAATGGATCAACGAGATTTCCATTGTTCCTACCTGCTCAGCGGTCGGAAATGGATTCATTTCCAACCGACAATCACATTTCCGACCGGTTGGAAAGTTACATTGGGAATAGCTCATTTTCCAACTTTTTAAGTCAGTAATGATCTTATTACATATATGGTTGCGAATAAAAATTATTTCGTGCTTAATTTGACACCATCTGAATCCAAAAGAATAAACTTTCCACTGGTTTCAAAATCATTGAGAAATATTCACAAGTAAGCTTCTAAATGCGATGTACGCATAACATTCATTAATTCTTAGTAATAAATAAAATTTCGGATTTTTTTTTGTATTTTTGCAATTGCAAAATGAATGGAGACCTCCACATTTAGATTTGCAAGGTCATTCCAGATAGTGTAAATTTTTTTTTCGTTGACCGCTTGTTAATTTCAATATTAATGAATTATTTTTCCTGAAAAAGGATGGATTAATAGACGTCATTAATACACTGTTTTTGATTAATACACTCTTTTTCATTAATTAACTGTTTTTTAAAAAAGGATGCATTAATAGATCTATTAATACACTGTTTTTAATTAATACACTCTTTTTCATTAATTAACTGTTTTTGTGATTTTGACGTTTTGATGATATTTTGCATGGAGGTTAGTTGTATTATGCAAACTGTTCGCCACAAAAAAACATTTTGCGGTCAACGAAAAAATTTTGTAATCAACTCGTTTGTTAATGGGCGATTAATAATCTCAACTATTAAAGGCACTCACTCAATATCGCTCGTTCGTGCTTTAAACAGTTTCGATTATTACTCGCCTTCATTAACACACTTGTTGGTTAAATAACTATAAAACTATATCTTCGAGTGCACACTCTATGATCGAATTTATGGTCCCCGATTCCTGACTATACCACTTCACTCGTTTCACTGGCAGAACAAACATCCCCACAACCCCCTAAACACCTTTTGTTCCGCCACTGACTCTTTGAGAATATTTATTAACTGAGAATTGCTCTGCTGGTGACATTTGAACTTATTTTGCACCATTACAAATAGCATGACCAAAAAGATTTGCGTCCCATAAAAAATGGGTTTTTGATTTTCTCTCTAAATAGAACTTATAAATTATAACTTATTAAGAGCAATTCCCTTATTAATATAAATAATGCGGACATATACTGGTTTTTAAATAGAAAAATAAGTTCTCTCCAATTAAACAAAAGAAATTTAACCTCACTTTTTGAGTTTACCAGTTCTCAATGAATAATAAACTCTACAACAACTGCAGAATCATCCATATTCAGAAAAAGGTAAAGGTTCAGGGTCATTTCAATTCCCCCGACTGGGGGCGAGCTGCTATAGACCTTGCGTCTCTCTTCAGCTAAGAACGGAAATTATACGATAGGTAAGACAAAGGAGGGGTGGAGAATAGAAGAGAGGTCAGGAAAGGTAAAAACCTGAATCAGAGCAGACGGCCACGTGAATCGAACCCGCGACCTCCCAACCTCGATATTCAATAGTAATTGTAACTTTAATAAGCTTAATACTTACATCCTGTACAAGACTGATTAAAAGTAAATAAATAATTGTATAAATGGATTCATTGATTGTAGTGTTTTGCCCTCTATAGTAATTCCCACATCTGCAAGTAAAGTCATTTATGGCTAGCTTTCAGTAGGCATGAAGACTCAAATCTGCAAGTTAGGTTCACCGACATGTTCATATTTAAACTCCCGTGTTACGCCACTGGGCTGTGAAATTAAAAAGCAGCAACGCGCAGACTCACTACGCTGTCAATTTATCTATCAACAAATTGAATTTTCGTGCGGTTCGTTTCTGGTGTATTTACAAGTTAATTCAAAGGCAAATCTATGAACAAATTATCAAGTAATTCGAATCTCGCGCTTTATTAAGCGTCACTAGTCGTGTTTTGTTTTTAGATCGTTCGCGGCTTCCTGCGAATTGTTTTGAACGCGTCCTTTCATGTGAAAAAACATAATCTCAACTTATATTTTTACAATTTCTGGACCTCATGCTCTTTTATGAAGTATTGTAAGACTGAGATCGGCTTCCTCTTATAGGACTCGTTCCTCATGGTAAGTTTCGAAACTCTAGCATGGATATTTGCTTTGCAACACTAATCTGACCTTTTTTAGGCTGCAGGAACTGGCTCGGAACAGCTTCTCCTGATGCTCGCTGCTGGAAGCGGAACCCTAGGATGCTGGAACTGCTGTGGTGTACTCCTACACGGCGTGCGAACGTGGTGCTACCAAAATTTCAAACGCCTGACCTCAATTGTGCTCAAAATCTGATGATCGTAAACTTCTCGTCGTTGGCGAAGTGGTTCGGAAGGTGGTCGCAGATGAAAATTATTTTTAGGTGATGGATTTTCACACCCACATTCTCACATATGCACTACGAACTCCTGATCACGATGGTATAATTATTTTTAATTTATTTCAATTGTAAATGGCTTAAAACTCAATTAATCTGGAGAGACAAATTCGACTGTCATGAAATCATTTTTATTCAATTGTTTTTTTTTTTGGGTAGTTAACAACAATTGCCTATCTAAATTCATAATTGTGGATGTTAACCAAGTACAAATCAATAACTTATAAACTACAAGTTATATTATAAAAATGTACAAAATCTTAATTCTAAAATTATTGTTTGTTCACGTTCGTATTTAAACTAGGTTATAGCGCCACTCACTATGTTTTATTTGGATTGTCTGTTCACTTACGTCACTTCACTGACTCATTTTTTTAAACACCAATCTCGTTCATTTCCTGTTGTGTGAATTTCTTGTATTTTATAATAATTGTCTGCTTTTCACCATTCTTCAAATATTACCGTTCAATTTTTGATAGCCTTATTCGATCTAGTATTGTGCTCTTTTTGCACTGTATTGAGAACATTCTGTCCTTCTTACCTTTATTTAAAAAGTTCATAGAACTGTACTTATTCAATTATACTGACATGTAAATTTATTTAACACGCATGTAATAAACCCTTTGGTGATAGATTTGTTGAATTTTGATTGGCTTTACTTTGCACCAATCTCTTAATGTATGTTAATTGATATTTCTGTGACTCTAATTTACGAATTGAGCTCTGTCTTATTGCCATTTATTCTGACGTAATTCCATTAATATCGGCAATGCTTTACCAATGTAGTTATGAATTAAAATTTCTGATGTAACTGCTTGCAATTGCCTGATTTGCCCCAGTTCTGTGCTTTTTTGACTTGCTTTATTTATCTATGCTGCAAGCAGAATTGAGTAACGGGCTAAACACCATCTCAATACTTACCGATTATTTTGCACACGCCAAGGGTCAAGTGCTGGTTGCAATGAAAACTGTCCCGAAGGCTTGCCCGAGGACAGTTTTCTAAGGGAAACCAGCACAATGACTCTTGGCACGGGCAAAATTATATGAAGATTATTACACAAAATGAATTATAATTTAAAATTGATCTAATAATGCTAAAAAAAAAACAAATTGCTTGTTTCTTGCATTCCTATTTCTAATTATGACACCATCTACGAGGTCAATAATCAGCTCTAGGCTTATCAGGTAATCAGTTCGGGATTGGTCGATTTTCAAATAATGCATGGTTTTCATTGGATGTGACAGTTGTGTGTTATAATCAGATTAAGTAAACTTACCTAGAAGAACTGCTAAATCAACCAGCATTTTATTAATCAGGACTAAAATACATTCGTTTAGGTCACAACGCTGCTGTATACTTTCAGAAACGGAATCGATCAGTTCCGTTGCCATGTCTATCGTTATACCCGCTGGTCTCTCAATCACTGTCCAACTAAAACTCTAAAATTATTGCATAAAACGAGATGTTGTGCGAAACAAAATAAGCATACCCTAATATATTCAACAGTTTTAACACCACTAAGGGCCGACGGGTTATGTTCCAGATGTTTACCAAATGACGGTAATGAAAACGTCGCTTTTGCTTTCGCATGTCTACTTGCAGCGTTCAAGAGCAATTTCCTTACCTCACCGTCGAAATCCTTGGTAAAGATTCCTGAAAAAATAGGGTAAGAGAATGTGTTCATTTCAATTAATACCTACTCCAAACCTGCATTGACATGCGAATTAATCCACTGTTGCACCCGTTCCGTGCACGTGCGGGTTGCTATGGTGACACAAACGTCTTTGGTTTGCTTTAGCACATCTGTTGCTAACAAGGCGTCCACTGCGGGAAAAATTCGGGCACTCATCATCACTTTTAGTTTATCGTTAATCTCCGTCCTTAAGTTACTCAAACAACTTGTGGCAAATTGACTAGTTTTGGCAGTGGCTAACTGGAAAATATATGGTTAATACATGCGAATGTCGAGGCAGACATAAACACAAACAGTACCATAGCTCTGTTACAATCGTCGGCATCAGGAACGCCGATGGGGCTCAGAACTTCCCGTAGCTCTAATACCGCACTCTTCTTGTAAGCAGGTACGATTTCATTACAAATTTCTTTAACACAAACTGAAGCCACTCGTTCGCTGATGAATTCAACGGTTTTTCGAATGGATACTGGCTGGCCGTTGAAGAATGCTTCTTCTAGTTGGTTCTACAAGTTTTGATAAATGGACAATATCAACAATGTTAAGTGTGTTGTCTATGTGTATGGGGCATTCACTTACCACGGAAGGAATTATAAAACGTTAAATACTAACCTGCATTCGTTTATTGGTCATATCCGTGGGCGATTCAATGGCGGTCAAAGGCGTTATATGTTTAAAGCTAGCATTTGCACTATTGGACAAGCTGGCATCGTTGGTTAAAATCGTCTTAATTTCCTGAAGGTAAGGGCAGCAAGCATGCAGCACGTTTTGGTCCACAACGTCCAATTCGTCCAAACACATGGTCTTCGAAGAGTTTCTCTGAACCTTAACGTTCTTTCCATGGCTACCCTGAGTGCCCTTGTGACTTTTACCGAAAGTGTGTGACAACCAATTGTAGTACAACCCGTGCGGAAAATGAGGAAGCTCAAACAGCCAGCCCAGACAAAATTTAACAACAAACGTGCTCTGTGCCTGCTTGGGATTGTGCACCGAATTAACACCACTGTAGCTTGAACAGGTGAAATAGATCTCGAAGAGCATGTGGATGACTTCTTCGTAATACGGCAATCGTAAAGTGACATAGTCTAACATGGCCAAGAACTTTGTGACCCATGGAATTGTCAATGTTAGATTTTTGTTTTCGATGGAGCTCTTAACAAAATCTTTCACATTTAAATTTGGGTGAATCTGTGAAGAAATACAATATTAAACGCTTCTCAGTGTTTTAGTT
This sequence comes from Agriotes lineatus, assembly GCA_940337035.1. Lineage (NCBI taxonomy): Eukaryota > Metazoa > Arthropoda > Insecta > Coleoptera > Elateridae > Agriotes > Agriotes lineatus. The sequence continues at coordinate 53,512,849 of OW679203.1, forward strand.
TCGAACGTTTCGACGTTAAGTGTTTGAAAAACTGTATACTTAAATCAATTTGTTACATTCTGCTCGACACCATTACTTTAGCGTGCCAATTTTGGTGCGATTTTAAAACACTAGTACTATCATTGTTTATATATTTTAATAGTTAGTGAGGACTTACGGGGACTTGGCAACTACTCAGCAGGGTCTCAATTATATTGCAGTGATTCCCTTAACTAATATACGGTTTTAGTAAAAATATCCTTTATCTAATAGACTTGTCTGTCCATCCGGGACGCTGTTTCAGCAGCCAAACCGTAAGAGATAGAGAAAAAAGTTATTAAAGTTATATGTTTGGAATGGTCATGTCAGGTCAGGAACCGAATTTCAGTCTCTAACACTAATTATTATCTTAATTATCCTAATCCTAACTTTTTAGGTTAGATTCTAGGCAAATTTTATCAAGGCGAATGCGACTGGTAGTTTGCTACCAACAATGACGTCATATACGTACGTGTGGTGAATACGCGTTCTATTTGCAAAACGGTCTTTTTTGTTTTTTTAAATGAGACATTTGTCTCACTGGGTTGCTAGTAAGTAATAAATAGGGCAAATCACCACAATTTATAAATCTAAATAGTTTTAATCAAGAATTCCGTGTCATGTCAATCTCAGGGCTCGTTAAAATGATGTAGTAATTCCCTGTTAAATAAATGGTTTAATGCTCTCTGTATTTTATTCATATGCAATTAATTAAATTAAAGCTCCGGTCTAGCCTTTAGTCACAAGAACTAGTTTTACAGATACTTTTGTGTATGACAAATTAACTAGTAGTATGGCAATTGCTAAAATTCGTCTTTTGTCAGCCTTAACCTCAAATTGACTGCAAACACGAAGATGATCTGCACGTATAAAAAATTTGCGTAATTTGAAGGCGAAACACTCAAAATGGCAAAATTAACATCAGGTAAATATTATGCAAATTATGTGACGTAATTTCCGGCTAACCTGGTATTGTTTCAGTGACTTAAACCGCCGCTCGATGTGCATTTGTTCTATTTCCGCCAAATCTTGCAAAATTGGCTTCAAACCACAAAAATTCAAGGGACGCATCTCGATTACCCGAATCTAGATTAATCTCTGCAGCTGCGACCACGTTCACGACCTCCAATGTTGCTGAAGTCCAAATTTTACGAGCCTGCTCCACCTGGCTCTCTGGCACGGCAATTACACACCTGGTGATGGCTTCTCCCTCCAAATTTCTGCACTCAGGCACTCAGGAAAGTCCGCTTTATATGGTACACCTATGCTTCTTGCTGGCCGATGTCTCTGCTACTCGTAAAGAGACCCCGATGTCGGATGCTCTTGGGCAAATCTTGCTGAACTGATGCCTGTTCACTGGGAGGTAATATCACAACGACAATTCCTCTTAAAGATACTCTGCACGCTGGTGAATATGAACAACACTTCTTGAGCTCAACAAATAATGTTTTTATTAACAATTTTACACCAAAACTGGGAGCTCAACTGGCACACAGCATAAAAGTTACAAGCTTGATTTCGATATTAAACAATTGACTGTCTCGTATCCTAGTAACTTAAGCTTACAATTGTTTTTTAGGAAAGTGAGTTTTGATATCACTTTTGTTACTGTCTTTACTTAAATACTAAACTGTCTTTTATTGGGAATCGTCACTTTAACACTTTAAATTTCTGCTTTTTAATCATTTCAGTTTTAAATGCAATGTTTTCACATGTTTATTTTAACACTGCACGATGCCTGTTTAATTTGATAGGTAGCCTAATTACTCTTTGCAATCTCTACTTCCTCGTATTGATTTGCATTATTTCTTTACCCTTCAGTTGTCTTGTAACTTGCTGGTGATATGATACAATTTTTAATCATAACGCTCATATAATTTTTGTAACTACACAAACCATCTCTGTATTATTAAAATTCATATTATTGTATTGATTTCACCCAACTCAAATCTGTCAGCTACATAAATCAAGCTACGTTTGCCATAATTAGCATCAATCATTAATCAAACGCTGAACGTAACCCTTCTGAATCCTACCCTATCTAATGTTAACCTTCCCACTCCAACTATAATTACTGCTACTAGTGCTACTCATCTCACGTGCATATTTAGTAGTGTAAAATTACTGACTTTCTTGCAATAAATAAGATATTTAATTCTATGCTCAAAATTATGCATTTTGGCATATCAAAAACAATATCAGGGTGTCTAGCAGATACGGCATTCAAAATTCCCGTATAATTCCCGTATTTTCCCGGTCATTTTATGAGGATTCCCGGATACTTTCTGGTCTTCCGGTCTGACTTTTTCGGGTATTCATTAAAAAAAAAACCAACAACGACCTGTCTTCGCGCGTCCCGTACATTTTTGCGATTATTCCGGATAATCCGAAATTTTTTATGGAAATTTCGCTTATTATTTCCCTAAAATGGCAAAAATTACTGCAAATTTCCTTTGATAAAAAAAATTCCAGGTTGCCTAAGATATTCCCGCATTTTCAAGGGCACTTTCACATTCCCGTATAATTCTCGGTTTTCCAGGAATTCCCGGTCGCTAGACACCTTGAATACTTTGTAGGATTAAGACGGATAATTAAAGGTTCCGCCAAATCATATTCTACGAGGGCGTTTTTCTTTTCAACCCCCGATCGCACGGCGTAAACGTTAGACGAGCGGCAGGTGTTTGCTGTGAGCGACTTCGCATCTTCCCCACCACACGTTCTGCCAGAGCTGAGTCCTTGACGCCATTTTGAGCTGAGCTGCAGCCACGTAAACATGGCTACCTCAATTGATTCTCCCGCCAAGTACGAATTGCGAAGTGTTATTCGTTTCCTGCAAGCCGAAGTGAATAGTGCAACAGAAATTCATCGAAGAATAAGCCGACTGTATGGAGAAAACTTTATGTGTGATAGTGTTGTGCCGAGAATTTAAATATGGCGAAACCGATGTGCATGATGAAGGGTGTCAAGGACGCAAGTCTGTTGCTACAAACGGCCTTGTTCAACGAGTTGACGAAGAGATTAGAGAAAATCAGAAGTTCACCATAAATTATTTGTCTGTGAAATTTCCGGAAGTTTCGAGATCATCTCTGTACTTTATCGTAACGAAACATTTAGGCTACATGCTTGCTGGGTCCCAAAAATTTTGTCTGACAACCACAAAACTCGCCGAATGGCTTCAGCTTTGATATTCCTTATCCGTTATGACGCTGAAGGACAAGATTTTTTGAAATCAATTGTGACAGGAGATGAAACACCCGAAACAAAACAACAATCACAACAATGGATGCACACAAACTCAGCAAACAAGCCAAAAAAGTTCAAACAAACCTTCAACAACCGAAAGGTTACGGCTACCGTGTTTTGGGACCAAAAAGGTGTGCTGCAGCTGCTTATTGCGAAACTTTACTACCATTCAAAACAAATGAAGAGGCATCCTGACTTCTGGAGTTGATCTGATCCATGACAACGCCCGCGCCCGTCCCCACAGTGCTGCTGTAACCCAACGGCTCCTTGAGCAATTTCAATGGGATATTTTTGATCACCCGGCATACAGTCCCGACCTAGCGCTGAGTGACTTCCATGTTTCCCTGAACTGAAGAAGTGGCTAGGAGGGCAGCGCTTCCAAAACAACGAGGAGCTTCAAGACAACGTCAAGACTTATTTTAAATCATTGACGGTAACATTTTATGCAGAGGGTATTGGAAAGCTTGTCCAATCTTCAATCTCCAAGGTGATTTATGTCGAAAAGTAACCATAAGTGTACATAACTTTTAGTAATAAAATCATTGTTTTATATTCACTTGTCTTTTTGTTATGACCTTTTGCTTCAATTACTGCCCGAATTCATTTTTGCATGGACATGACACTGTTCTATGGTCACTAAATCCCACATTTCTTAAAGGATGGTCCTCAAACTGCATATTTCCTACATTCTTTACCGACATAATAGCTCCAAATCATAACTCCCCAAGAACATTTGACAGTATGTTTTAAACAATCCTTATAAAATGTACCTTTTTTGTCTCTAATGACTCTTTTTTGGTGATCACCTACACACACCTGATACTTGAACTCATCGCTAAAAATTATTAAGTGTTTCACTAATTCTGTGTCCATTCTTGCCGTTCCTTACATCAAACGAACTGCTTTAGTTCTGTTTTTTAAATTTTAAACACCATACAGAATTGACTATGTTACGCAACACCTTGTTCTGGAACGTCTGGATGGATATGATGTTAGTGTCACTAGCGCAGCCCTAGAGCTGGATGCCGCAGAGCCACACCGGTTTCAGAATCTGATCGTAAATCACTATTTTGTTATGTATTGACCACTTTGATTTCCTACCAAGGAGCCAATAATGTTGTTTGTCATCTGCGATGTAGCTATCATTTATCTTCTAAAACTGGAAAATTGCTGGTGTATAGTAAGTAAAGAATGAGGCCACGGACACTCCCGTGAGGCACACCTGCTCTTTTTTCTTTTAAGTCAGAATATATTATTCGTCTTTCTGCTTGGTTCAAAGTCTGTCCGAGATGTAAAAAGTCAATAGCTATACAAACTGCATCGGGAGCATCTTATTCAATTTGTATATCAAGCCTTCATGCCACACTTTGTTTTTTCACTTGTTTTTCTTCAAATGCACGTTATTTATGTATATCCGTTATCCGATCGAGTTGGTCAATAGTTGAATGTTTGTGCCTAAAGCCGAATTAGGAATCAGGAATTAGATTTTTATTTTCTATTCATCATCATCATCAAGCCTTGCAATCCATAGAATTATGGTTTCTTCTCCTTGGGTGGAGAAGATGTAAAATCCATTTTCTGAAATGGATCACTCCTCTACTGTTTCTACTGTTTCTATTATAAGCATTTTTCCAATTTTCTACCTTCATCACTTTCAAATCTTCTTCGATGTTGTCCTGCCATCTTATTCTTAGCCTCCCTCGTCCTCGTTGTTGAAGTGGTTTCCAGTATGTTATTCTTTTTATTATATCCGTTGGTGTCCTTCTCATGATGTGCTCTAACCATTTTAGACGATGTGCTTTTATGTGTCTTATTATATTTTCTCCTTCTAATAGTTCTTCTATCTCCTGATTTGTCAACTTCTTTCTCCCTCTTCTGTCACCTTTGGCCCTAGTATTGTCCTTACTATCCTTCTTTCAAATTTTTTTAGCTGTTCTTCTTCCAGTTTAGTTAGTGCAATCGTCTCTGTTGCATATGTGATGGTTGATCTTAACAATGTCTTGTAAATTGTTATTTTTGCTGCCTTAGTTAGGTTTTGTTTTTTAGTAGTGGTTTGTTAATACTGTAAGATTCAATTCCTTTTTGGATCCTTTCTTTTAGTCTTTCCCTTCCATTTCCTATTAGTACTCCTAGATAATTGAATGATGTGACATTTTCGAAGGTGTGGTTGTGAATTTTTAACGGTCTATCTGTGGCATTATTTTCTATTAGAGGTTTTAATCTCTTGAGTAGCACCTTTTCGAAGAGTTTTGAAACTATTGGCAGTAAGGAAATAGGCCGTCAAGACTTAACATCGTTTGGTGGTTTTCCTGGTTTTGGCAACTTGATTATTTCAGCCACTTTCCAACAAGTGGGGACATGTTTCAGTTTAAATGCTGCATTGAAAAGATATGTGCGCATGACTATTCCTTTAATAGGCAGTTGATTTTGAATGTCACTGGTGATTAGGTCAAATACTGGTGATTTTTTAATATTAAAATTTGTTCTAGTCTCCACAGCTATTTCTTTTGGAGTAACAGGAGTGCCGTTTTCTGATTTTTAGTTATCGATGTCATCTAAGATAATCTCCATTTGTGTTTGATTAGGTATGAATGTGTTGGCTAGATGTTCATCAAATAAATCAACCTTTTGTTTATTATCTCTGACCTATGGGCCTATATATTTTCTGATAGATGGATACAAGTTACAGGTCACTTTCTTCTTCTGCTGATATATTTTGTAAATACGCTGTGACCTAATTTTAGTTCATAATGTACTGTTGGTCGCAGCCTACATTGATTAAATATATAAATAAGACTTTATAGAGTGTACCATTATTTTTTAGATTAAACAAAATAAATTGTATTTGTTAAAAATGATGGTTTAATCGAAGTACGTAGATCTTCCTGAAATTTTGTATAGGGCCATAATTTCTAATTCTGAACAACTTTTCTTAGTGACATTTTGTCGTATCATTAACAAAAAGAGTAGTTTACCGAAAAAGCAAATACTTTTGCTTCACTTTCAAGGCTGACTTGTTTTTCTTCTTCTTCTTTCTCCTCTTCCATATTACCCTCTCGGGTGTCGGATTCGGGTTAGTTTTCTTTAGTCTCCTTCACCCATTTTTTCCATTCCTTCCTGGATTGTGTTAGTTGCTTCATTTCTTCCATGCTTTTTCCCCTTTCTTTTCCCGTCTCTTCTATTCGGATTATGCACTTCTTCCTAGGTCTTCCTCTTCTTCTCTTCCTGTGATTTCTTGCCCCCCCACATCTTCTTCACTACTTGGTTTCTATCCATCCTTACCATGTGGCCGTACCAGTTTAATTGTCTTTTCTTTATTTTATTTGTTATCGGTTCTTGTTTAATTGAGTCTCTTATTTTTTTGTTTTCCACTTTTTTCTGTCTTGTCCAATTCTCACTTGCGTATATTAATGTCGGCAATATATTGGTGTTGTACACTTTTATTTTTGTTTCCTTATTTATTTCTTTTTCCCAAGTATTGATTTTAGAACATACTATAGTTTATTTGATTTGCTCATCCTACTTGCTAATTCTATGTCTGTGCTTCCATCATGTGTTATGAATGTTATGATGTTTCCCAAATAATTAAATGTTGTTAATATCTCTATGTTTGTTATTGCATTTTATTTATGTGATATCCAATTCTTTCTCATTTATGAACATTATTTTGGTCTTTTCTATGGTTACTTCAATTTTTAAATCCTCTATCTCTTCTGTCCATATGTCTATTAACCTTTGCATCTTCATCTTAGGGTCTGCTAGATGCTATGTTGTCTGCATACATACAATAAAGTGTCAATTTTAACTGGTTCCAGGTTTTGATATCCTATTGTTGTTTGTATTCTTTTCGTTCTTTCTCCAGTATTTCTAAGCAGTTTATTCATGAATAATATGAACAGCAGGGGGTTAAGACTGTCCCTCTGTTTAATTCCTTTCTTCCATTTAAAAACCTCCGATCTTCTCCCCGCTATCTGTACTTTCCCTTGTACCCTTTCGTATGTGGTGCGTATGATTTGGATGAGGTGTTTCGGAATGTTCATGTCTTCTAGGCTTTTCCATATTACTTCCCTCTCTATTGAATCGAAAGCTGCTCTGAGATCAATAAAAGCCAGTATAAGTTACTTTCTGGTCTCTAGGCTTCGATCTATTAGGTCCCTTTTTTAAAATATATTGTCATTTGTTTGTTTTCTTGGCATAAATGCGGCTTGATCTTCTTCGATCTCTTTTCCTACTATTTGTCTTATTCTTCTTTCTATTATTTTCGTGTAAACTTTGAAGCAGATGGGTGCTAGGCATATGGCTCTGTAGTTATCGCACTTTACTTGTTCTCCTTTTTATATATCGGTACCACCAAGTTGCTTTCCCAATCCGACGGGATTTTCTTTGTTTCCCAAGCTGTCTTACATATTTTCCAAAACCAATCTACTTCTTTTCCTAGGCATCTTATCATTTCAGGATCTATTTTATTTTCACCCCCAGCTTCTTCTATTTCTTCCCTTCTTATGTTTTCTATCTTTGGTGCCTCTTCTCCTTGTTCTTCTCTATCTGTTGTGGAGTTAAATTTGTCCTCGTAATATTCTTTCCATACTCTTAGGATGTCGTTTATTTTTGTCTGTAGCTTATTTTCTTTGTCTTTGATTCCTTTAATTTCTTTTCTTTTCTCATCTTTCATCGCTCCTATTTTGACCCAGAATCCTCTGTAGTTTTCTTGCAGTTCGTTTCCGAATTCTTCCCAGCTTCTTCTCTTTGCGTTTTGAACTGTTTTCCTTTACTCAATTTGATGTAATCTTACTTGTCCTGTTGATTCTTTGTCTCCAGGTATCTCCTCCATGCTCTTTTTTTTAAATCTCTATTCTTACCTCCTCGCTCCACCACTTTGTACTTTTTTGTGTGGGATTGTTACTTTTCGTTCCGCAGACTTTTTCTGCGGTCTCTTTTATTGTGGCTTTGAATGGGGTCCACCTTTCTTCTAGGGTCCATTTTTCCTTCAAGATCTCTAAGCTTTTCAATTTCTGATCAGTTTCTCTTCTGTATCTCTCTTGGATGTTTTTTCTTTTAATCTTTTAATGTTTATTTTTGTAATATTTTTGTGTCTCGTCTGTCCTTTCTATGCGTTCTTTTATTGTTGCTGTTATCATCCTGTGATTTGTCGAAAGTTCTGGTTCTATTTCTGTCTTTATGTTTTCTATTGCTTGTTCAAGGTTTTTGGTGTATACTATATAGTCGGTCAGGCTTTTTGAATTTCTCTCCTCTGCCACGAAAGTGTATTTTTCTTCCTCATTCTGTTTCCAAAACGTATTTCCAATTATCAGTTCGTTTGATTGACAGAAATCTAGCATCTTCTTGCCATTTTTATTTAACGTTTCCTCTCCAAATCTTCCTTCCCCTCTATTGACATCTTTTCCCACTCTTGCATTCCAGTCACCAATTATTTTCTGTTATTTTATCTATTTCATATTGCAGTTGTGCGTAGAATTTTAGCACTTCTTCCGCTGTTCCTTCTATTGGCCCATATATTTGTATTATCACCATCATTTCTTTTAGTTGTAAATATATTGTTATAATTCGGGATGATATTGCATCATTTGATTACTCTTTTTCCCATTTCTGTGCTTACGATTATTCCTCTCTTTGCTCTTTGGTTGTGTGGTTCTCCTAAGTAGTAAATACTGTATCTTTCCGTTAGTTGTATTTATTAAAAATGACGGTTTAATCTAAGTACGTAGATATTCCTGAAATTTTGTATACGGCCATAATTTCTAATTCTGAACAACTTTTCTTAGTAACATTTTGCCGTATCTTGTTTTACCTGAAAAGAAAATAGTTTTTACTTCACTGTCAAAGCTAACTTCTTATTCTTACAATTCTCTTCAAACCAAGCAGGACTTAATCCCACAATCTTCAAAAAACTTCAAACATTTTTAGTCCATTGCACCTCTTGTAACATCAATCCTGGGACACACTGTATATTCTTTAAGCTTTTCGATTTCTCTTCTTAATCTTTGTGTTGTTTAAGTCAGTCTTATCAGCAGGATCTCTTGCCTGCTGCTATCTTCTTCTTGCTCTTCTCTTCAAATTCCCTAATTTCGACCGGATAGTTTAGCCCTTTGGTTACAGGCGTAATTTCTTTTGTGTTGTTAACGGCATTGTATTTGGAGTCATTTGTATGCGTCTTCTGATTTCCATCTCGCTTCCTCCTTGTCTGTCAATTAGGGATTTTAAGTATATGAATTTTTCAACCCTTTCAATTCAAATAAATCACTTGATTCCTCTGTCAATCATCATTAGCTTAGTTTTATTTAAATTATCTCTAGAGTAAGTTCAAGGCTTTCCATGATTACCCAATGCAGTAGCTCCTGAAGTTCCTCTTCATTTTTAGCTAAAAGGGTAGTATCGTCGACATATCGTAAATTATTTATTTTTCTGCCTCCAATAGATATGCCGCCTTCCCAATTGTCAACTGCTCGTCTCAATATATATTAAATAGCCTTGGCAATAAGATGCAGCCTTGTCTGATGTCTTTATGTCTTGAAATGCAAGAAAGTCTAATTTTCAATGCTTATCGTGTTTTTATTATTCACGTAGAGGTATTTTAAGAGGAATTTTAGATGGTTCGGTACTGCCATCTCTTTTAGTATTTGCCATAGACTGTTCCATTGGATGCAGTCGAAAGCTTTCTTGTAATCAGTGAAGCTCTTGCTTTCTTAAGGAGTTGTCTCAGGTTGAAAATTTGATCTCTAGTGCCCTTTCCTTTCATGAACACTGCTTGTTCGCTTGGTATTTGCCTAATGCCGCAATCGTTGGTCAATAATATGTAGTAGCACTTTGCTAGTGTGCGTGATAAGGAAGATTATTCTATAATTTTCGCATTTACGGCTCGACCCTTATTTAAGTATAGGGATGTATTGTATACCGAGGTGGTCCAGACCATTGCCCGTTAGCCAATGTCTTGTTACATGTATCTAATATTATTTCTGTTCTATCTCCTCCTAGTGCCTTCAGTAGTTCTGCTGAAATGTTATCCTAACCAGAGGCTTTGTTGATTTTGAGATTACGTATTGCATATTCTTCTTCTGATTTTAATATTGCAGGCTCTCTTTTCCCATCTAGGTGTCTATATTCATTTCGATCATGTTGTTTTGTTCCTTCTGCAGTATTGCTGCAATTAGTTGCTTTCCTCTTTATTTTTCCAACCATTCACGACTTCCACTTCCGTATTCTTTGGCTTGAATTTCCTAGTGCTCAAATCCACTTTTTTGAATAGGTCTTCCTTGTTTTTATTTATAATTATAAGTACAACTGAAGAGGCCGGAATTTTTCCGCAGCCTTGGTGATTGGAATCGGTGAGACCATTCACAGTTGGGCACCAAATTAACTGTGCTCTACTCAGAACCACAGACTTAAGGGATAGAGTAACAAAGTCAACACATCACGAAGACACACACCTCACACAATGGTTGCTGCGCAAGCACAAAAGGCACGCTTTAACTCTGTAACCCGAATCCGGGGCAAGTTGAGCATTGTACCGCCAGATACAAACGTATAAAGCACTAGCCTCTACACCGCAAGGTAAATGAGGTTACAGATAATACATACATACACAATGTAAAACAAACTAGCATCACCGAGTTCTATAAACCAATATAAGTTACTGTATATACGTACTTACGTTACGTTTATTTACTTCTTTTATATATTTTAATAATAATCTATTATCGTATTGCTTATTTAGATTATTAGTAATAAACATATAAATAAATTACTTAGTATTCTTTTTTTACTCGAACTCTCTGTAACTCAAACAATATATAACATCCCCAGAGAGTTTGAGTTATAGAGAGTTGACTGTACTTATATGCCAGTTAAAAAAAATAACTTGTAGCTTTGGAGCTCAATCTGCTTACTAGACGAAGTAATAATTGAATAAACATATTTATGAATGAAACAGTTTCAGTCCCATAAATTACATTCAAATTTAGTGGGATGGATAAGCACGCTCTCAAAACCACAGTATGCCATTTATATGATTGTTTATACTAATGAAAAATTCTATCAGCTGATAAGAGAAAAAATCCACTTTTATGTAGCGCCAGAAATGCGTATTTAGTTGAGAATACAATTCATTAATCACGTGACCCTTTTTAAACCATTTGGAAGCATAAAAACCCTTGGATACATGTGTACCACAGTGGCGATATAAAACAAAAATTCGTATCACCTTATTGTGGTCTGTTGCTACGCAAAAGTGTGGTTAGCAGGTTAGTTTTTGCGTCAGTTTGTGTCAAAACTGGTTAGCAGGTTAGGTTTTGCATCAGTTTGTGTCAAAACTGGTTAGCAGGTTAGGTTTTGCGTCAGTTTGTGTCAACACTGGTTAGCAGGTTAGGTTTTGCGTCAGTTTGTGTCAAAACTGGTTAGCAGGTTAGGTTTTGCGTCAGTTTGTGTCAAAACTGGTTAGAAAGTTAGGTTTTGCATCAGTTTGTGTCAAAACTGGTTAGCAGGTTAGGTTTTGCGTCAGTTTGTGTTAAAACTGGTTAGCAGGTTAGGTTTTGCGTCAGTTTGTGTCAAAACTGGTTAGCAGGTTAGGTGTTGCGTCAGTTTGTGTCAAAACTGGTTAGCAGGTTAGGTTTTGCATCAGTTTTGACACAAACTGATGAGAGAATACAATGAATTATGTTGGTGGCACTGTAAGTCTATGTTAAATTCGAGGTTAGCAGGTTAGGTTTTGCATCAGTTTTGACACAAACTGATGCAAAACCTAACCTGCTAACCTCGAATTTAACATAGACTTACAGTGCCACCAACATAATTCATTGTATTCTCTCACTAAATACAACTCGCAGTACGATTAGTAATCGGTGATATTTCTCATTGAAACCGAAGGAGCAAATTCAACAAGTCCGGAAAATATCACCGATGATAATCATACCACTTGTGGTATTATGGCTGAATATATAAACAATGGTACTATGTTGTAACAACGTTGAGTTACTGTTCTTGCTATATTTTAATTTGTTTTAACTGTAAAGTCTGCAGTTGCTGGAAAGTTAGTGCCCAAACTAACGTACCAAACGTTCAATTCTGTAAAGGTTTATAAACATTTCATCTTACCTTATCTCTGACACAAACTTGACAAGACACGACTTTTTCAGGTAGCTGGACACAGTCGCTTTTATAAGGCAACGATTCTAAGAAACCCAAGAACTTTGCGAGAATTCTTAGTGACTTAATGCATTGCAAGTAGGACTTCTGTATGGCTGAATCGACAATTGCATCTGAAAAATACCACATTTAAACCTTCGCAGCAGTAAAGCTAGGAACTTACTGCAATCGTCCAAATCTGAACTGGTAAACTTGGTGTCGTTCAGTTCAATAATTTCTGAAATTAGCGCGTCCGTCAAGTGTTTATTGAATGCATAATTAGCAGCAACCAATAAAAAATTTCGATAAAACTCCTGATATCCAGTGAAGGTTGGAGGTGAATTGATGCCGCTGCAGGATTGCTTGCTGACAATTCTGCTTTTCAACCTCGATAGCTTTTCTGCATTTACATTCGGAATGGACGAAAGGAATGATAGTTGGGTTTCAGTAACACCATCCTCCTGTAGAACAATATAATTTTTAAAATTTTTTACGAATATTGGACACGAATTTATATATCGTAAAAAAAATGTGTTATCTGTGTTTATAGACTTTAAAAGGGAGTTTGAGATGGTACGTAAACAGGAATGTGTTATTAAAACAAACTTTAAAAATATGGTGTGGTAGATGAGGCATATAAGTGCTTTGAAAACCATCTACAGGAACGATATCAACAAGTTAAAATTGACAATTGCGTCTCTGACAAGCTGAATGTTGAATTTGGAGTACCCCAGGGATCTGTACAGGGTCCCATTCTGTTCATAACCTCCATAAATGATACGAGATGTTTTGAGGAAGGAATCATAGTGAATTTGTTTGGAGACGATACAGTTAGATGGAAATTTGATAGAATAATTCTTGCCTAAAATGTAGAAATAATTAAGTTTTTGAAAAGTGGTTAGAAAATAACTTTCGAATTGTAAATAGATACAAAAGTCGTGCTGCTTTGACAATAGACAACGTAAGTGTGACGTCAGACGGGCGGGTACTATTGGCAACCTTTCCAAACATTTCTTGTTTACGTGTTGCGTGCGGTAAGAGAATTTTTAGTGGGTCTATATCTGTTTTTTATTAGTGAAATAAGTGTTTTAGTTGTAGTGTATGTAAATAAGAGACAATAAATAGTGTATTTTAAGAGACTTCATATTTTATAAGTTTACTAGTATTTCAGCAAGTGCGTGTGAAGTAAGTTGAGGTTATGTTGTTACTTTGCTTTTGTTATGTTTATCACAATTTTCAGTTGATAAATTAATTCAAATGGCTACAAAACATGTTTTGAAGATAGCCACAATTGTGGACTTCTTCAATGAGGACAAAAAAGCATTTTCAAAGGCTCGTCTAAAGAAATCTTTAAAAAAATGTACAATTACAAATGTTTGCTACATTTGTAATTTTACATTTTTTTAAAGAAAATGCTTTTTTGTCCTCATTGAAGAAGTCCACAATTGTGGCTATCTTCAAAACATGTTTTGTAGCCATTTGAATTAATTTATCAACTGAAAATAGTGATAAACATTACAAAAGCAAAGTAACAACATAACCTCAACTTACTTCACACGCACTTGCTGAAATACTAGTAAACTTATAAAATATGAAGTCTCTTAAAATACACTATTTAATGTCTCTTATTTCTAACTAGTAACACTAAAACCCTTATTTCTCTAACAAAAACGCATATACACACAACAAAAACTCTCTTATGACTATTAGCGCGCGAACAGGAAATGTTTGGAAAGGTTTTCAAATGTAGCCGCCCGTTATGCCGTCACGACTAACGTACTCTATTAGAATATGTTGTAGACTGCATTTATTTAGACTTAATCATACATAACGAATTGAAGTTTAATAAATATATTGAGTCTGTAATTAATTATTTCTATAAAATCAGCAACAGCCTATTAATGTTTTCAAAGATAACAGTTTTTAAGTCGATTGAAGCACCCCTAACGAGATAAGCAGAAAAGAAATGCTGTGCAATATCTGATAGAATTTATCAATAAAAATCTGGTGTGATACAGTCACACAACTTCCTTTTACAGTGATCTTATAATTAGTCAAAAATTTAATTTTTAATTTTTAACCATTTGTTAAAAATTTTCAAAAATGACAAATTCTACAAAAACGGTACAAAATCGAGTGTTAGTTGAAGAGACAAATTTTCTCTAGAATTTTAAGGTGAATTCAAAAATGTAATAATATACCGGGTGTTTTATTTAAAATAGGAGTTAATAAAAAAAATAGAAAAAAAAAACAAAAGAAACCCACTTTAGAAGTATTCAACTGGAAAATCACCTATCTCACATCAATACACATTAAAAATGTAAAAAAAATGTAAAGTTTAAAAAAAATCGTTCGAGCCGTTTTTGAAAAAATCGAAAAAAACTGAAAAATCACAAGAGTAAACACCTACTTCCGGTTATGCGATTTTCTTCAAAAGCTTGCTGTCTCATCTACATAGTACACAAAACTTATATATGAAGTTTTAGCCCGGGAGCCAGTGACAGATTTTTGCGACCAAATTCCTCTCAGTCGATAATTCGTATAATGCTTCATTTAGTTGCTCTATGAAGCGTTGTGAACGTCAGCTGCGGGACCATGGGCGGGATAGGCGATAGCAGCCACCCACGCACGTATAAAAAAAATTATTTTCAGTGATTTCCTCCCGGCTGAAAATTTGTTAAATAATAGCTTACATATCACTTATAGTAATAAAAGAATGTCAGCTGGCTGCTGATGTCGGATTATACGTCAGCTGCTTGTATAAACGTGTAAAAATACAAAGAATATTTGTTTTGATAAAAATAAAGTCAGCTGGCTGTATGTCGACGGGAAAGTCGTCAGCTGATGCAGTCAAAGGTGTAGCGCGGAAGCCACGTCTGAAGGCCGCTCACCTATTTAAATGCATCAGCTGACGAGGTTTCCTGCGCCATTCAGCCAGCTGACTTTTTTTATTACTATAAGTGATATGTAAGCTATTATTTAACAAATTTTCAGCCGGGAGGAAATCACTGAAAATATTTTTTTTTTACGTGCGTGGATGGCTGCTATCGCCTATCCCGACCAAGGTCCCGCAGCTGACGATCACTGCGCTTCACGGCACAACTAAATGAAGCGATTCTCAAATTATCGACCGGGAGGAAATAACTGACAAAAATATGTCGCTGGCTCCCGGGCTATTTCAACGCCATACCTCTTTTCGTTTTTGAGATATTCTGTTCACAGACAGACACACAGACAGACACACAGACAGACACACACACAGACAGACCAATGAAAAAAAATATGTTTTTTGGGATCAGGGGACTCTGAAACGTGAAGATCTGTTGAAAACTCAATTTCAAATTTTTGGGGTGAATCCAATACTTCCTTTATAGTAAAAGGAAGTAAAAAGTAGTGTACAGGTCTAGTATGATTATATTATCTTTTATTTTTATTATTACTAGTATTATTTGTCGTTTTGAGTTATCATATACCTATTATATATAACAATGTAAATGTAGCAGTAGATATTTGCTAATAAACGACTACTACCCGATAAACCGAAAAATAAAGCTATAAAAAATTATTGCCATCAACTTACATTTGAATTTGTACATGTATTCCTCAGTAGCTGAGCCTTGAACAGCCTTGAAAAGTGCACTAGATTTGCAGGATCCGCATGCATGTTCAGCAGGGCCTTTATCTTTCCTCCTAAGGCTACTGCAAAGTTCCACTCATTTTGCAGATGATTGTTTTCCCAAATACGCAACGTCTCGTAAAATAAATCACGCTGCTTCCGAAAAGAGTGGAAGGATGGATCAGTGGGAAAGTTATCCCTGTTGTCAGTGTCGGAAATGAAATAAACATTGGTATGGAAGCTCTCCTCTGGAGCTTCTGTGAGCCTGTCCACTTTATGGTCGTGTATTTTCAGAAGCGTCATAAGAAATGTGTGTGATGAGAACAGCTGAAAGCGCCTGTTTTCTGCTAGAAGTCGCAAAATCGACCTGTCTAACACTTGCAAAACATGGATTTGCCTCTCGAGGACTTTTGATGCAAAGTAGATGCGATTATGGATTGTTCCAAAACATACCTTAGGCAAATTATGTTGATATCTGCCATCTACTACAGGAATAACACTAAAATTTATGGTATTATTTGGGCTTCCATCATCGTCATATTCTTTACTTAACAGTAGAGAAATTAAAAAATACAGTTCGCTGGTTAAATTTAAAACAAAACTGTGGTCCAACAAAAAACTATAAATTACAACTAAAATGTCCAGTTGCTGTTTAAATACCACTAACTCTGGCGATGGCAGGATTTCATTTATTTTATTTGTAAGCATAGTCTTGGAAACAGGTAGTAAAGGCAAATTATCACCTGGACTTTTTCTAGAAATAATTTTTATACGTTCCTCAACCAAAAAACTGCGTTGCCCGTTAGAATTATCCACAATCTCATCGCCCTCGTTTTTAAACGTAAAACTATTGCTGTTTTTCCTAAAATTCGCTGTATTACACTTTCTCTGGTTTAAGCATGTGGGATTTATCCTTCTAGTTTTGGAGTTGCTCGTGTTCATTTCATCACAGTTGAAATCAACGTTCTCGTTTAAGTTTCTCTGTACTTTTTTCTTCGACGAGCCCTTACTGTTAGCAATGATGAAGTCACCCAGGCACAAATTTGGACCTGCTTTGGGGCTGGGATGAAGCGGAAACACATTTTTTGGCACCGTAAAATTCTCTCGATTGTACAAAGGAGAAAGTGGGCTTGCGTAACTTTCGTTTACATTTGTTCTAAGTATCTTCGGTGTAAATTCACTTGTTTTATTAAAGTCAGTGCGAGTTTCATTAGGACTACCGAACAAATTAGATCGTCTTCTAACAGTGGGCATTGGTGACACATCATTATCTGGTTTAACATGTTCCAAGCGTTTTGGTGTAGAGGTTTTTGGTATGGTTTCTGCATTTTTGTCAGAACTGAAACGTTAACGAAAATATATCTCCATATTTTTTGTTATAAATATACATACTTTATTTGTATTTCGTGGATATAGTTTAAAAAGAAGGTTATGAAATCGCTTTGAAAGCACTTATATCTCGCTATTCCCTTAAAATTATCGTCCTAAAATATGTAAAAATACAAAAAGTGAGGTTATGCTCCTATAATCTACGCCTACAGTTTGTATCTTACTCTTAGATTTCCATTTGTAAGCCACTTTAATAACACATTTACTTGTAATTTTCCTTCTAACGTGCTGGATAATAGCTGTTCACACATTTTTACATACTAAAAGAGTTTAATGGTATTCTACAAGGTTGGAGGGAAAGTTTGATTTGATCGTTGTGCTATAGGTTGTTTCAGATATGAGCAACATAGACAATATATCTAATCTGTATGCACACTACTGATATAAACTGATAGAAATTTTTAAAATTAGAAATAAAATTAGTTGAAAATGCATAACCTTGCATAAGCTAGCGTAGCTAGACGAACCAATACACAGTTAAACAAAAAACTCTACTCACTATAGTCCCGGATTGTCAAAAATGACGTTTAATTTCTATTGGTTTTTTTACTAAACTCTATTCACTATAATCCCGTATTCTCAAAAATGACGTTTTATGGTAGCACTGTTGAATTTCTATTGGTTTTTTTGTTACTACTAGGTTGGACAACGCAAAAGCGTATTTTTAAAATTTACATTTTTGTTACCTGGCAATTTTATTTATTTTTGCTTAAGTCAGTTCGAAATAAAAAAAATATTTTGATTTAACCATAACCTATAGTTTATAGTTTTGACATCAGTAACTTTATTAATTGTTTATAGTTACCCATAGCTTGACTTAAAAGTATTAACCATGATATAAGGGATTGTTTTTAATTGAATTTTGACATTGACATCTGGGACTATAGTGAAAATAAAGTCTAAACATTACCTGACATTACCCTTTTGCTGTGACGTCAGAAATAACAAAACATAGCGTTAAAAACGTATGTCTTATATTACAGTAAATTCAAAAAGATCATTTAGCTCGCAGGTAGTAGACTTTAGAAAGAATTTGACATATACCTAACCTTTAATGTGAGGGATGCTCATTTAAGCACATTATTCAAACCAAGACATCCTTGACCTATGTAATCCGACGGTTCTCCTCTTCGAAGAAGTCTCTAACGCTTAAAATAAGATTTTAGGCTTGCTCGCTTGCTTGTTATTGTGCGTTATTTACTGTCATTTTGGACAATTGTCACATTGACAGTATTATAAAACAAGCCATACCTGAAACGGACCTGACCAAAAACTGCAGATTTTTGTTTCGTCCAGTTCCTTATAGTTAAATAAAGAGAGAAAATTGTTACGTCACAGCAAAAGGGTAATATGTAGACCTTAGGTTGGAAAACACAAAAACATAAATTTTAAAATTTGCGTTTTTGTTACCCGGCAACTTTTATTTAGTTGTGCTTAAGTCAGTTCGAAATATAACCTATAATTTATACTTTTGACATTAGTAACTTAATTAATTGTTCCTAGTTACCCATAGCTTAACTTAAAAGTATTAACCATGATATAAAGGATTGCTTTTAATTGGATTTTGACATTGACAATCCGGGACTATAGTGAATAGAGTTTAGTCCCGGATTATCACTGTCAAAATCCAATTAAAAACAATCCTTTATATCACGGTTAATACTTTTAAGTCAAACTGTGGGTAACTAGAAACAATTAATTAAGTTACTAATGGCAAAACTATAAATTATAGATTATGACTTAAACAAAAATAAGTTGTCAGGTAACCAAAACGTAAATTTTAAAAATTACGCTTTTGCGTTGTCCAACCTAATAGTAACAAAAAAACCAATAGAAATTCAACAGTGTTCAATGTATTTGTTTATATAAAAATAAGGTCTTAATGATACTAAAATTAATTTGGTTAATAGTCTATTAACAACATCGATGGAGATAAAAGAATTAAAAACAAAGAGTGATATATTCTATAAACTTTATTGAAAGATTCTGAGCCAGTTACTAAGACGAATTAAAATTTGAAACTTAAAAAAAAGAACTGCTATTGAGATTTAAAAATATATAGTTGACGCAAACCAATCCTCGCATTAAGATTTTACAGTTAATTTTTATGACTGTGGGGAACTTTCACATGTTTTAACACTATGATGCAGGTTCGTCAAGGCTTTATTCAAAAATACAGAGACATCAGACAGATGCAAACACCACTTTGATTTTTCTTGTCATTGATATTCGTGGCAGATCAATTAAATAAAGAAATAGAGGATTATTTAAATAGGGAATTGAAAATACATACGTCAAAGTAGGAACTAAACTGAGTAAAGAAAATGCGAACAATATAACTTTGATGGAATTTGATAACTAGCAAAAGAAAGATCTAATGAAGAAGAAAAACAACTTACATGGATATAAAGTATTGATATGCACCCTACTATGTTGTTTAGTTAATTTAATTTAAATCGCTCCAATAGAACAGAGGCTATATAGGCCTGTATGGTATTATTTTTAGATTAAAATAAATTTCTGTTTAAATAAACTTATGTAAAATATATGCCCTTTTTATAAAATTATTTACTATTGAGTTTATTTCTTTTGCTAGCGCCAGTGGAACAACCACTCTCAACTCAGGCTAGGTGTTTGCTTTTTCAAAATGATTACACGTGATAGTAATTAGTATTATAAAACTTTTTTTAAAAAAATGACAGTTCTACCATTGTCAATGTCAAAATTATTAGAAATAAAAAGTCGGTCTAAATCATATATGTTACACTTATTATTATTTTAAACATCAACAATGGTAAGTAGTTCCTTGAAATATGTTATTCACTCACTAACAAAAATTATTACTTTATAATTCTTTCAACAAATATCTGTTTACTTCACTTAAGTACTCCGCCTCTCCGTTGAACCAAGCATACGCCGTCAGCTCACCGATATTCTGGAACGCGCATGTAAATCCAGCTCCTTAACTATTTGCAACAGCCGTTATTATTTATTGCTCCTTATGTAGCCCCAACGTAGTCACCAACACTGCAAACTCCTGAACTGCAGGAATTTCCCCACTTGTAACAGCGACTAAAATGTCAACCATCCAAACTCCCACACTACGGATATGCTTCCATACATGAACTGCCTCCAAGTCCAACTCAGGTGTAGATGCAACTATCCACCAGTAACTCCAATGCCCTTTATCCAAATCCAACAGGATATTTCTGACCTCTAACGAAGTTCGATGCAGTCCACGTCAACCAAGAAGTTCAACTTGGTTGTAGATGTAACCAACCAACAATAAGCTCAATACAGCGTCTCCTAATCCAATTTTAAATGTCCAAATAAACGCAGACTTCACATTACCAATTCCAAAAAAGACTATTTTGTAAATTGCAGCTGTTTAACTTCTTCTTGTTCTACCACCAAATGAATTCCTTTTCCGTTAGTTCCTTATTCAGTTCATTTAAATATTTATTTTTTTCTTCATCTCGTTAATTTTGTTAATAATACCCTTTAATATGCCAATTAGATAATATAAATCGTTTAATTAAAGGGGTTTTATTTTCAAATTTCTGTTTTTATCAAAATGACATGTACATTTTAGAATCAAAATGTTTGTTGTTATTTTTAAAATTACAAATTTTTATACCAATAATTATTCATACATTTTTTTTTTAAACCAACACTCCTGGATTACATTTCGATATAGTTTATTTATTAACTAGCTGTAGCCCGCGCGTTAGTGTGAGATGCGTGCAGATCTTCCTGGCACGAATACCACCCGAACTTACATCAGGCAATGACTTCGAAAAATTCGATTTCTAAGGGTGCGTTAAACGCAGCGTTTGGGCTCATTCAGCAAGGCAATAATAAAACCTCCTTATTAGTAAATGAAATGTACTTGCGTTCTTACTTTTAAAGAACACAACCAAGAGGCATAATAAGTAATTGTTTCCTGTGATAATATTGCTATTAAAAGTAATGGAAAGTTTGTTACAGAAACCCGAAAATAGTAACCGTCGAATGCAATCATGGTACTTTTGCCCGTTTAACATGGCATGTAGTGTTGTGCATTATTATAGAGGTATGATTTGACATTTCTAAGTGACTTTTTCAAATAATTATTCGACTTTCGCCTTTCACCTTAATTCAAGCTATCTTATGGCTTATTCTGATTTTTATCTAAAATCATATGACTTGAACTCTGATATTACCAAACAACTATCCTTACTAATTCAAACATTATTTAATCCATATTTTAGAACCCCCCTGTTAAAATCTTAATTGCATTACTGGATTTGAATATTAATCCGTAATTTAGTAAATAAATGTTGAACAGTTATACTGTTCTTTTACTAAAGTATGTTCAAAAATTATTTTGATCAAGTATGGCCCTAGAATAGTTCCTCATTTATAAATACCTTTAAACGTTTTAATAATTAGGTATTGTATCATTCCATAAATAATGCCTAGGTATGATTAACTTTCACAAACAAACTGCCAGTCTTGAGATGCTACCACAACAGTATATATAAAACATCACATGACACCACATGAAGCTGCCTGTGAGTCATATATGTTCTTCTACCTATCTTGAATTGAAGTTGCCCAATATAAATGTACAGTGTGATTTTTTAAAAACTCAATTGTAGCAGGCCCTGGATAGCCTGAATTAGTTGGCAATACTGAAATGCATTGTTGGTGACACTGTAAGTCTATGTCAAATTCGAGGTTAGCAGGTTAGGTCAGTTTTAACACAGACTGACGCAAAACCTAACCTGCTAACCTCGATTTTGACATGGACTTATAGTGTCACCAACAATATATTTCATATTGCGCTTTTTTCCTTTACTGCTTTTTTTTGTCTTCATAAAACTCATCAACATCTTGTTAAGAAGAATTGTTATACTATTTTAATTTTTCTTTTAATCGCCCGTGCTTTTCGCTCTCCGAACGATAGCAGGGACATTATTTTAGTTCTAGTTGTGATCGCATTTTTGTTGTTTTTAGGACTGTGGTTGGGCCGAAGAAGGTTTCCTTTTGAACGTACAAACACATGCGCTCCAAGTTAATTAGGTCTACCGTACGCGAATAATCGGTCTTAATCGGATAATGCCGCTGCCTCTTAACAATAAGTTGAATGCTTCTTGCATTTTCTGGATAGCTTCTATAGATCTTGTCGATCCTGCACGTTTCTACCTCCGCTTCTAGAAGCTAGAGCTCACTTACTTTTATAATTAGAAGCAAATCGGGTAATATTGTTATAGGTGTTGGCTTCACAGCATTCGTTTGAGCTTCCCCTTTCTCAAGGAGGGTCTCGAATATTGTCAGTAGACAGGTTGGATTGTGACCAGTTTAATAGTATTGAGAAAGTATAGCATATAGCCCTAACGTCATAAATAATTCACTTATTCAAATTCGAATGCCGCTGTTAAGCCACAATCGGCGCTTGCATCTCCAGGACACGATGAACAAGCGATAAAGCCGAAAGCCCCGCTCTGGGCGTTTACGTGCACAAAGATGTACAGCGTAGTTTCCCTCAAAGTCCGTTCTCGGCCGAAGCTGGTCGTGGGTTAAACAAAAGACTTTAATCTTAAGCTGTAAAAAATATGGGCGCCAAGTAGCAAGTACCCCAAGCACTTTGCTAGTCAAATAAAAGGTACACGTCGAAAGACGCTACTAACCAATCTCTGAAAAAGAGATAGAGGTCGGCAAAGGCACAAATAAAATTCTCAGGCATAAATAACGGATCAGTATAACTAACAACAAATAGTACTTGGTAGTACATACACAAGCACGACAAACCAGATCGAATATCTGAATAGTGGGAGAAAATTCTTAAAAATATAAAATAAAATTATGGATATTTAATATAGTTATCACAAAAAAAATAAGTTGACGGTAGAATTAGCAATTTGTATTACCAACAGATTACTCGGTAATTGCGCATAACCGCGATGGCGTTATTAATGGTTAAATATGGGGTTTGGATTGAATTTGACCCTCAAACCACAAATGCAGGTACATGCTCATGTTATTCATAATCATCAGAAAGGTCTTACAGACGCCAAGATCTTGGCTCAGAGTAGGGCATCATAAAACCCGGAATAAGTTTAATAATTTACAATTAAGTTAATTCAATCGAGTTGATTGGTCACTAACATGAAGTGAAAATCCAAACTAAATTTCAAGAACATGCAGAATTGCTTCAGAAAAACAAATAAAAAATAATAATAACTTGGATGATATGTGAGACATTCGAAATTTCCATTTATAGTTCATTCAGATTCAAGATAGAGCAAAATCTGCAACCCAAATTACAAATATCAGCAGTAAGTTGATTACTAATATGATTTTATTAAAATTTAGATCAGAGAGATATGGCTTTGTTGCTGTCTTGATAAGTGTCAAAATCAATGTGTCATGTTTTTAATATAAATCTTTGCTTAAGAAAGGCATTTTCAACATTTTTTAGGGGATGAATTTATTATCAGATCACATTCAGCAGATTTCATTTAGGTAAACATCGCACAATTTTCCAATTTTAAGCTTTGCACATTTGCCAAAAACTATAACCTCTATATTATACCGGGTGACCATAAATGGTTGTGATTTTTTTGTTAGGTTGGCACTGTTTATGTTGGTGGCACTGTACGTCTATGTCAAATTCGAGGATAGCAGGTTAGGTTTTGCATCAGTTTTGACACAAACTGACATAAAACCTAACCTGCTAACCTCGAATTTGACATAGACTTACAAGTACCACCAACATAAGCAGTGACAACCTAAGAAATAAAAATCACAACCATTTATGATCACCCGGTACTACGTACATCCCATGATCTACATTTTAATAAAATCAAATTAGCAATCAACTGACTGCTGATATATGTAACTTGGGTTGCATATTTTGCTCTATCTTGAATTTGAATGAACTATAGATCTAACTTTGACATTGCAAAAATTATCGAAAGTAAACAGTGACTCAAGTACTTCAAAATAATTGCCCTGCACAGGTAAGTTTAAATGATTCTGTATTTAACTAAACAAGAAGCTAAGCTGGCATTTGACTAGTATACTAAAATGAACGCGAAACACCAATAAATTAAAAATAATCCCATATTGCAGGTTAAGTCGAGGTCGCAAGTTAAATGATGGTCCAATTCTTTAACTCAAGGGAATGGGTTAGTTAAAACAGATTTGTTGCTGGTCACCAGGTAGAAAACAGACGCATCATCAATGAAAGCCAGGTGTTTGCGCAAGGTTTAAATGGCTGCCGGTAAGTTTAGTTCGGAGATGGAGCCTCAAGGGTGAACTGACATTGAACCTCTTGCAGAAATGGAATACTCAACATAAAATTCCTAAAAGAAAATGGGGGACTTGGCTCACCCGATCAAATGTTTCCCCCGTAACTAGAAGGAGCTAAAAAATAAAGCGCATAGAATCCGAAGCAAATAAAACCAAACGAAGCCTACCGTTGAGGTGTTCTAAATCCGTTTACCAACATCGTAACATGCAGCTGTCAGGTAGAAATCCAGAATATGTCTGATTTTTGGAAATATCACGAAAATATTTCTTCCTCGGACATAATCAATTTTCCACAAAAGAAATCGCAATACAAAGTGATCTCTCAACCTAGGATGCAAGCGAAAATTCCAAATAAAAATGAAACATTTGACTTCACAGATGTAGTCCACTTTGCCATCCTTCCTGACTCAGCACCAATGGGAAAAATGGTCGAAAAAGATAAGCTGCTTGCCCAAAATTTGGAAAACCTTGAGAATTCAGGACAGGCAACCAAAATAGCTCGGAGAGTAAAGTAAAGCATAAAATACAGCAAAACTATTTCGAAATTATAATGCATTGAAATATAAAACTTGACTAATTATTTAATTATATTGTAGGTAATATTTGACTTAGCAATGCTAGGGCAAATAATTACGTAAATACTTATAAATAAGTTTTGGCCTGTAACAACCATAAAATGAAACCCCAGAGCTGGCTTGAATCCAGCACAACACGAATTACACGTAGGGAGAGTTCGAAACGTAAGCACCGCCATTAAGTGCTGTGACTTTTAATCGTTAGTTACAGGAACGTCCGCAGAAGGTAGCGTGCAATCATAAAAGAACACTCCCTAGAGTCCTTGGCGTCGTTGCGAAGGTTACCAAGTATACCAAAAATAGTCTATGTATGGTGGGCTGCAGATCTCTCAGGAGGACAGCTTCGCGTCAATTCGACTGGATTACATTTTTATTTGCCGTTTAACATGTACAGTCGTGTTCAAATAAATGGGACAATTTTGGTTGGGGTTAGGTTAAAAATTGAACAATATCTTCATGGATTTTATCCTATCAGAAAAAGTGACAGAATTAATTTACTTGTTAAAGTTTTTTTGCTGTTTGTTTGTAAAAATTTAAAAGTTTTCAATTTTTAAATAAATCCGTAGTGATATATAAAAAATTGTCCTAGATTTATTGGAACACGAGTGTACATACATTACATAAAATAATTTTAGTTTAAGACTTGGAATGTATTACAAAGACGAATATAAATTTTATATTTAAGGTGTTCTCTGTTTATAAACTTGAGTATGAATCTGGTCCTGGCATTCTGATCTACCCTGCTGTAAAAATTAAACAAAAGAGCAAAATAATTAAACTGGAAAGCGTTCGATATTACTAATGTCCGGGTGTGGGGCTCGAACCCACTACCTGCCGACTACTGCGCAAACATTTACCAGTCGGCCACAAGCTCTCTGCATGCAGCAATTTAACTAAGGTCGCTCCCTTTTGAGTTCGAGAATGTGAATCATCTCTTGGATGAGAAGTCATAATCTAGTGGCGTCCGACTTGTTACGTTATTCCTGTATTGGATTAGACAAACACACTCCCACTATCAAAATAGAAGCAGGCCTGTGAACCACTGTAGTTAGCTGGATGCACTTTTGTCTTGACTACTAGTCGTAAATTCATTTTTGACTGTAACAAACATGGAAAAATTCTGAAAGAAGAATAGAGAGACATAGCAAAGACATTATCGATAATCCTGCTACTATGCGAGAAAGGAGCAGCCGGATACGTGACCACTATGGTGGCATATTCTTCCTTATTGTTCCTGAAAGGTATATGAAAGGATAAGCGAGTGCACACATAGAAGGAAACTTATGCGACACACAAAGCTTCTTCAGGCAAGGTAGAAGCACTCATAACCATACACATGTATACACTATAAGACATGTTATGCAAAAGATACTGTAATACCACCAAGAAGCATATATGTGGCATATTGATCACAAAAATGCCTTTTTACATGGTGGATATAGGAGATCTCTGATTTTTTTTTATAAAAAATAAAAGTGAGTAAGGAACTAATAACAGCTATTAAAAGTTTACGTAAAGAGGACTCAGGCTATGTTACAACTGGAAACGAGAAATCGAAGGAATACTAATATAACTCAAGCACTAAAACAGGGAGAAACATTGATAATAATAATAGCAATAATATATGTCTTTATTTTTCCCCAGTTATACACCATAAGGTCAATACACTGTTCTAAGCCCATAGTTACTTATATTTCCAAAATATGACGTAATTCAACAGTGCCGACAAGAGCAAACTCTGAGACCAATTGATACAGTGTGATTTCTTTAAAACTCAATTGCAGCAAGCTCTGGATAGCCTGAATCAGTTGGCAATACTAAAAATGTATTGTTGGTGATTCTGTAAGTCTATGTCAAATTCGAGGTTAGTAGGTTAGCTTTTGCGTGAGTCTATGTCAAAACTGACGCAAAACCGAACCTGCTAATCTCGAATTTGACATAGACTTACAGTGTCACCAACAATACATTTCAGAATTGCCAACTGATTCAATTGAGTTTTTAAAAAATCATTTGGTATAGTATTCCAACCAGAAATTGGAAAGCTATTTAAAATCAGGCCAGCATTGAGAACAGTAAGTCACTTCGTAATTTAATTCATAAAATTACTGTTTGATTGTCATTCAGTGACACTTCGATAATAACCTTCAAATTTGACAGATGCATTGGGAAGTTTGGAAGACATATACGTTTTTAAACATTTTGTATGCTACTATACGGTTGTAAAAATTCAACTAGCACATACTTAAATCATGCACAATGTTACAATGCCTTAACAAAACAGTTACATGTACATTTTGCAGATGAACTGTCATTACTTGAAAGCTGATTGATATTAGAATATAATTAACTGATTGTATGAAACCAACTTAGACATGACTTACACTTTTCATGGTGCACTGGATTTTAAATTGCTTTCCAATTTTTGGTTGGAATACTATACCTATAACATAACAGAATGTGCATTTCCCGATGACTTAGTGTTACTATATTAGCAGGAGCAAAGAAAAGCTTGCAACACAACTTTTATGTGTGGAATGAAGCCCTCACTCAAAAAACTAGTCAAATGAGAAATGACAACAGGCGAATAAATATACAGAGAAACAGTGAATTCGTAGAGCAAGTTACAAGCTACAAATGTCTAGGCACAGTCATAGAACAGAAACGGAAAATTGAAAATGATATAAAAACAAAATAAGGGAAGTATTACGGAAGCAAGTGGAACAGATAGTGGAATTGTCCCACGACAACTTCTACAAAGAGAATATAATATTTATGTTAAATCGTTGATAGGTGGAACGACACAATCAAATTTATTGTTCTAAACATGGTCTTCAATGGTGTAAAATGGGTTGCATATATTACGTGGTCAAGTAGTTTTCAATATTTTTCCATGTCTCTGTAACCAGACAATTAGTATGAATTACAAAAATAAACGAAGGAACAAGGAACATTTTGCATTATGGTTTGCAAGGCTTATTCCTAATACATGGGACAGTTTTCCTTCGAAACTAAAAAAAAAAAAACACAAAAGGGAAGAAGTCAAAAATCACCAGTTAACATTTAAAACTTTTATTTTTATTAAGGTTAAATTCAAGTACATTCTATTTAATTCTATATCTATTTTGGGGAGTTCAATAGAATTACTATAGAGTTGCTAGTAGGTCTGGAAAGACGTAATAGAAACGATTTATAACCGAGGATTCAAAAGTGTTAATAGGCAAAGCTTGCAAGGCATTAGTTTTTATTTGCTGAGTTGATTAATGCTGGTTCTACGAGTTTGATGTTTTCCAAAAATGTCACTCACCACTAAAAAAAAGTTTTTTGGTAAATAGACAGGGTGTTATGGAAGTCCACGTAACACATTTAAGCACATAGAGATCTCATTAAACTGAACAATTTTTTTATTTACCATTTTTCGGGAAACCCCAAAACTGTGTTAAAAGTCAAAATAGTTTTACTCTAAAAATGTGTACCTGCCTATGGAATAATATTTTAATTTAATGGCACAAAACATAAAAAACGTATCTTTCAAATGCAAGTCAACAAAAGCTGCATAGGTACCTATAAGCCGTTCGCGATCTTTTTGGGTCAGGTGAGGCTATGACCATCTAGTAATTTTGTTGGCAGAACCTCCGTTGCAACTAAACTCCCTCATGGAAATTGGCACTTTTTGTGTTAGGTTAGGTGGTTTTCAGTTTAAGGTTATATTTTCTGAATAGATACATTGTTGCCGGATATTCTCTAGTCTCCACATCGACTCGCGTTCTTTTAAATTTGGTCTGTTCTTTTTAAATTGCAAGTAGCATAGTTTAATGGACATTTTTTGTTGTAACAAAATTATTTTGGGCATTTTTACTTTTCCTTTGACGAAAATTAAAATTATTTTTACACATTTGATAAATCATTTATTTTCTTACGTATATTAAAATAATAAATCTGGCAATGTGGTGGCAAGAAAATGTCGTACAGACACTGACAGAAAAAAAAAGTTGCATCCGCTACATCATTGAATCAGTTTGTCCAACATGAAGAGACAAAATCATAGCCAACTCTGTCCCAAAAAGGTCGTGAACGGCTTATACTGATAAGATTTTAGTTGACATCTGGCCACTAACGTACCTTATCAATTGAGGTAGGTTATTCATTGAGCGCATATTTTTTTGTGCAAGAACTTTGCAGTTTAATAGTATACTTGTGTCGTTCACCTTCAACTTATATTTGCTTACCGAACTTACACTTCTTTCTTTCTTCATATTAGGAATTGGATTTTAGGCTAATTTTTGATTAATCAGATCAATCTTCGATGAAAACGAAGTATGTAAAGCCTATGTGACACCATTAGTTAGTTTGCCAAACTAAACTGATTAGTCTATTTTAATGACGTCACAAAAAAGTTTGAAATCACTTTCAAGCTTGGTTGTCAGACTATACGCCAAGTTTGATCAATCATTGAGGTTAAGTGGGACAGCGGGTCCTTTTGTACGTGTGTATAATTGAGGTTACGTCAAATTGTTTACATTTATTCTTCTGTAGTTTCTGTTAAAAAAATATTTAAAAAAATCATTAATAAGAAAAGCACAGTAGCATTGTTATCACTAGCAGGGTTAGTTTTATTAACCCAAAAAATGCAAAAAAATTGGTGTGATACACGCACACAACTTCCTTTTACAGTGATCTTATAATTAGCCAAAAATTTGATTATAAATTTTTAAGCATTTGTCAAAAATTTTCAAAAATTACAAATTTTACAAAAACGGTACAAAATAAAGTATTAGTTCAAGAGACAAATTTTGCTCTAGAATTTTTAGCTCAATTAAAAAATGTAATAATATACTGGGTGTTCTATTTAAAATAGGAGTTAATAAAAAAAATAGACAAAAAAACAAAAGAAACCCATTTTAGAAGTATTCAACTGGAAAAGCACCTATCTTATATCAATACACATTATAAATGTATTAGAAATGTAAAGTTTAAAAAAAATCGAAAAAACCTGAAAAATAACAAGAGTAAACCCCTACTTTCGGTTATGCGGTTTTCTTCAAAAGCTTGCTGTCGCATCTACATAGTACAAAAAACTTATATAAGAAGTTTCAACGCCATACCTCTTTTCGTTTTTGAGATATTCTGTTCACAGACAGACACACAGACAGAAAGACAGACACACAGACAGACCAATGAAAAGAAATATGTTTTTTGGAATCAGGGGACTCTAAAACGTGAAGATCTGTTGAAAACTCAATTTCGAATTTTTGGGGCGAAACCAATACTTCCTTTATTGTAAAAGGAAGTAAAAGCAAAGTAGAAGAAAGTTGTGGTCAAAACATTGGTTATTAAAGCGGAATGATGACCTTGGCCGGGGGAGGGTTACTAGCTATGTTAAAATCAAAGAGAAAAGCGATTATTGAATATTCGAGGTTATATTTTTAAGGCCTCGTTTCAATTACATTTCAATAGCGCGTTAATGCAATTAGCACCTTCTTTCGGACCACCTTATAGCCAAATATTGTAACAACAGAACTCAGGTTTATCGCAGCAAGCGTCTGGGTTTAGAGATAAACACCTGCAGATTTTTTTTGTCCCAGCTTGTTTGTGGAATTCGATTCGAAGTAGGCCGCTGAAATAGTGGAATCGCTTGATTGATTTTTCAAGAGAAAGTTCTTGTTTTTGAGCAAGCTGGGCCCGCTGGAGCATTGGTTTTTGCGGGCGAGCGCAATCAACGTTGGTAAGAATGCTCATCCAATTTTATCTTTGCATATTGATTTCGTTATTTAGGCTGGATCCCTTTGCGCCTTCCAATAATTGAAACCGCTACGAAGTGTTCCTTACACAATAGGCTGTTAACACCGTCGGTAAGAATGCTTCTTTTAGCTTAATGTCGCACTATAATTTAAATATTTAGGCAGAGTCCCTATGGGCTAACTTGCGACTAGCATGGCGGCTAACCTGAGGGCTAATTTGAGAGCTCTTATAAGGCTTCTTCAGTTCCTCGATTTCGCTTCTACCCATTAGCCAAGATTTCCAGTTACCTTCCGCTTCCTTTTGCTGCTAGCTGTCTTCCTAACAGTGGCGACTTTGGGATTCTAAGAATTATGCAGCTAGATGTGGCTTAGACTCCTCATGGATAAATGCAACGCATCAGGATCTTTCCTGCCGATCGCTGGACTTCAGCATCAAATTAAATTGTAAAGCCAGCTTTTTTATCAACAGAGGTATTTGCCGCAACTATGTCAGTTCCTACTAAGGCCTTAGCAACTTAAACTGAGCGTGTTTAATCAATCTTTTTGCTCAATAATTTATTAACGCTAAAGAGTGAGAATTTAATTATTTCGAAATTGCTGAAATAAGCATGTATTCTGTAACTCAAATAAGCCACGTTGGGCGTTGTGCCTTTATGTCAATTACGATTGCATAGGTGTTATCCCAATTTGTAATTTCTGCTATAATTCGCGATTTGAAATTAATACTTTGAATTGAAGTTTTTTAATATGTTTGTGTTATCTGTATTGTCCCAATTTAAATATTTTACAATTAAATTGGTGTGTAAGTTGGGTGATGCCAACGTTGACTTATTTGTTTTAATTGAATATTAAATATTCCCTTGATTGTTATTATTTATATTTGCTGTTGTTCGCATTACTACATCTAGATTGAGGTATGCAGCGAAGCTTACAAGGTAGGTGTTGATTTATTTTGCTAGCTAGCTTTGTTTTATATGTTGTTAGTAACGACAAAACGCCCAATTTTTTTAATAATCTACTGTTTAATTTTAAAAGCCCGAAGCATTTCTTTGCCTAGTCCTTACACCACGCAATTTTCTGCCGAGAGTTAAAAGAGCTAGCGGAGGCCTTGTCTACCCTTCGTTTAAGAGCGGTACATATTTTAACAACAACGTTCATGGTTTCCGTATATTTCGCACCTTTTTGTTGAATGCAACTTTTAACCTATCAGAAAAGAACTCGTATCAAACAGACTGATAGAAAATACAGACGCCTCAAAAATTAAAATAGCTTGATCAAACTACAACAGTGACGTCATTTTACGTTCTTAAAACAGACTGATTAGTTTAGTTTGTCGAATTAACTGATGCTGGTTAATGTACCAATTCAGCTATGAGTATAAGTCAGGCAACCAAATGCACACCGGCTTGAACTTTTCTTGTAGTTATCTATGTACAACAATAAATGTAGTCAAATAATGCACTTAACAAATTCAGTTTTTATTCAAAACAGAACATGTAACAAAGTCTTCAGTTACTGCAAATCTTCTTTACCCTACATCAATCACTTAGCCCCGTTCCAAGTCCTTCAATTAGATAGCTTCTATAAACATCTATTATTTCAAATTGTTAAATAAATCAATTAAATCATCTGAAGTGCATTCGATAAGATTGGCTTTCAAGTGAAAATATATTTTTGCTTAAGAACTTCATTAATACTCCTATTTCCTCCTAGCTACAAAAACGATTGCTCCATTACCATAGTCCTTCTAGCCGTGTTTCGGGAAAACAACCAAGAAAATCTTCCGCTTCGTTACAGCCTGTCTTGGCGTGGATTAGTCACGTACACCATCAGATTTTGTCACTTTACAACATCCTCTGGGCAGGCTACCAGCCCCCAAAAAACCGAAGGCCGGTCAGTCCGCTATCACAATAATTTTCACACGCCCGGCGTGATTTATCAATAATATAGTAAAATTGAATTGGGAATGGAAAACATGAGATCACCGCAAGGTCGTTCAGGTTCCAAGGCTTCTAATGGGCCAAGCGTTTGGCGCACAGCCGCTGGCCTAGAAACGTTGCTGCAGATTTTCTTGCAGCAACTAGGTCACTCGACACCTTAAATTTCGGAAATGTTGGTCAGCTTGGGTCTTGGAACGACAGCTTTCGGTAGTTTAGCATCTAGTCTGTTACTATGGGCTGAGGGCAAACTTGCAGTTCGAGGCAGCTATGAGATGGCGCTTCCACCAAAGGTAGCTTGACACAGCAACTTTTTTAAATTGCAACTGAGCAAGACAGTTTATCGTTTAACTTTTTAGTTACCAGGGAATTAACAATTTTTTTTTGGATTACTTACA
Source organism: Agriotes lineatus (assembly GCA_940337035.1). Classification (NCBI taxonomy): domain Eukaryota; kingdom Metazoa; phylum Arthropoda; class Insecta; order Coleoptera; family Elateridae; genus Agriotes; species Agriotes lineatus. The sequence continues at coordinate 53,546,197 of OW679203.1, forward strand.
GCAATTTTAAAATTGATTTCTATCGACTTCATGTAATTTAAGAGCAATCGCAGCCATACATTAATTATTTTATTTACTAGTAACATGATATTGTTCATTTTCGTCATAGATACAAAACATAAAAAGTTACTCATAACTCCCAAGGGATTTTTCAAATTATTTCTCCTTCAATCCCATAGTAATCATGCAACTACAAATAACATGTTAGCAACCATACATTCAGCCAATACTTGGTGTTATTTACATATTCTTATTTTAAAAGATATTTTGAAATTTCATACTATCTTTACTAATATGCTAGTAACTAAACTATAGAATGCGCCATAGGAGATTTATAATTTTTTTTTCTGTCGACCCTCTGAAGCTATCTTGTTCCATTCCTTGGCGTGGATTGCTTGTCACACCTTCCCTATCGCTTTCGCTCTATAGGTACTTATAGTCTGTTTCATCTTCATTTGGACCGTAATGTGCCATGGAAAATCAGCTGATTTCACCAGGTATAATTTTGAAGTAATTCAATTTACTGTCAAATACCATGATTATAGTTTAAACTATCAAAATTTAAGGAGTAAATATGTTTTTCCAAACGTTGATAGCAAATGTTGAGAGGTACTAGATCTAGCCCATCAAACAATAAATTATAATTGTCATTTTAAAATATTAATAGCACATCAAAATGCCAAAAGTTATAAACAGCGAACAGAAAGTTTCTATTAAAAAATGTTTTAACTATTTGAAAGCCGCAAATCGAAATGTAACATCAGCTATAATATCCAGCTTCAGGATATATTTGGGGTGAGTAATTGATTACATCAATTATTAGTTTAGATTCTTCTTGTAAATTGAAAATATGTATAAATGAAATTTTCTTTTTAGGTATCTAGAGCTACCATATACGATATACCTAAGACAGGGCACGACTCACCAGTAACTACAGGGGTAGGTAAACGTAAAAAGTTTGAATATTGGAACTTTGGAATTAAAGAAGACTTACAGCGAAAAAATTGGTCCTTCAACCAAAATAAACATTTTATAGTACACATTTTTCAATTATAATGTAGAAAGTGTAACTTGTAATTCAAATTATTCGTTCATTTATTATCCTAGCGGAAAGTGCAACGGAGGTAATGAGCCGCTCGCTACTTACACTACGTTCTCCCACATCCAAAGCCAAGCATACCACACACTCAACCATCCTAAACCTAAATTAAAGCTCAAGTCTACACATTACCATTTTTCTGTGAAATAATAAATAACAAAACATAGCGTTGAAAACGCATGTCTTATATTAAATTCAAAAAGATCATATTTAGATCACAGGTAGTAAACATTAGAAAGCATTTGACATATACCTAACCTTTAATGCAAGGGATACTTTAAATAGCACATTATTCATTCCAGACATTCTTCGACGGTTTTCCTCTTCGCAGAAGTATCTAACGTTTAAAATAAGATTTTGGGTTTGCTCACTTGCTCTTTATTGCGCGTTATTTTACTGTCATTTTGGACAAATGTCACATTAACAGCATTATCAAACAAACTATATTTAAAGCCGACCTGACCAAAACTGCAGATTTTTTGTTTCGTCCAGTTCCTTATAGTTAAATAAAGATAGAAAATTAATACGTCATAGAAAAAGGGTAATGTGTATATTTTAACTGAACTAATGACTTCAAATCAATTTCCGCTCCGAGAAAATTCTCGGCTACGGCCAGATTTGAACCTATGCCCACCTGGTTGCTAAGCAGATTGCTAATTCACTCAACCACCCAGGTGGCGTGTAATTCAGATTAATAAATTGCAATTCAGAAAGCGTAAATTGTAATTCAGATTAGTAAATTGTAATTCAGAAAGTGTAACCTCTAATTCAGATTAGCAAATTGTAATTCAGAAAGCTTCTATTGTAATTCCCATTAGTAAATTTAACATTCAGAAAGTGTAACTTGTAATTCGTATTAATAAATTGTAATTCATAAAGTGTAAATTGTAATTCAGCATGTGTTAATTATGATTCAGAAAGTGTAACTTGTAATTCAGAAAGCGTCAATTGTAATTCCGATTAGTAAATTATCATTCAGAAAGGGTAACTTGTAATTCAGAAAGTGTAAATTGTAATTCAGCATGTGTCAATTGTAATTCGGATTAGTAAATTCAGAAAGCGTAACTTGTAATTCAGGTTGGTAAATTGTAACTCACAAAGCGTCAAGTGTTATTTCGATTAGTGAATTATAATTCAGAAAGTGTAACTTGTAATTCAGATTAGTAAATTGTAATACTGAAAGCGTCAATTGTAATTCCGACTAGTATATTATAACTCAGAAAGTGTAACTTGCAATTCAGATTAATAAATTATAATTCAGAAAGTATTTGTAACTCTTAAGGTGTAAATTGTAGTGCAGAATGTGTCAATTGTAATTCAGTTTGGTGAATTATGATTCAGAAAGTATAACTTGTGATTCAGATTAGTAAATTATAATTCAGAAAGCGTCAATTATAATTGGTATTAGTAAATTATAATTCAGAAAGCGTAACTTGTAATTCAGATTAGTAAATTGTAATTCAGAAAGCGTAACTTGTAAGTTAGATTAGTAAATTGTAATTCACAAGGCGTTAATTCTAATTCCGATTAGTAAATTATAATTCAGAATGTGTAACTTGTAATTCAGATTAGTAAATTGTAATTCAGAAAGCGTAAATTGTAATTCCGATTAGTAAATTATCATTCAGAAAAAGTAACTCGTAATTCAGAAAGTGTAAATTGTAATTCAGCATGTGTCAATGTAATTCGGATTAGTAAATTCAGAAAGCGTAACTTGTAATTCAGGTTAGTAAATTGTAATTTACAAAGCGTCAATTGTAATTCAGATTAGTAAATTGTAATTCAGAAAGCGTAACTTGTAAGCCAGATTAGTAAACTATAATTCACAAAGCGTTAATTGTAATTCCGATTAGTAAATTATAATTCAGAAGGTGTAACTTGTAATTCAGATTAGCAAATTGTAATTCAGAAAGCGTCAATTGTAATTCCCATTAGTAAATTATAACTCAGAAAGTGTAATTTGTAATTCAAATTAATAAATTATAATTCAGAAAGTGTAACCTGTAATTCATCAAGTATAAATTGTAGTTCAGAATGTGTCAATTGTAATTCAGCTTGGTAAATTATAATTCAGAAAGTGTAACTTGTAATTCAGATTAGTAGATTATAATTCAGAAAGCGTCAATTGTAACTCGTATTAGTAAATTATAATTCATAAAGTGTAACTTGTTATTCAAAAAGTGTAAATTGTAATTCAGCATGTGTCAGTTGTAATTCAGATTAGTAAATTATAATTCAGAAAGTGTAACTTGTAATTCAGTTTAGTAAATTGTAATTCAGGAAGTGTCAATTGTAATTCCGATTAGTGAATTATAATTCAGAAAGTGTAACTTGTAATTCAGATTAGTAGATTATAATTCAGAAAGCGTCAATTGTAATTCGTATTAGTAAATTATAATTCATAAAGTGTAACTTGTTATTCATAAAGTGTAAATTATAATTCAGCATGGGTCATTTGTAATTCAGATAGTAAATTATCATGCAGAAAGAGCCACTTGTATCTCAGATTAGTAAATTGTAATTCAGAAAGCATCAATTGTGATTCCAATTAGTAAATTATAATTTCAGAAAATGTAACTTGTAATGCAGGAAGTGTAAATTGTAATTAAGACTGTGTCAGTTGTAATTCAGATCAGTAAATTATAATTCATAAAGTGCAACTTGTAATTCAGATTAGTAAATTATAATTCAGAAAGTCTAACTTGTATTTCAGAAAATAGAAATTGTAATTCAGAAAGGGTTAATTGATATTCAAAAAGCATCATTTGTAATTCAGAAAGCTTAATTGTAATTGAAAAACCAAGGAATGACCTTTATAAGAAATTGCTGTGTATAGTATGATCAAAAATTATTTTCATCTAGAATTGATGTGGAATAGTTCCTAATTTATGAATGAAGTCACTTAAAATCAAATGTCAAGTTTGATTGCTTTCATTAATTAGAAACTATGCCATAACCATAGCAGATAAAAATCATTTTTGATCATACTTTAGATACATTCATACAGTAGTCTGTAAAGTTTCCAATAAATGTAATATTTATTGTTAAATAATCGTCGGATATAAAAGGCTCTTAGTAACAGCATACAACAATGACGTGAATTCTATGATGAACAATTTTAAAGTTAATTTCTTTTTAACCAAAATATGACAAACAAAAATTAAGATAGACCTGTCCCAAGAATCTTTTAGAAATCAGCAGCACAATAAATATAAAATTTATTGCAAACTTCACACACATCCAGAATGTATGTATCTACATAGTAACACTACATACAAGTCGTCTCTGAATTACAATTTATGCTTTTTATATAAATATCAATTAATGCTTTCTGAATTACAATTTAGAATTTCTGAATTACAATTAATTTGAATTACATTTCACGCTCTCTTAATTACAATTTGTTAATATAAATTACAAGTTACACTTTCTGAGTCACAATTTACTAATCTGAATTACATTTGACTCGTTATGAGTTACAATTTATTAATCTGAATTACAAGTTACACTTCTGAATTACAATTTATTAATTTGAATTACAATTTACGCTTTCTAAATTACAATTTATTAATCTGAAAAACAATTGAAAAATGTATAGATACATTACTGACTTTTGCCAGGAATAAACTGGATTTTGAGGAAAGCAAAACGACGCTATTTAGAATTATGAAATCTATGGGGTATAAATATAAAAAAATTGGTGGTCATAAAGTAAGCTTTTTAAGGAAATATGTATATGTAGATGAAGGAATCTGACCAAAATTATTTGTTAGATTTTATTGATGAAACATGGATTTTCCAAAATGGGTCAATAGTACGACAATGGGTGCATGCTAGAGATAGTAAAACTAATTTAGGCAGGGTCAAAAGTGATGGTAAAGGATTTATGATTTTAAACGCAGGGGGTGTATTAGGATTTTTGAGAGATGTGACTATTTACTAGATTCTGATAACGAACGGGACTATCACAAAACCATGACAGGAGATATATTTAATTGGGTAATTAATTGATTAATTCTTGTATTAAGCAAGTTGAATCGTAAATGAGTGGTACTTATGGACAATGCTCCTTACCATTCTTTTCAGTCAGAAAACTTTCCCACATTTAACAGTAACAAAAATAATATGCACAATTGGCTGATTATTAAATATATAACATTTCGACCTGCCTCTTTTAAAAACGAACTGTAGAAGGTGATTAAAACGTTGTTAGACTAACGGTATGTCAAACCGATACTGCGTTGACAAAATTTTGAGTAAACGTGGCCATGATATTCTTAGATTACCTTCTCACCATTATCCTATATAATGCAACTAGTGGGTTCTTGATTAGCAAATAATCATTTCTGTTTACACGAGATATATTGTTTGGCAATCGCGCGAGTCCGAAGGACGAGCGTGATTGCCTAAAACAATATATCAATAATCAAGAAGACACGAGTTGCATTCGGCTAGATTATATCACGAGTCAATAAACAACGTTTGAATAGTGTATTTTAAATATTAAAAGTACGGTTAATGTGGTTGTTATGACAATTGCACTGACAGCAGGTAACGTGATGTTTGTGAAGGAGTGTGATTATCACCTATTAATCAGGAAGGTATGTGATTGTCAGTTGCTATGTACATTATCAAAAGTTAATACATGCGTAACTATGCATTTTTCCGATTTTCATTGGTTGATGTTAGAGGGAGTGGTATAATCAGAAGTAATACTATAAGTACTTCGATATTATCGGGTTATATGTCGAGAACTTGTTGCACAATAATAAAAGAATGTCAGTTTGACAGGTTAAATAGTCCGACCGCGTCAGCGGGAGGATTATTCTGTCAAACTGACACGATTTGTTATTGTGCAGTAAGTTTGAGAGGTATAACCTGTTCGAAGTACGCATTGTATTCGATTTGATTATTTTTTGAGTAAATTTTAATATTAGGAACAAATAAATATTTTATTGGCAGCTGGATTTGTTTGTATTAACCTAGGTGAAAGTCATCTCCATGAAAACAACATCAAGTTGACAAAAGTTATATATTGCGTCACCTAGTGAAGTTACTATAGTATAATCGATTTTGTATAATCGAAATTATACAAGATAACTTAACTAAATCCAGCCTTCTGATTGGTTGAAATCTCTACGAAAAAAATAATCAGTATAATCCAATTGAAATGACATGAGGGTTTTGTAATAGTTATTTATGTATTAAGGGCGTAATCAATGGATTATAGCACGAGGGAATGTTTAAAGCTCGACGCGAAGCGGAGAGCTTTAAATTTCCCGAGAGCTATAATCGTGATTAGGCACGTGGTACATACAACGTTTTATTTCATTTTAGTCCTCAAAAAGGACAAAATTCAAGGATTCAGTATTTTGGCTACAGACTACTGCGTCGTCGTTGTGCGGGCGCTGTGCATTTTTTGGTGTGCTATGGTTTCTATGCAGATTGTTGGTGTTGCTATACTACATTGTTGGTGCTTGTTATAGTGCTTAGCAACTTTATAGGTCCTAGGGCTATAAAAGCCATTTTACGCCCTCTATCGAGGGCCAACAAACAAGATTATGGTTCCAAAATGAAATAAAAACTATTACAAGCATATAAAGTCGCATCTTTCATCTAAAGTTAAGGTAGCGAATTTATGGCTTGAGGTACTCTCAAAGTGTGACTCAGACATGTGGCTAAACTGCTGTAAACATACTGACGAGGTTATAAGTGATGACTGAAAAACAGGGCATGAGGAATACTTAATAGTCAGCGTTCCTCCTTTCAATATTTCTTTGGGTGAAGCTGACTGAAAAATCTTCTGAATTAATGATGGAAGAAAACTAGTAAAAACGAAGCAAGACAAAGATTGAAATCCTATGATATTTAAAGAAAAGGTAACCAAGAAAATGAAAAACAAAAGTTTTTTAAAACCAAACATAAAGCATCCAACGTTACTTATAGTTAAGTATGTATGTTTTTATAAACGATCTGCTACAACAGGGACATTAAAATTAAACAATAAAACTTGCCTAATCGGTAGCATGCTTTGGGTTGACATAGAATTCTAGCGATCAGAAAGAGAAAGGCGAGAATTTATAGGTGCGACGGCACTTGCCTATAATTTCTCGCCTTTCTCCTTCCGATCGTTAGAATAGCTTCGCCTCTGGCGTGGTTTACACGTTGAGTTACCGCGCTCTTTTGCTTTTCTTCCTGATAAAGCTCGTTTCCAAAGTGAGCAAAACGTTGAGTTCTTCGACCTCAATAATGACACTGTCCAATCCCGGAAGTCGTTTGTTACTTAATGACAATGGCCGTGAAAGCCTCCGAAATAATCAGACTATATATACGCTTCCTATTCGCCAGGAGCATCTATCACGCCATTCCTCTTCTTGGAGACCTTTTGCGACCATTGTTTCATTTATATCTTGTCTTCAGTTTCTTGAAGGTCTTTCTCTTTTTAATCTTTCAGGAGATTCCCATGTTTCGCAGCCGTATGTAGAGATACTCTAGACAATTGTTTTGTAAATTTCAGCGATTTTCTTTCGTCCGAATATTTTCCCATATTTTCAACTGTTCTTTTATTATTGTTTTCCTTTTGTATTCTTTCCTTTTCATGATCTATTTAATTTTGTTGTTCACTTGTACTTCCAGAATGCATGACTTGGGGGATCTTAGGAACATAATTAGAAGATAAATAAGAGTCAGGTTTTGTTTTGTTCTCTTCTTCTTCTCTTGCGTACTTTGGCTTGATCACTTCTTTGATTTGATTACCATGTTGTCCGCACACTATCTTTTGATGAGGAGATTTGCATTGATACTGTCTGTGTCCTAAATCGTTTTCAGTGGTTTCTTCTGCCCGACCTTCATTGTTTCTCTATAATCTCTTACTAACATTCTCTCTCCCTCTTTAAATTTTGTGGCTACCTTTCTTCTGTGATTCATATTGTACCTTTCTTGCTTTTCGATAGTCTTGTTGTTAGTGCAAGGCTTTATAAAATCGAATAATGTTCTTACATATATTTCTTTAATTAAGAACGCTGTTGTTTCATTTGACGAGCAGTTTTGCATTATGGCAGTTTAATAAGTAACAATTTGTTAAATCATCAATATTGTTTTATTTGTCTCTGTCATAGGACGATGCTACATAAAGACCTTCCGTGAAAGATTTTTTGGTGTTTTCAGCTTGGTTGTGTTTATCGGGATGGTATGGTGTCGTTAGAATATGTTTAATACCATTTCACATATAAAATATTTGAAATTCGTTTCAAGTTAATTGCGTACCATCACTTCAGGTATGATCCATATGGCACAAATCTGTCCCAGCTTTTTAATTGTTTGTTCGGAAGTAATGTTTTTCATTCTAAATATCTCTTGCTATATGCACCTGCTTTGGTTAACGTTTTTAATATGGAAACCATTAGACGTAAATCCCCGTTCTCTAGTCTATGAGATAACGCCGCTGCGGTTCCATCTTGTGATGCATCCGTTGATAATGCTATCAGTAGTTTAGGGTTGAAATGGGACAGAATCTGTTCTGAATCAGTTGCCATAACGTTCAGACCATTTAAATTTTAAAACGTACATTTTTCTTCAGTAGATCGTGTAAAGGTTTCACCATGACTTCGGTACAAATCTGGTTTTTGCTTGCGTTATATTTTTTTAATCGGTGCTTTCACTATTGCCTCTATTTTATCTGGGTGTTTCTTTAAGCCTTCCTTGGTTATGGTACAACCTTGCTCATTTTTAGAAAGACTTGCTTGAAATTATTTTCATGCTGCAATGTCGTTTTGCCAGTCACAATGAAGTTAGCAATAAAATTCGTAACACTATTTAAATCTTGTAAATTTTGCTCTAACGTTATTTGAAAAATAGCAGTAGCAGGGCAACCGGTTTACGTTTTATAATACTTTGTGTTTAATGGATCAAAATCTTTGCGGAGTCCTTATCCAATTCTAGCTGATTGTATGGATTACTTAAATCTATTTTTGAAATTATTTCGCTACTCTTCTTCTTTAAAACAGGTACCAATGGTGTACCCCAATAGTTGCTCTCAATGGGTGTAATACGACCTTTATCTACTGAAAGCTCTGCTTTAACTTTAGGTCTCAAACTTAATGGAATGGCGCATGCTTTGAAAAATATAGGATTGGAATTAGGTTTCAGATTTAAAAATAAAATATTTTAAATTTGTTGTCAAAGATTTTGTCGCATTCGTTTAATGATTCTAGTTGCTAGTGAGACGTACATATTAAAATAATTGTAAAATTTATTTAGTTAATTTGGTTTTACTAACAAATGCCTTAACATTTCTGCCATATTTCCTAGGAAAGAACGATAGTTGTTTAACTCACAGTTATATAGCTCAACGTTTTAAAATACTTAAAATTAACTGTTCAATTAAACACGATATCTGTGAAGCACTATCCAATGGAATAATTAACCTCTTATTATTGATCATTACCTCTACTTTGTTTGATACCATGGAAAAATTAAATATTAATGCTAAAATTGTCTATACTGATTTTACGTTTTCTTGAATAAAATATATCCTGTTGCTATCACTATATTTTTTATTCAAATAACACACTTTTGATAAATGTTGTTTCTTGTTGCAAGTGTTATAGGTATAACTGGAATACTTACAACTTTGATTTCCAGTGTATCCTACCATAGACCTTGCATTTCCATTTACCCCCGTTTGATACTGCGGCTGTAGCTTTTGCTGTTGCAATTGCGGCTCGTTTTTATTTTGCTTAGTATCAGAGAAATCTATACGTTTCTTAAAAATACCAGTTATCGGCGAAAAGTTAGTGTTCAATAAACTACACAATTGTTCACGTTCCTGGTGGAATAAGCTGAATAATTCAGCCACTCTTCTTTTTGTTGTATCCACGTCAACAATATTATTTATTTTTTTGTTTGCGCCTAATTTCTACCGTTACCTCCTGAAACCATTTTCGCATTACTTCAAAAGTTGCGGGCGTCACTTCGATTAACCTTAACTAAAAGCTAAACCGGAACGCCCGGGCCGTAATTCGACCCCCCCCCCCCCCATCGAAAGCTACATATTGTGCTGTGGTTTTGACTGGATCGGCATACACCACTAGGCCACCGAGGCCCCAATGCTCAAATATTGCTCGAATTATTTTTGATCTAAAGTACAGTTATCTGTTTATAGGAGTGATCCATAAAACAAAGCTAAATATTCATGCAACGTGTATACTTGTTAACCTCAATGTATAGGCTTTCTACATTGTTGCCAAACTTCATTTTTAATACACTACTCTACTCTATCGTATTTTAACGAGGTGTACAGGAGTGAGAACATACCATCTGACTGACTGCAATCAACCTTGGTGAGCCTCCCAAAGAAACCGACTTACGAAGGACTGAGGAGACCACCAAACCTTCTCCTCCATATCATCCAGATTAAGATATATGAGCCGATCGAAGAAGGCATTAGCGACCCGCAATTTAATTTTCGCTACGGACTTGGCACAAGAGAAGCTCTCTTTAGCAACTAGTTCCTGGTACAGCGATATCAATTGCAATGTCTTTCTCTGCTTTATAGATTTTAAGAAGGCATTTGGCAAGGTATGGCAGCAGAAAATGATCGAAATGATGCAGTTTACGGGCATACAAGGCCAGAGTCGGAAGTTTCAAGACAGAAGGAGAAGGGATACCAAAAAAAGTAAGACAGTGATGTATATTATCTCCTCGGATCTTTAACTGTTATTCTGAACATATCTCCAGGAAAGCTCTCCATCACGTGGCATCAGCCTCAACAGGGTGTTGGTCAACAACATCCGATATTTAGATGACATAATTCTGCTCGTCAACAGCTACGAGAGACTGCAGCTACTTTTAAACGTCATGATCGCATGTGGGACGTACAGGCTACTATTGACCCTCAAGAGGACTAAGTAGATGGTAGTGACTAATAACTCAGTAACATTGGGAACAAAACTCCAGAACGTTACCAAGATTACGTACTTTGGAGCTATTGTTGGAGAAGACTTGAACCACTCGCTGCAAATTCAATGTCGTATCGAAAAGGCAAGATTTGCGTTTACCAAGTTCCAGAAAGTCATCAAATTTTGGAGCCTCAACCTAGACCTCAAACTACTCTTTGCGTCTTCTTACTTCTCCGTACGGCCCTCGAGATGCGAATCAGTTGGATGGAGCGTGTTCGCAATAAAGGTGCTACGTGGAGGGTAGGAAATCGCCACAGTCAAGACAGAAAGCTCGCGTACTTCGGACATTCGATGCGACACCTAGAGAAGCATAGTCTTCTTCACCCCTTCATGCACGGGAAGATATACGGTGGTTTGACCTGGGCAGAAGAAGAATTTTCTGGCTGAAAAACCTACGTCAGCGATCGCTCGCTTATCCAGTGCTCTTTTCAGGGTAACTGTTGGTAAAGTAATAGTGGTCAATAATTCCGGTAACGGACACAGCGCAGAAGAAAGAAGAAGTTTGTTTGGAAAGTTACTAACCAGAACAAAGTCACAGACAATATATCTTCCTTTCCAACTTTTGATTTAGTTTGAACGCTTCCAGTTTTTCCTTATGTTGCCTTACGTGCTTCATCGTCCCATTAGTGTCATTTGTGTAGGTTCTGCTATCCTTTGGGGTATACTTAATATGACCTTGTCAGACCATTTTGGCATTTCTTAATCATTCTAGCAACTAACTAAGCTTCCCGAGCAGTCTTGGTGCCATATTGATAAGTGCGCCTGTATTTCGAATTTAACTCAGACAATAGTTCATCGCATAAGATCGCAATAATGATTTCGAACACCCTTTAGCGTCGTTATCCCTAATTGGTAACATTTTGGGGCCACCCTGAAGATACTATTTCATGCAGGTGTCCGTTTGAGTTTCGTTTCGTAGCGTTAGTTCTCCGGCTAGTTAAAAAGTCAGCCTGTAGAGCAAATGAAAGGGCATCTATTTATCCCTGTAGCTCCGAGAGGGATTTGTTGCTATACGGCGGGTTTCCTGCCTTGGGATTGGCAACTCTGAATATGGCGTGATGACGCTTTGGCTGGCGCGCGTTTCTTTTGGCCTGAATCAGTCACGAGAAGGACGTTGTGGCATAAGGAGCGTGAGGGGTTGTTCTGCTTTTTCGCCGTTGGCGTGTGTGGGTGCTCGCGTACCATGATGGCCGTCAGCTTTGCTTCAGTGTAGTAGGGCCGAGGTTAGGCCCATTCTTCCCTAACAGGGGATCAAACTCGCAGAGCTTCCCAAATTGTTGGCCTCGCCGTCTTCCGTGTGCATGTAAATTTGAACGCTGTTGCCGCTAACTTAATGTGTTTTGACTGCAATCATTTATAATTAATCATCTGTTATTTGTATGGCCTAAATTTAAACGCTGTGGTCGCTAACTTAATGTGTTTTGACTGCAATCATTTATAATTGATCACCTGTTATTTATATGGCCTACATTTGAACGCTATGGCCGCTAACTTAATGTGTTTTGACTGCAATCATTTATAATTAATACCCTGTTATTTGTATGGCCTAAATTTGAACGCTGTGGCCGCTAACTTAATGTATTTTGACCGCAGTCACCTATAACTAATAACCTGCTATCTGCATGGCCTAAATTCGGATACTATTGCCGTTAACTGAATATATGTTGATCACTAAAATTTTTAATTAATCATCTGTTGCTTGTACGGCCTACTTTGAATACTGTTGCCGCTAGTTTAATGTACTTTGGCCACTACCATTTTTAATTAATCATCTGTTGCTTGTACGGCCTAAGTTGAATACTGTTGCCGCTAGCTTAATGTACTTTGGCCACTGCCATTTTTAATTAAACATCTGTTGCTTGTACGGCCTAATTTGAATACTGTTGCCGCTAGCTTAATGTACTTTGACCGCTACCATTTTTAATTAATCATCTGTTGCTTGTACGGCCTAATTTGAATACTGTTGCCGCTAGCTTAATGTACTTTGACCGCTACCATTTTTAATTAATCATCTGTTGCTTGTACGGCCTAAGTTGAATACTGTTGCCGCTAGCTTAATGTACTTTGGTCGTTATCATGTTTATTTAATCGTCTGTGATTTACGCTGGCCCAATCTGAATATCGGTCTTGGGTCACGAACGTTGGTGGCTTGGCCGCTGTCACTTTAAGATTCACTTACTGGCCGACCAATGCCTATTGTATAGTTAACGAGTATTATGACCGCTTATGTATGACCACTTTTTTACTAGAGATAAAGCGTCTCTCCAGCTGTGGCCCTAGATTTAGGTGTGTAGTTTAGTCCCTGTAGTCTTGCATATCACCCAGTTACACACGTCAGACCAATAGACGAGTGTTTGAACGAAGGCCATATCATTACGACGAATCTGTGCATGCCCATTTCAGGTTAAGGTTTGACGACGCTTGCCGCAGTGACGACGAGGTTCGTGAGGCCGAGATCCCGTATCATACCTCGTTTGACCCTTAAGGTTCGGTTAAGCGGGAGTCTTCTTGGACGTGTGGCGTCCATTTATTTAGGAACACCCTATGTATACTTCAACACGCTTGCTGGTGACGTACCGTTTGAACCACGCCCATCTCCCTGAGCGTACCAGCCGAGGCCTTTAGCCTGTCTTTGACCATTTTCAGGGCGAGCGTGCCCTCTTTTCCCCGACTTGACTAGTCTTTTGATATTCGCACCGTGTGGGTGTCGTTAAGTCATTTTGATACCGTAACAACCTTGTCTTGTATTAACGCTTTTTCATTGATCAAAAGTATGTCTAAATTCTATAAACAGTATGTGAAATACAATGCAATGTATAAAATTAACTTATTAATACGTAGTGTTGCATCCGTTGTTGACCTGAATTTACATGAGTTGTCTTTTATTACATTTCAGCGTATTTAACCAGTTGCCACTGAACGAGTGTTGCTATTTTTAGATGAGATCTAACCACTACCTCATCACTCCAATTCGCAGGCACTTTTTCTGTTACCCATACTTTACCTATCATGATATGTAGATATCCTCAGTTTTTTTTCTGAAATATATGAAATACATTAGTACAACAAGGATGTAGGATACAAGATGGAGAGATGATGTAGGTTGCGTGGAAGGATAATTAAGTATTCATGGACATAATTATTATTTTAACAAGCATGTTACATTCAATTTTCTTTAAAAATACAGTCTAATAGCTGGAAATGACAGAATTAGGACAAATGCAAAGAGAAGACACGATTTTCAAGAAAACTGATTAGTTTAAATATCCGGGGAGCACAATTATGAAAGAAAATGATACAGGTGTAGAAATAAAATCCAGAATTGTGGCAAGAAATAGAAATTATTATGCATTACAAAATGTATTCCAGTTAAAGGACTTATCCAGATGCACTAAAATATATATAGAAAAAACCAAAATTAAACCAGTAATTACATATGCAAGTGGAATATGGATTCTCAAAAAAGATCATGAAAGAAGTCTAACAATATTTGAAAGAAATATCCAATATATGGCCTAGTAGCAGAAGAAAATGGATGGCAAAGCAAAATGAACCATGAAGTGGGAGAGATGTATGATGACCCAGATATAGTTGCTACAATGAAAGAACAAAGATTGATGTGGTTGGGTCACATTATGAGAATGAAAAAGATAAGGGGCGTATTAATGGCGTTTAGTAGGAAAATAGAAGGCACATGAACGAAGAAAAAGGTGTACTGACTATCTAGAGAAAGCTCCAAGGATGATGAATGTTAAGAGAAGAAATGTGTAGCAGGAATGAATACAAAAAGTCATTCAGCAGGCCAAGGTCTTACAGCGGCTGTACAGGCGAACAACAACAAGGAGATGGATACTTACATTTTCTATCTTTTTCCCTAAATCGTTTATTACTGTTTGCAAAAACAGAGATAGTCTGTATATTGTCTGCTGTAACTTCAAATTTCCATTCAACAGGAAGCGAATTACACCTGCTATTTATAGATCTAGCAAAAGCATACTATAGTATACCAATAGTAAAAATGTGAGAAGCTGTATCAACCTTAAACGAGGAGTACCACAGCTGTAGCTAGCTCAAACCCCTCGGCAGAATATGGCATGTATAAGGATCAGGCACCTGTTCTTAAGGTTACTTAAAATCGTCATGTTCATAAAGGGTCGTAGTACAAATCCTCAAAGAAAATATAAACCAGTAACAGTAAATAAAATTTAATATCAACAACAGTGTCACAAATAGTTATAATTAAATAAGAAATATTAGTTAACAATTCAGGTAAAACCTGGCGCTCTACTGCGCAAATATAGTAAATTTTTGAATAAAACCAAATAAAACACAAAAAATATGAATTACTAGAATTCAACGCAATTTACAAACTTCGACACCAGCAGCATTATAAAGTCACAGTTATAATAACTGGCATAATATTGATATCTGAATGCCATGCAAACATTCAGCTAGATTAATGAAACAAAGCGCTCTCGACCGGCTCGCAATACTGGCAAAATTTAAATTTATAAGAAGGTGGGGGCTCAAGGTCACACTGCACAAGGGGTATTGTACAGGGTACATACAAGCACGCTTTCAGCTAATCCTTAGTTGAAAACACACTAGCGTCTGATAAAACTATAAATTTAACGTTTCCCCGTGCGCTTTTACTTTCAAAGGCCTTTGTAAAAAAATACGGAAGTCATAGCGGCTCAAATGCCCTTATGGAATAGTCAATACGCTGAATCGCAATTAAGTATGCACTTACTGCACAGGAGATGCTCTCCACGGCTCCTTCATATGCAGTCCACATGTGCGAAGATATCATGTAAATCGTGACATTCCTGAATTGAGATTAACTGGAATGACCTTGGCTGAAAACTCGTGCAAATCGGCGTGCTCCAGAGAACTCAAGGGGCAATAGTCGCCAGACATTACACCAGATGATGAAGCATTACGCCAGAGGGTAAAAATATAAAGCCTAAATACCACTTCATTAATACCGAAACAAAGAAAAAACTACGAAATATCTCACCAAAAATAGAAATCGGCCTCAGCTGCCAACGACGCCGTTATAACATAAGCCGCGATTGTTGACAGGAAACAAAAATTCTATTAATAAGCATAGCCTGCTTTGCTCAAGGTGTTTCAAATCCCCCAGAAGGCTTGAATTTCAGTCGTTCAAGCCGTCCTAGACGAGCGCGTCCAATCGAAGAATGCGACTCGCAAAAATTTCGATCCGGGTAGATCTATTATCGAAGATTGCAAGCCTTTCTGAAAAAACAAAATTATATTCGCGTGGCGTTTGACGAAAAGAGAAGCGCGCGTAATATTTATATTAGAGATGCGAGCCCGCTTCAAGGAGCGAATCGCAAGTAACGCACAAATAACAATGCGGCGTTACAAAGCCCTACAAGAAACAAACGTGAACCAGGATATACTGGATATAATTAAAGCTGTACAGGAGGTGTATAAAGCTTCCACAATAAAGATTAACATTGAAAAATTAATATAAAAACATTTAGATATTAAACGGACAAGAATGTTGCATCGTTTTATTATTACAAATATATGCTGAACAGGCATTACATCTACGAAAAAGAAAATGCGGAGAATTGGGATTAGAAATATATACTTATGCTTTACAATTTGCTGATGACCAGGTCTACATTGCCCAAAATAATTTTGACCTCGAGTAGTGAACAGGCAATTTATAGAGAAATATCTGCAATTGGGTCTCTCGATAAATACATCTAAAACAAAATACTCATGTATTGCAGGTACAGCAACGAATTTAGAATTATAAAATTGAGGAGAGATCATGGTTTGCGATAAATATAAATACTTGAGAAAACAAATAGACAAGAATAAAAAAGATGCAGAGAATACTAAGGAGCGCATAGGAAATGGAAAAAAACCATAAATAGACTATATGGAATATGGTGGCACAATAATATTTCAAAGAAGACAGAGTGTAATATATAGTACAACACACTAGCTCAAAGCAATGCATTATATAGAGCAGAAGCACGAATGATTACAGAAGCAGATAAAAGAAGAACTAAAGCAGTGGAAATGGACGTATTAAGTAGATCATGTAGAGTTGCACGCAATAAGGGATAGCAAAAGAATGAATTAGAGAATTGATGAAGGTAGAAGACACAACAATGGACGATATACAAATAAAGTAATTAATGTAGTACGGTCACGTAAGGAAAATGAGAGATGGAAGACTGCCTAGAACTTACATGGAATAGACTCCAAGAGAGCGAAGAAAAAGAGGAAGACCCAGACGATCATGGGGTGAAGGAATTTGCAAAGCCTTAAGCACAGAAAATTTACAAGAAAAATAATACCTAAATCTAGTACAATGGCGAAGAAGTATGGAGATAAGACAGAGGCGATAGACGCTATAAACGGAATATATATATGTATGTATCTTCCTTAGTCAGATGTGTTATACTCTGTGAGTATAAGCCTCCACAATACTTTTCCAATTTTCTCTATTCTGTGCAACGCTATACGAGTTAAACCATGCGGTTCTTTTTATATTGTTGCTCCATCTCATTTGAGGGAGACCTATACCTCTTTTATATGTTCAAGGTCTTCATTTGATTATTTTCCCGTTCCACTTATTTTCGTCTCTCGGAACATGTCCATCTCAGGATCATTTCAGTGAAGCAGCTCTTTTTATGTTGTCTCTCCAGCATTCTTCGTTCGATAGCTCTTTGGTTAACTCTCAATTTTTCTATTATTGCCTTCGTGAAGGCCTACGTTTCTGCTCCAAACGCTGTTACCGGTAGAACGCACTGATTATATAATTTTGTTTTGATCTTAAGCGGTATATACAGCTTAAATATATAGTTTAGTATAATGTATGCTGTCCATGTCAATCGAATTCGGTGTTCAATTACTTAATATGAATCGGTGAACAGAACAAGGCAACAAAGGAAATTTGCGTCGCCAAATACACGGCGAACGAAACAAAGAACTCAAACATCTGTTCACCAGCAAATCGCCTCGATCCTACAAAAATTTTAAGAAAACCGTTACCCACATAAAACAATAAATCGCGGCACGCGAACTCAAAGAAGCACCAATTCTCAAGTATAAACCGCTGCAATAAAAGGGCCAACGGCTCGCCGAACCTCAATAACGGAAGCCGACCAAACGGCGCCGCAGCGAACAAATTAATAAACCAAGTTCGATCACTAAAACGCTCTTAAATCAGAGTGCGCCAAATCCAAAACCCCACATAAGGATGCCTGCCGATAGGAAAAATCAACCGCCACCTAATAAAACAACGCCCAGGGCGCTAGCACATATACAGGTGGAGTAAAAGCACTTTTTCCATCAGACAGCAAATACATGCGGCCGGAGCTCGCTCGAGAGAGCGGCCGAAAATTCAGCGGCCCAGCAGAAACACATCTTTGTAACGGAGAAATCAGGGCCACGACAAAATACAGCGGGCAAGGATACAATATTACAAATTGAAGTATAATTAACGGAAGGAAGCATCCCAGAAAAGCGTAATTGGTCTCAAAAGTCTTATAAAAATAGCGCGCAACCGATCGAAGCATAATAAACTTATTAACATACGCCATAAGAGTAATGCTTAATTAAGCTTTACGCGGAACACGGAATAAAAAATTCCAAGTTGAGCTAATTTTTACCCAAAACATAGCAAATTGGGTGTCGTTAGAATCGACATTTCAACGACTTTCGATTGCGACTCAAATCAAGTCGATAATTGATCACGCCGCTCAATTAAACGCTATAAATCCGAAATATATCGAAATCGGGCAAAACATCCCTTCTACTTCGACCAATGAGCGTCGAGATCGCGTTGGACAAAGGACTGGCTCCTTTAAATAGTCAGACGCTGGCAGTAAGAAACCACTCAGCCAAGGAGAGTCCACCAGCAGCCACTTCAGCTTCCAGGACCCCCAGCAGCCACTTCAGCTTCCAGGACCACCAGCAGCCACTTCAGCTCCAGGACCACCAGCCGTTTCATCTACTGGACTTAGCTGTCTGCCGCATCTTCGTGGACTTAGAGCCAATCCACTTCATTGGACTCTGCTGTCTGCCGTCTTCGTGGGACTTGGGATTCGAGCCATTTCAGCTTCCAGGACCAGCTAGCAGCTCCAGCCTCTCCAGAGCCTATCACCCTCGTGGACTTAGAGCCAATCCTACGCATTGGACTCTGCTGCCTGCCGTCTTTGGAAAGCCACTTTCGCCAGCCGCCGCCTCCGCCCAGGAGATCACCACCGCCGCCGACGTTGCCGCCGCCGCTGCTCACAGCCCGACGCCCCGTCGCCAGTCGCCACCGCCGCCGCTGCAACCGCAGAAGGAAGCCGCCAACCGCCGCCTCCGCCGAGGAGATCAGCACTGCCGCCGACGTTGCCGCCGCCGCTGCTCACAGCCCGCCGCCCCGTCGCCAGTCGCCACCGCCGCCGCTGCAACCGCAGAAGGAAGCCGCCAGCCGCCGCCTCCGCCAAAGGAGATCAGCACTGCCGCCGCTGCAACCGCAGAAGGAAGCCGCCAGCCGCCGCCTCCGCCAAAGGAGATCAGCACTGCCGCCGACGTTGCCGCCGCCGCTGCTCACAGCCCGCCGCCCCGTCGCCAGTCGCCACCGCCGCCGCTGCAACCGCCGAAGGAAGCCGCCAACCGCCGCCTCCGCCAAGGAGATCAGCACTGCCGCCGCTGCAACCGCAGAAGGAAGCCGCCAGCCGCCGCCTCCGCCAAAGGAGATCAGCACTGCCGCCGACGTTGCCGCCGCCGCTGCTCACAGCCCGCCGCCCCGTCGCCAGTCGCCACCGCCACCGCTGCAACCGCCGAAGGAAGCCGCCAACCGCCGCCTCCGCCAAGGGGATCAGCACTGCCGCCGACGTTGCCGCCGCCGCTGCTCTCAGCTCGCCGCCCCGTCGCCAGTCGCCACCGCCGCCGCTGCAACCGCAGGAGGAAGCCGCCGGCCCCGCCTCCGAAGGACCACACCCGCTTCCAATCGCGGATGCCAATCCGCCATTTTCTTTTCTTTTTCTGTACATATATGTTACCTAGTTCTAAGCTTATTTGTATGTTAGTTAGTGTAAATATAATAAACTTTGTTCCAATCAAATCCAGTGTCTAGCTGAGGGTAACGCCCAACCTCCTCTTCCGAAACCGACGCCATTGAAGTAACCCTACCGCTGAGCATAGACGTAGGCTTGTTATACTCTTTCTTGGTTTCTTGTTTA
This sequence comes from Agriotes lineatus, assembly GCA_940337035.1. Taxonomy (NCBI): domain Eukaryota; kingdom Metazoa; phylum Arthropoda; class Insecta; order Coleoptera; family Elateridae; genus Agriotes; species Agriotes lineatus. Next base: position 53,566,473 of record OW679203.1, read on the forward strand.
GCTTAGAATATTTCAATGTTTTTCTTTTGTTTTGTTCTTCTTTTTTCCAACATATTTTTTGTTTGCTTAATTTATTTGTTTTGGTTGGTCCTATTTATGCATATTCATTTGCTTCCTTCGTAAGTGTTTTAGACTGTTTTCTTCAAGAGATATAGCTAAATGGTCTTCTAATAACTATTGAAGGTCCGTGGCTTTTTCCTCTAATACTGTGGCATCTTATCTTGTTTTCTTAGTTCTACTCACTGTTTTTCCTCTTTTTAGTTTTGATTAATATGAATCGTTGACCTTATGAATCTGTAGTCACTTACCATGTTGAATCTATTGAGAACCTCTACGTTTCGAATAATTTTCATGTCATTTGTTAGAATGTAGTTAATTTGGTTCGTTGTTTGTCCAGCTGGACTTGCCCACGCACATTTTCGATGATCTTTTTTCATGAAATATACATTTGTGTTGTAGAGTTTTTCGTGTTCTAAGAATGCTTCCATTATATTACCTGTATGATTCTTTTCTCCTAACCTGTTTTTTCGAACATATAGCTTTCCTTGTTGTTGTTTTCGCATTTTACTGTTGAAATCTCCTATGACGATATTTTATTTTGTTTTATCTTGATCCAACCCTTTGCTTCAATCCACGTATAGTTGTTCTACTTCAATATCTTCGTGTGATCACGTAGATGCATATATATGGAGTACTTTTACTGATGTTAATCTGTTTATTCTTATGCTGATGTATATCACCCCTTACGATATTATCTCCATTTTCTGGGCATTGCCAGCGACTCACTTATTCACCAATACTCCTACTCCATGTAATTCAGTATCCGTGCCTTTAAAGGAGAATTTATGGCTTGACTTTAATTTAACGAATCTTTCTCTCTTCTTTCGGGTCTCGCTTAATCCCATTTTATTCTATTTAGTTCGTGTTCGAGCTCTTCTATTCTTTCTTCTGTAGCGATAGATCTTCCGATGTAAGTTGCTTAACCTAACCCAGTTTTTCTTAGCACTCTCTATCGGTCCATCTATCTATGCTCTACATTGGTTAGAGATATTCCGGCTATCTTTCTAATTCATCCTTTGTCGGACTTGCTGTTTCCTTCATTATCTTTAATTCGTCTTGTTTTTCTTCTATCTGTACCCTTTTAGTGTCCTCTAATACATTTTTCCAGACTATTTAAACGATTATCACTGAACAATTGTTGCTAATATCAGGTAATTATCAAAATTTTAGAGTGCTGTGGCTTAATTTAAATTATATGGAACCACAGCACTCTAGATATGAAATTTTGTTGATTATCATATATTTTATATATGACATTTAGCAGGGTGATGTCCCTGTAGTTATTATATTTTTCTAGTCCGCCCTTTTATAAAGTACCATTACCCCATTATTTCAATTACCCGCCATTGTATATGTTCTCAAATTTTCTTTTGTCATGCTATTCATGCTGTCTTGTACCATAGTTATAATTCAATCACTTCGCCACAAATTTTGTCGCTTTCTGATGCCTTAGCTTCTGTTGTGTGACCAACAACTCTGTTATTATTGCTTTTTGTACTTCCATGGTTGTCGTCATGTCACTCCTGATATTTCTGTATATGTTTCATGTCATTGTCTGGCCTATCCATTCTGTTTAGAGTTGGTTATACAGCTATACTGGCTCTTTTTGTTTTCCATATGTTCCTATTTCCCTATTTATAACTTCTCTCTTTCGTTTGGCATTTCTTAGAAATTGAAAAGAAGAATATAACGTCATGGAGATATGGCTCCATAGAAGGATGCTTGAGTTTGAATAGGTAGGAAAGATGATTATTAAAATAGGCATTACAAATATAAAAATACATATAGAAAAGACGCATACGTGCTAAGGCACGGCGGTATACTAAAAATATAGAGGGTAATATGGAAAGTACAAACGCTAACGAACGACCACGGCTTCAATATATAAGAACAGTTCAAGATGACATGGGCTGCAGCAATTACCAACAACTCAAAAGCAAAGCTAACAATCGAAATAATTAGTATAATGCTATAAACCAATTTAACGACTGAAAGCAAAGAAGAAGCGTCAGAGTCTCTACCAGAAGATTAAGTACATGGTGGAGGGTATTTCCATATTACTCCCTAATTAAACTCCTTCAGTCGATACTGATGAATCAGATGCGAACGTTGCGGAAACATAGATCATCTATCTGGAAAATCCTTTTTATGGCTCAAAAAGTTGATAGGCAGACGACACAGAACCGGCAATTAGTAATATTCTTTTAATTTATTGCCCTACAGCTATATATGCCATCCATTCGCCGCCTTTCAAACTTTTTTGCTGTTCAGCTAATGAAACTAATTGCTAATCAAACAAATATTTATGACAGCCAAAGGCTGCAAATTAAATTTTTGCTGTGGTTGGTACTAGTACTATTCTCTGGTTACCATAAGCATCTGCCATACAAAAACCATACTAGACGTCTGATGCTGATTCTTACTCCCATTTGGTTGCCAACTACATTAAACAAAATCGTTTTGAATGAATTGTGCAATATTTTCACCTCCCGGATGATTCTAAAATTGATTCTTACGACAAAACATTTAAATCCGGCCTTCAAGAAGTATGCAGTATCGAAGAAAGTGGACATCACAGCGCCAAACGATTTATTAGAGAAAAACCAATGAGGCTTGGTTTTAAGCAATCCAAACGGCTATGTACATCATACCAAGCTAGTTATGTTGTGACAAATCTATTACCTTACCAGAAACCAATTGTGTACAAGGTGTTTCTGCTCTACCTAAGAACTAGATAGTACTTTGACGATATTTTTATATCCTTGAAATGAATGTATATCATTTGGTGGCACGAAAAAATAGGGTTTCTAAAACAATCAAACTAGAGAATGGCAGTAAGATAGGTCATAATATTATACTTCGACGTTTTCAATGAGAATGTACTTTTTACCTTCTGAATCAATATGGGAGTAAAGAAATTAAACCAGCCACAGCTCTATTTTTTTCAACATATAGTATTTTTGGAATAGATTGAAAGAAGTGTCAAGGTCAAATTTTCTATGGAATGCAGAATGTATCAATTACATAAGTCTTCGCATAACTTAATTGTCCATTACATAACCTAACCCAATCAAAAATTAATATTCATGGACTTTAAACAAATTCCACGAATATAAAAACACTCATACTTAAGCCATATATTTAAATGTTACTACTCAGAAAAAATTAATCGTTACCCACACTCGAAACATATTTTTTTATGCCAAGCACAACTGTCGTATCTCAAACGATACTGACACTGACTTACATCGGTATCTGATGTCTTAGATGGAATTTTTATGATAAAAGCAGAACATGATGAGGGCTTCTGAATTGGAGCAATCGATTCAAGCCTATTTCCTTATCGAAAAATATTACGCGAGGAAAAGAGATGGAAGAACAATTAAAAATGCACTGGAAAAGTGCCATTCAATTGGTAATGTAAAGTTGATAAGATAAGCGTAAGTACCATTGTTATTAGATTGATGGCTTCGATATTTCCGCGATAATATTGAATTGGTACGGGCCTCGAGCATTTTTTCTTGTAGTGCATTAAAAAATATGCCAGTATAATATTCACTCTAGACCAAAGGGAGACGAATTATAATTATTTTCAATTGCAGAATTAGTGCAGTTTAGAGTAGTGCCTGTTTTACAAGCCAGTTATCAAGAGCTACCGAAGGAAAAATAATTTTGCTGAAAAGAAGAAATACATGCATAATGGAGGACCCGACCAAAATGGTTTGCATACTTAAAACATTTTTTGTCCTTTTATGTTCGAACTAAAAAATTTATGTATTAAAATGGCCACTTTCAATAAGCGTATGGCAACAAGATATTTTTATGTCTCTTCAATTAACGGTTTTCAGAGACGACCTTCAAAAGTTATGTACTTTTAATACCCAACAATGCGAACAATTAGCGCGTTTGCAGTTTTTTCTTTTTTTTATTGGGGAAGTAAATTGCTAAACGAGTGTTAATTGAAATTTTGCTATTAATAAAGTTGACAAACAACTGTGCTAATTGGAAGACAATGGTGCAATTTAGTTGCAGCTAAGCACATTATATAATCTTTATATGAATTGTTTGTAATATATTGCTTAATTTATTACTTTACAAAATCAATTTAGCTTCTTAAGCGAATATACTCGTACTAAAATATGTTCTTATGATGTATATGCAACTGCACTGTTAAACTATTTAAAAGAAAAGCAATTTAATATTTTAATATTATTCAAGGTCGTTCTTAAAAATGTTAAAAGGTGCTAGATATAGTTAGGTAAAAAACTAAAGATTTATATATAATACACTCTATCTTGGTAACACATTAAGATTTTTTGGTCTCGGCAGTTGTGGCTCTTATAAATTGAACGAAAGTTCAAGTTCAGAAGTTTAGCATCACCGCCATTTTGATAACTCCTTTTTGACTATAAAGATAAATCTATTTCCAAAAACTTCTAAGATGAGTAATCTATAGTCGTTGGTTCATCTTCTGGCGTCGACAATTTTTACAGTCCAAAGCCATAAATTTTACTCTTGAGCTGAACTCTTTCTTTTATGGTTAGTTCTGGTGAGAATTTGCTTAAAGTTTAGGTATACCCTGAAATTATAAAGGGTAAACATTTGCCTCATTTAGTCATATCTAGACTTTGTATCCTCACACTTATTAACAAGGGTATGTTCAATTCACTTCTCAAGAAAGCTCATTGCTGATATGGTTACCACAGTAGCTGACACTCATCTCTGTTCTGGATTTTGCAAAAACACCCTCACCATCAGAATGCACAATGCTGTAAATAGTTTCAGGTAATACTATCATTCTGCTTTTCGGATTAGCTCTCTCTCTAAGAGAAGAAATCGAAATTCTAAAATAATAGGGTATTAACAACAAAGTTGTTGGTAATGGCGATGATGCGCTCAAAAATAGGTGGCCAAATACTTTTTTGGCAATTTAAAACAGATTCTATAATTAAATTGCTATGGCACAACATATACAGGCTGTCCTAGGCTTTATTCCCAGAACTGTATGTCGATTATTTTTGAAGATTACCCCATAAAACCCTATACAGGGTGCTGAAAAATGGCGTATTAACTCGATGGTACGTCGTTAAGAGATACTCCCTGAGAATGATAAAGATAAGGAGACAATTGTGTGTTATATTTTTGAAGATTTTTTAATTTTGTATTTTAAAATTTCTTGACTATTTACAAAGATTTACATTCATAATATGATCTTTAAGTGGGTAATGTTTTTCTGTCCTAATACTGAATATTGTTACGTTTTTACGTTCGGGTTATTTAAAAATTATACGACGCTTCTTGTATTAAACATTTATTTACAACTATTAATTATTCTTATTTACAAACACACGAATTAACAAGGCAGAACACAAATTACTTAAAGTAACGAACTACAGGCACTATTTCTAACAACGATACGTTTATCAATAATTATTTATATATGGCTTAACAGTAATGATTTATATGGTTATACACTCTATTTATTTACACTGGATTAAACGTCAATTATTTATGTGGCTATTTTATACGCGTCTATTTATGTAGCAGCTTACGCCTTTCGAGCTGAATGAGAACTGAACTGTTGTTTTCGCCGTGAGTATTTATATGGCCAAATAATTTCCGTCTAGAACATTCCAGATTTCGCACGTACATTCCGGCAAATGCATGTGTTGACCTCGGGCGTGCTTCCGAAAGCGTGATTCATCCTCGCATCTGGCTGCAAGGTCGCTTCTCCAGGCGTCTGGAACATGACTCATCTGCCCGCAGCTGGCTCCAAGACCGTCTGGGCAGCGGTGACTCATAAGTCTGTAGCTGCCTGATCGCCACACCGTTACAATATTAAAGAAATTAATTATCAAACTTTGGGCTCCCATATTTTCAGAAATATAACACAAAGAATTTTCTCCTTATTTTTCTCATACTCAGGGAGTATCCCTTAACAACGTACCATCGAGTTAATACGCCATTTTTCAGTATATTCCTAAATGGGGTAAGCCCTTCTACAAGATAGCGATATAACTATATAGGTTAGAGAAGCAACATTTAAGGTTTTTGTTAAATTGCACCGTAAGTATCTTTTAGCTATGCTGATAGAAATTCATATTTTCTTTTTAACATTGTAATTAAATATCACCCTCATATTACCAAAATTGTCGACAAAAAAACGCAATTAGAATTTTTGGTAGTGGTAGGCCATGATAAATATCATAAAATATGTTTTAAAGAAAATATCAAGTAGGTACCGAGCAACCAAACAGCGAATGAATTTAAGTATTGTTTTCTATTTCTTCCGAAAACAAAATCCATGAAGAAATTTTCGTTTCATAGATTCGTGTAGTTTCAACAAAACAGTAGATGTTGAACATTTTTATAATTAATCTAAAGAATTCGCGTGGCGCAGTTGGGTAAGTCCTCGGTTCGAATCCCCTTGGAGTCGGAATTTTTTCGTATCCTTGGTGATTAGAATCGGGCTCGGCGAGACCATTCACAGTTGGGCATCAAATTAACTGTGCTCTACTCAAAACCACAGACCTAAGAGATAGAGTTACAAGGTCAACACAACACCATGGCACACAACTCACACAATGGTTGCTGCGCAAGCACCAAAGGCGCCCTCCAACTCTGTATCCGAATCCGGGGCAAGTTGAGCATTGAACCGTTAGATGCCAGTGCATAAAGCACCAGCCTCTACACCACAAAGTAAATGAGGTTACAGGTTACACATACATACATACATACATACATTATAATTAATCTAAACTCATAAATTAAATTCAAAGGAACCAGGAGAAGAAAAAAACGCCAAAGAATAATAATTAGGTACAGTGAGAGTTTCTAGTTTACACTCTTGGGGTTTGTTTTAAGCCAAGTTTTTTTGATAATTAATGTAACAATTATTCCTTCTATTTTTTTTAGTACATAATTTGGTTACCCAACTTTCAATCGAGTTACATAGGTATTGCTTGATTTTGGTTTCATATCTTCTCATTTTCTTATTTGCCAAGACATTTAGCATGCTATTTTCTTGTAACTTTATTATAAATCATGACTAGGTTAGTTTTCTTTCTTATAAAATTGTACTCATTTTCTCAACATTTCCATTTCGATGCTACATATAGTGTTACAAGGTGATTTCGTGGGAAAAATAGGTTTTACCCAATGAATTCACAAACCATGCATTTCGCAGTTGCAAGAGTTTAGTTGTGTAAGCAGTTTATCTTTCAATCAAGTTCGCTGCAAATCATAACTTTAATAAAAAAATATGTAAAAGGTTTTACTCAGAGCTTTCCTCGCAAGTGGACGTTGCGACACTAAACAATTTTAAAAATTAGAGGAAAATAGGGGTATAAATATCTTCAGGTCAGTAATAATACTGAAACAATAAAAGAAAACACTGGTAATACAAATTATATAAATTTTCAAATTAAAAAAAAACACTATCGTCGATGAGATTCGAACTTCAGAGCCAGCAAACGAGCTAGCGAATGCATTTCAATAATATGGCCATAGCTCGAAGTTAATCACACGTTCGCTGCCTCGCACACCAAGGATGCCTCCAATCGGTGAGATGCAGCTGCCTTAAATAAAACGCACATATTGTTAACCCAGGTTTTATTTTCTAGAACATTTATTGTGTATCTGTTGGTTTTCATTTTCGTAAAGGGTAAAGCCTGAGGTATGTGCAAATTGCTACTTTTATCCATTTCTCATATAAGCAAAAATAAACAAAACTTTTTTTAAGCTGCTTACCTTATATACCGTGTGTCCACAGGAAGACGCACCATAGGGATAACCAAATAGAATAGAAAGATCGGCTAATGCTGTGATCGCCGGCACGCTAAAACGTTGTTTTCTGGCTTCTGACTCGCCACTGTATGAAACAATATTGTTATAAATGGTACAAGAAAAGGGACGGTGGTCACAGCACTGGTTGATATTTATATTCTATTAGCATTATCTGATCTCTATGGTGCGTACTCCTGTGGACACACGGTATATATATTTGTCCTTAATTTTCTCGGATTCATGCCAGCTAGATATATAATCTACATGCAAAATATTGTCTTCCATCAACAAATAGGTTTTGAGTTATACCGCCAACAGAGAAACAGATAAACGGAATTGAGAAAATCTATTTTTCGTCAACTAGGGATCCTGAAACGTGAAGATCTGAAGAAATCTCGGAAGGTGATTTTTTCGCGATTGCAATACTTCCTTTGTAGTTAGACGATGGAAGTGATGGAAGTTAAAATAATAATATGAGACATGCAGCTGAATGTGTCTAAACCTATTGACCGCTTTCTTCTTCTTTCAAAACTACAATCTTGGCTTGAATTTCTCCAACATGTCGCTTCAATCCTATATCCGTTTTTGGCCTGCCTTCTGACCTGCTATCCGAAGGCTTGGCTTCCCAAACTTTTTGTACTTTGGATGCTATTATCTTGTTATAGAGTCCGCTTTGAAGATTTTCCGTGATATTGATGTGTATCACCTTATCTAGCCTGATATCATCTTTTCCAAATGTCTCATTTATGTTGTCCATAGGTTAGTCGTTCTGGTTTCCTTCGATATCTGTGTATTTGTTAAAAACTTCTAGTTTCTAGCCTGAAATAGTCTACCAGCATCTAGCTAGAAATACTAATCTGTGATTATATCACGCTTTACAGTCTCTCTTCTTAAATATCTGTAGTAGGATTGATTTCACAATTAAATGGAAACCTGCGTCTGGTTAAGTAATTGCAGTAGTAAGTTTTTGCAATTGCTTTCTAGAAATGTCAGCACTCTAGTTATTAAGCTAGTTATTACATGGAAATCTGTCACTTTTCTTAATCTGAATTTGCACAGTACTTTATCTAGCTTCTTTTCGGTAATCGTTCCCAACCTGTTAAGTTGATATTCAGTTGAGGTAATCTGTTTAAATATTTTGATGTTATCTTGAATTTTTGTTCCCCTAAAAGTTTCATACATTATTTGTAAATAATTTTCTGTATTATTAATCTGTTCGGTATTTGAGGGTAGATTCATCTTCGCTTTTTTACTAACCTCGTCTAAAAGGCGAAGAATTTCATGTTTTACTATCCCGAGATGACGAACATGTTTTATCAATTCCGCCTCTCTGTGTGTCTGTCTGTTGGCAGTATAGCTCAAAAACTATTTGTGGAGGGAAGTCGACATTTTGCATGCGGATTATATATCTACCTGCACGAAGCAGAATATACTTTTGATCAAATATATACAAGGTGAGCACCTTAAAAAACAAAGTATTGGAAACTTGGAAATATACATATAAAAGTAATAATTTGCGCATAGCTCAGGTTTTACTCTTGATGAAAATGGGACCCAACAGATACAGGGTAAATGTTGTAAAAGCGATAAAAAGGGCCAACGATAAGCGCATTGTATTTAATGTAGCCGCATCGCACAAATTCGAGGAGTTCTCCGTGGCCGAATGTGACAAAAGAGGGGGGGGGGGAGGAGATGCTGTCGGGCTACTGCCAAGCGTTGAAATCACATTAGCAGACGCTGCAGTTCGAATACCAGCGCCTGTAATGTTTTCTTTAATTTGAAAATTGGCGTTAAGGTATTTTTACTCTTCATTTTTAGAATTTTTTAGTGTCACAATATCAACTTACGAGGGAAGTTTTGAGTAAAGCTCTGTATAGATTTTTATTCCTAGAAATTGTACATATTGATTTACTTCCTCGCCCAAGGCGAAGGGAGCATTGTAATCGTAAAAAAATCACTTTTCGAGATTTTTTTCAGATCTTCAAGTTTTAGGGTCCCTAGATGATAAAACACATGTTTTCTCAATTTTGTCTGTCTGCCTGCCTGTTGGCGGTATAGCTCAACAACTATTTGTTTAAGGAAGACGGATACTATGTTCTCTGTAAATGACATAGTCTTTCTCTTCCGTTCTATAGTTTAAAACATTTTTCTCAATTCCTCTCATTCTTCATCCCACATCTTTGTTGGCTCGCCTGTACAATTAGTATTTTAAATATGAGCCATAGTTTACGTCTACAGATGCGTATTCAAGTAACCTTCCATTTATAGTTTTGCTCATATTTCTTTGATATATAACTTTGCATTTTTATTTTCTTAATTTGCATGCTTCTATTGAAATGTCCCATTTCTTGTCAGCTTGGAATGTTGTGTCAAAACAACTAATGTGTTGGTTTATTCAGGTTGATTTCCATGTTAACTTTTGTATGCAATTCTGTTTGCCTTGTGCCGAATTTTATTTATTCTTACTAAATTCCCCATATTTGGTATAAAACTTCAGTATTTAAATTTACCTTTCTCGAAATACTCAGATTTTTTTTCTTGGTGTTGGATTTATGGTTTATCAAGTCAGGTCTATAAAACAAGCAAACACGTTCTTGAGCTAACTTTATAGCTTCTTCGTTGAGCTGTTTTAAAATTCTAGATATTATATAGTAGATGTTTATAGCTGACGCTGCCTTCCTTCCCTAAACCAGATGTTTTATCCATCTCTGTCTTCCAACTCTCTATCTTCCATCTTCATTGTTTCCTCTACCTCGTCTTTTCAGGACCTTCTAGGTCTTCCTGTTTTCTCCTTCCCATTGAGCTCCACCCTGGTATCTTTGCAATCCAGCTGTCTCTTCCCGTTCTTCGCAGATGACGATATCAACATTTTCCTTCTATATAGTGGATTTTTCTAATATCCATTTTTCTTTTGATATCTGCGCTGGTTATTCTGTTGATTTTTACAACACCACGACATCTTCTCCCATATTGTGTTTCCGTTGCTCTTATCTTCCCTTTATTCTGTTTGTTATTGTCTAGTTGTTAGCTCCATAGATATTATACCTTGAATCATGGACTTATATATTCTTTTTTGTGGTTTTAGTGATGTCGCTGTTCCTAGTGAATTTAACTGTCTTATGCATGTTCTTGTTTGACCCATTCTACTTTTTATTTCTTCCTTCGTTATTGCATTTTTTGATACGATACATCCTAAATACTTAAATTTACTTGTTCCTTTATGTTAATTTCTAGGTCTTTTACTGCTTTCTCCTTCATAGTACGTAGTTAGTATTCAGTCTTTTTAAAGTTTATTTTTAGTCTTCCTTTGTACGTATATGCCTCCTAGTCCATCTGATCGTTTGCTAAGCTTAATGTGTATAGATGTTTATTCCTGATTGATACTTCCATTCCTTCACATCTCCAGTTTTTTAATGTCTTCTCTAGATACAGTTTGAAAAAACTTGGTGATAGAGGGCATCCTTGTAGTAGTCCTTTTTTGTTTTAAACATGCAGCTTATTCTTCTTCATGTTTTTTTATATTATGTTTTGCTTGTATAGATCTTTTAATGCTCTCAAAAGATTCACGCTTTCCAAAGTTCACGCCATGTGTACATCTCCATTTTTTGCTTTTTTCTTTTCCATTTCTTGTTGAATGGTGTAAATATTATTTATACATGATTTTCCTGTTGTGAAGCTAGCCTAATCTTCCCCAATTTTGCCTTTTATCTGTATTTCTAATGTATTTATAACTATTCTCCCATATATTCTTTCCAACGTTGCTTATAATAGCAACGTTGGATTCCCCTATAGTTTTTGCAGTTTTTGCTGTCCTCTTTGTTGTAGATGGAAGTTATATAGACCTCAGTCCATTCATTAGGTGTTACTTCTCCGTTTATAGCTCTAATTATTTTGAATAGCTTTGCAGATCCATATTTGATCATCCGTGGTGACATTTCTTCGGATCCTGCAGCTTTATTGTTTTTTGTAGATTTTATTGCATTTTTCGCTACCTCTAAGCTCACTAATATATATTTTTAAATTCTTAAATCCACATTGTATATGTGCTTGTAAATCTTTCGGCGAACGCTTAATAAAGAAATTCAAAGACAATTTTGCACAAGAACTAATTTTCTTTCTTAAAGATTCTTAATATATCTGTTATTTTCCAATCGTTTGGTAACCCAAGCCTTGTTTGCTATATTTAGTAATAAATTATTTCTTTTGGAGCTACCTTGGAAAAGATTAAACGTATTTGAATTCCGCCAACTGGAGGACAATGTAGAAATTGTTGAAGTGGTTAAAGAAGACGGCGCAGAACTGAATAATTGCCAGAAAGGGCGAAGAAGTACTGCGTTAGTATGTACTCCAGACAAAGTAATCTGCATTTCTTTCTCCTATTGTTAGTGTTTTATTTATATGTTACTTAGGGTTCAAGTAGATCAGCAGAAGACGGTTTCCTGCTAATGGGACAGCGTTCGCAAAGTTCATGCAGTTTTTGTGCGCACTTATGCTAATAATTAAAACCAACTTAACTAAGATTTTCGAACTACGTCGCCTTTAAAAGAAACACATAAAAACCAGGCAAAGCTCTGTACTCGAAGAGAAAGATAAACGAACTGGGGCTGGCTTTTCACCAAATGTTACATACATTCGCTAAACGAATCATGCGCACACCACTCATTACTACTTAGGTCCAAAACTAGTAGAAGATGCCAAACTAAGAAACTTGACCCTGCCTTTATTTTCAGTTTTTCTCATATAATATTTTCATTACATATCTATATATTGTTACATGTATGTAGTATATTGTCGGTAACCTCATTTTACTTTGCGGTGCAGAGGTTGGTGCTTTGTATGCTTGCGTCTGGCGGTACAATGTTCAACTTGCGCCGGATTCGGGTCACACATTTGGAGCGCGCCTTTTGTGCTTGCGCAGCAACCATTGTGCCATGTATAGAGACACCGATTTCCTGTAGTTATCTTGGGCACATTGGTGGATAGATTGCTTCTGGGACTTGTGTATAATTTTCTAAAGGCTTAGTACGTGTGGATTTGAAATCCTTCGATGTTTGAGAAAGTTTCGCTCAGCATGAATGTGTTATGTATGCAGTCGCTCAAATTAATTTGGTTATGCTAGCGTTTGAAAATATTTTAGAAGAGAAACTCACATCTGGCCGCGCTTCAACCCCCGGTAGGTTAATTTAATTTGGCTTTGCATATTGCATGACGCTTTGGTGATATTTTAGGCCTCTTATTACTCCGTTCAGCATTTCCGCTTTTGAGCTCTGTTCCCACCACGTAAAATAAGTGGAAGACACATTTGTAAACGGATTTGGGTGTCGTGTCAAGATACCTTGGCATTCACCTCTCTTCGAAGTGTTCGAGGGAAAGGAGGCTTAGTTGTTTTTGTCTTGCGAAAATGTGTAACTATAAAATGTACCTCGTCTGAATGGTATCATTTAAATGATTTTTACTCACGGGCCGCGACGATTCTTTGCCGATTGTTAAGAGGAAACTGGAAATATGTCTGCAGCAGCATTGCTTGTTACAAGCTCGTATTCTTCTAAAGCTAGTTTAATGCCTTTTGGTATTTTATACTCGCTGTCAGATTCGACAATTTGTTCGCAATCAAAGCTGGACTTAGTGCTGGATATCTTTAATTATTTGTGAGAGAGTACTGAAGCTTTTGTCTGTTGCTCCTTGACGGCTATTACAGGAATTTAAGTGTAGAAGAATTCGGAAGCAAAGGCCTATAGGGTGAGAATTTTAGTTTATACAACGAACCTCACAAAGTTTCAGCATCCGTGCCCCGCTTTCGCTTCCAAATTCACTAGCGGTTAATAAAACACTTACATCCAATAAATATAAAACGTCATAATCAACGAATATTCTTACTTGTGCAACATTTATGTCTTTTTTTGGAGCTGGATATAGATATAGTGTAAATAAACATTAGGTTGCAGCAAATTTTGGCTTTTCTTTTATTTATTTCTTTACAGAATATGTCACGTGGTTTTGGAATTATAACAACAGCTGTAGGTGTCTAATTTGGGCCGTCTCGAATCACGGCGTTTCGTACGACCCACCCCACCATACTCAGGAACCAACTGGCAAAATTTTGCTACACCACAAGACAATGCTTTTGTATCATTCAGTATTATTGAGTATTTTTTAATTTTTACCAATTCATCGTGCAGCAGATGATTAATAAGTTAAATTATGTTGCTGAAATATACGAAATAAAGTTTGTAAAAACTCTTTTATTATCATCAGTATTTTAGTATCTATACGAGTGTTTAGTGTTTTATTGTTTCTATTAATACATATTTAGTGTCAGTCCATTTGTGAATAGGTTTTACATCATGACGATAAGTCTCTCCTAATAGCCGTTTGTTAAAAATAATTTCTGCTTTACATTTTAATTTTAGGTATACTTTGAAAATTTTAGGTTATGAACATAATACATCATATTTTATTTCAAATAATTTCCCGCCAACACAAAACTTTGAAATTTAACACCATCTCTACATTTGTTTTAAAGACTGAGGTTCCTGTAAAAATAATATTTAATTAGGAATGTATTGTCTGCTAGTTCAACATATTTCCTCGATAATGCAGCTGATAAACACGCTACAATCTGTACCAACTGACGGGTACGCATTTATTTGTTTTCCTAAGCGCATTCGAAAGTACGCTGTAATACAACGACAAGAAAGATTTCTTTTCAGTTGCTAAATCTGTTTTCATTCTTCCAATAATAAGACTTGACCCTGCACATGTGTGAACTTCCTGTGCGATTGGATTATCAGCGCGCTTTTTATTCAATTTGCGTAAGTCGGAACAGTCCATAACAAATTCCCAGTTTCGAGCCGATGAGTCTACCAGAAATCAATCGAAATCGAACCTCCGCCACTGCCCAGTCCCACCACCGGGGGCAAGCACACTGGGATTTTAATTGTACTTTTCTAGTGCACAATCGGTTGTAAACACTCGTACTATATAAACCAGACTTGCCGATACCAAATTCTAATTGGTCGAGAATCCCGCCAATAACAGCCGCTTTATGCAACCGCTAATACGGTCATTTCGTCCAACTGTAAATTTACAGAGAGAAATTTGAAAGCAGGAAGCGACCGAAAAAATCCAGTCCATCAGTCAGTATTTTAACCACTTTATTTTGTTCACTTTGCCAACGTTGGTAAGTGCAGCTTTTTGATTATTTCTTGACGGATTTTTGCGCCGTTTCTGTGCTATGGCTGGCTATTCATTTGCAACAAGCTGTGATTGCACTGTAATGAATAGCGAAGTTATGGTTTTGAAAGGTCGATAAAAGTCATATCAGTGTTTTTAGTTGCAGACACTTTTGTTATTTTTTGGTAACATACAAAATCGTAGTGACAAAATTTGCGGCTAGCTTTAATAATAATTGACATTTAACGACCTTTGATAAGAAAAATATTTGAGCTACGTTTATCTTTTAGTCTGAAAGAAATAACTTTAGTCAAAGTACATGTGGAAAAATAGGTGACAATGATGTCTGGATTGATGTTTTATGACAATTTATATCTTTGTTTTAATTCACTAACAGCTCGGATTTTTCTTTTTTAGAGTACATAAATACAACTAACTTTGTAAAATATATTGTACATTATTAAACATTATCAACTAAAACTTAAACAAATTTAACAAAAAATAGAAGTTGTTCAGGTTTGATAAAATCTCAGGGTTGCTGAAAATAACAAAAAACAAATACCGGGAGTCCAAAAAATTGCGGGTTAACTCTATGGTGCGTTACTTGAGGACGCCTAGTGAAGCCTAAAAAATATTAAAAAATCCCCTGGGCCGTATTTTTCGAAATATTTCTGGTCAAAAGTGGGTGGTAAAGTCCATTTATTTAAATAACTGGTGTATAATTATAGTGTCAGATATATCTGGGACATATTAAAATATGTCCCCTCACACTATAATTATACAACAGTTATTTAAATAAATGGATTTTATCACCCACCTTTGACCAGAAATGTTTAAACAAATACAGCCCAGGGATTTTTAAAAATATTTTCCAGGGTTTACTAGGCATCCCCAAGTAACGCACCGTAGAGTTAATTCGCCATTTTTTGGACACCCTGTATTGTTAATCGCTTTAAAAATGTTAAATGACGATTTTCAGTTTTTTAATGATATTTCGAAATCCAGCAAACCTAAAAAGTCGCTGTAATATGGAAAAACAATTTATGTATTTATTTTTTCATATGATTTTAATACGCGATAGTTGTATGTATAAGGGCAAGTGGGACACCCTGTATTTAAGATAACCAGAAATTGACGTAAATTTGAGAGCTTTGTATAGCAAACTGTTGAAAATGATATGCTATATTTCTTTGTATTTATAAACGCACAGCGGTTTCAAAATTGACATTATCGAATTTTCATTTGTTTTGCTTGGGATGCTTCAGAGCTTTCTGCCAATTTTTATAATACTTTTATATTTAAATTTGCTTTATTAGAGTAAAATATGGAATTCTTCGTTAGTTAAAGTTCACTTTTAGTTCGACTAGATTGATAATAATAAAATAGTGTCAATAAAATGTATTATACATTTTTAAATACTACGTGCAGTACGAGTATAGTCGACACTTTATTGATGATAGATTATTTATTTGTTTAAATTAATAAATAATAATACAGTGTCGAATTGCGTTCGTAATCACCAGTTTTAAAATTTCTAGAATTTATTTTATTGACAGAATAATTGAGTTGACTAAGTTATACTGCATAATTTAAATAAAGTAGTGATATACTTACATTTAATAAATTGAAACGCGTGAAGGAGAACACATTTTTGGAATTTTTTGCTGACGTGTAATACAAGTTAACGGGTTTTATGTTGTTTATAAAGAATACATTATCATACATTATTGGCACACAATATACAATTTAATTTTTTGTAGCAATGTATTTTATCCGCCAACGTCATAAAAGTGACACCTTATGTGTTTTAATTGACAAGGTAAAAGTGTCACTTTATCTGATTAAGCAGATAAAATAGCAACTTTTGCCTACTTTATGTACCTAATCACATAAAATCGTTGCTCTCTTTCTTTCTTTCTATGTTTGTTCGCTATCTCCTCCGAAGATACTGGACCGATTAAATTGTATGATGGCTTAAAAGTTTGCTAATTTTTAGACTTAGATCGTAGGCCAGTTTTTATTTTCAAAAAGAGTACGAAAAAGTTTTAATTTAATTCTGTTAAGCAGCGCAGCGGAGCATCTGTCGCCGTGGGTTATGGTGTGACAGCTGCTGTGGCCGTGTGCTATTAATACATATTTAGTGTCAGTCCATTTGTGAATTGGTTTTACATCATGACGACAAGTCTCCCCTAATAGCCGTTTGTTAAGAACAATTTCTGCTTTCCATTTTAATTTTAGGTATACTTTGAAAATTTTAGGTTATGAACACAATATATTTTATTTCAGGTAATTTCCCGCCAACACAAAGCTTTGATATTTAACACCATCTCTACATTTGCTTTAAAGACTGAGATTCCTGTAAAAATAATATTTAATTAGGAATGTATTTGCTGACGTGTAATACAAGTTAACGGGTTTTATGTTGTTTATAAAGAATACATTATCATACATTATTGGCACACAATATACAATTTAATTTTGTGTAGTAATGTATTTTATCCGCCAAAGTCATAAAAATGACAACTTATGTGTCTTTATTGACAAGGTAAAAGTGTCACTTTATCTGATTAAGCAGATAAAATAGCAACTTTTGCGTACTTTATGTGCCTAATCAATAAAATCGTTGCTCTCTTTCTTTCTTTCTATGTTTGTTCGCTATTTCCTCCGAAGATACTGCACCGATTAAATTGTATGATGGCTTAAAATTTTGCTAATTTTTAGACTTAGATCGTAGGCCGGTCTTTATTTTCAAAAAGAGTACGAAAAAGTTTTAATTTAATTCCTTTAAGCAGCGCAGCGGAGCATCTGTCGCCGTGGGTTATGGTGTGACAGCTGCTGTGGCCGTGTGCTATTAGCTCGGGTGATTCAGTATGTTCATATATCATTATAGTAGAGCCTTATTTAAACACCCGAGGTTGGCGCAGGGATAGTGCGCTCGCCTGTCACGCGGGTGGCCCGGGTTCGATTCCCGGCCGAATCATCCATTTTTTTTTAAATAAAATTAATGAAATTTATCTGAATACGTTTGCGGATAAAATAGTATGTGTTATTCGGAGTAAAAGTCGCTTTATGTGGCTTAGCTGAATTATTTGCCTCACTAACGTTCGGCTAAATAAACTTCCGTCACATAAAGGATCACTTTTACTCCTAATAACATAATCTACTATTATGTTTCGCTACTGGAAGAAATATGTCTGAAGTGATGGGGGACGTTCTACTTTAAACAAGAATGCATAACCTTCCATTTATGCAAACACAGCATAAGAGAGGCTGTGTATATTAATTCTACAGTAAAAAATCTATTAATGTATAGACACAAAATAATCATTTTAGAATTGACCGATTTTTTTTATGTTGGTAAAATAGCTATTTATGTATCAAGTTTGCAAAATGAAAGTGTGTCTCACACTTTTCACGTTGTGTGTAAAAATAATTAATTTTGCAACGTGCTTCTAAGTCATATTAATTTTGATAGTAAATAAATTTACATAAATCTACAAAATTTTTATATTAGCACTAGTGTCAATATGAAATCTCATATTGCAACTAGTGCGAATAAATGCACCATTTTGACATTGAAAACGAAAAGAAAATGTCATTATATTAGGTCAAAATTTTAGAAAATGTTTTATCCACTTTGGTATTTTACTGTGGCTATTAAAACACTGAAAATAGTAATATTAAGGCACTGTTTTTGCATTGTTATTTTCATATGAAAAATGTCAAAACAGTCTCCTTTATTTCAGATGACTGACAGATTGCCACATTTATGAAATATTAAAATTCAAAGTTTCTGATTATTTTTATGCAAAGTAGATAAAACCTTGTATGATACGCGTTGCAAAGAAGCTTTTAGGCACTTGACGCGATGTCAAACGAGACCGAAGGTCGAGTTTGACAAACCCCGTCGCGTGCTTACAACTTGTATCATAAACAGCTCTTTTATTGTAAACATGATATCATAAACATCTCTTAAATAAAATCTTTGCAAGATACCTACTCTAATCTTGAATACAGCTGCGTATTATTATCTTTTAGTATTATTATTATATAGTTTCATAAAAAAATATTTTGATTTAGTACGGCGATGGAATAGTTATTAATTTATGAATGCAACTGTAAGGGCCGGTTGCAGAAAGCAATGTTAAGTCTCGTGTTAGCTAACATCGCGTCAAAGTGAACAAAATCGCATCAAATTTTGTTTACTAATGTATTAGTTGCCATAAGCATTTGAGATTTGATTTGTTTTTGTTCACTTTGACGCGATGTTAGCTAACACGAGACTTAACATTGCTTTCTGCAACCGGCCCTAAGTCAATTAAAAATGAAGTGTCAAATTTGACATTTAAGTATAAACATAGTTGCATTCATAAATTAGGAACTAATCCGTAACCATACTACCGGATGTCTTAAAAAGAATAACCACATCTAGTATGCTATGAACTTCCCATAATGCAATCTAAAATTTTATTTGAAATTGGCAAGACTGTAAGTCTATGTCAAATTCGTGGTTAGCAGGTTAGGTTTTGCGTCATTTTTGACACAAATTGACGCAAAACATAACCTGCTAATTTCGAATTTGACATAGACTTACAGTTTTGCCAATTTCAAATAAAATTTTAGATTGCATTATGGGAAATTCAAAGCATACTAGATGTAATTTTTTTTAAGACACCCGGTAGATGAAAATAATGCTTGATCATCCTTTATTATCCTTTGGACGAGACGCTTATACAAGTTTTTGAATTTTACAAGGCGAAGTATTAGTGTGCGGTTTAGTTGTTTCATCAACTCGTTTGATCTGAAATCAAAATTTATTTTGAAAATGGTCGTAAAATATACCCAAATCCTCTGTCTAAAATTCTAATGCCTATTTGGAAAAACATTTGTTTAGTAGAAATTGGTTGGAATGTTCAAAGTGCAAGAAATATTTATTTGACAGAAAAGTAATTAAATATTACGCACACTCCGTTTATACATTATAATTCCCTGAGACTTGTTGTATTTACACAAAAAATACAAACCTGAACCACCCAGAACTAATCGAATTTTATTTATTAAAATTTTCTGGTAAAATTAATATGGAAATACAATCACTACAATAAAGTATAATTAATAGCACTCATGTTGAAAATTATATTTAAACCACCCTGTATATTCTAATTATTGTTCAGTTTCAGTTAATCCAATCTTGCATTATTGGTATAGGCATAAATAAACCACTTTCAAATATAAACAAAAACACTAACAAATTACAAGCAGGTGTTATAACCCAATTTTTAAGCATTAGGTTAATGTCATTACAACTGCAGAGCAACCGTAACTCGAATAATTAGTAGAAATTTGCTGCTTACGTAATTGGCGGTAGTTTCTAATGAAATCATTGTTTTACAACGAGTGCGTCTTCATCAGTGCGTATTTTACTTCCTTTATGAAATAAAACTGCCCATTAACATAGTTTCGTAGAAATCTCGTCACGACATCCAGACGGCCATGGATCGCCCAGGAATACCTAAAAGATTGCGATTGAATTTAAGCAGCTTGCAATGCCATTGCAATTAATTTTCTTTGTTAAATTCTAGATAATGCTTTGTTTATCGCAGCTGAATTGCCAGCCGCTTCCCGTTTCGAAAATAAATTATGCTCAATGTTTATTAGCAGGTTCAATATGTGAGGCTTTGTTTTATACAAGTAGTACATCAAAATAAATTAGAGCTAAAGTACCCATTTTACTAACTAATACCGATATAATTAATTTAATCGCTCATCGCACACAAAATACCAAAAGGGATTTTTAATGATTAATCATATTCGGTGGTTTTTGTGTTGTAGTATATTTATATTGCTCACTTCCGCTGCCCATTCATTTCACAGGGAAAAACCACCTAAATAAAGTTTCTTGGGATTTAATTTAGTTGCAATTGAGTATATTTTATAATTTGTTAATGTACTTGTAAAATGTTAGTTTTCTCGAAAACGGTTACATTTTCAAGTAGTTTCAACATGGTTCTACCTTAGTTGCTGTTTGATTATCAGTATTGTAGTCTAGGCTTTTACTTTCTGCTACATGCAGACTAAGTATAAATTAACCTTCCAACTTTAACATTGTTATTTTTGAAGGTAACGTTTTCGTTAAGAGGGTTGAAGTCACAGATCAGAATTGAAAGGATACCTCTGTATCCATAGTTTATGTTTGTGCAAACTTCTTCTGTTTTTGTGAAGGTGTAAATATGTAGAATTTTGAAATGTTCTCCAGCATTGATGCTAATTATCTTTGCTACAGGACTTGTTCTAGATATTAACGATATAAGTTTGATTATGAGCATCTTAACGAAACAAGTTTGATAGCCAAAATCGAGATGGTGAGCCGAGTGTTACGTCAATCAAACGAGTCTCGTTAAGTGCCATAAGAAAACATTGTATTGTTCAATATTTTATCTTCATCAATAAATTCTGCCTAAATGCATTTTTTTATATAAAAAGGGTGCGGTATTATCCATCACCACACTCAGTGCGGTAATAAAGCTCTTAACTATACTAAAATTAATTAATAGTCTATAAAACGACCTTTACGACAGTTTTTTACAGGAATATCTCGATTTTACGATATGAATTCAACATCCAAAATACTAAACTGTTTGGTTACGATAAGCACGACAAAGATCGGGTAAGATACACATATCCGTTGCCCCAACTATGCTACGATGGGCTGTAATGAAAGTTGCCGACTACACTTAGGGAGATGTGGTAGTTCAGTACGAAATTAATCAGGACAACAGCCTGTTAAACAAAATAACAATGTTAAATGCCTTTGACGCCACCACTTTTCTAATCGAAAAAATACAAGTAGGCTCACTGAAAAAGTGGAAACCGTGAACCAACCTCTCAAATCCAACTTTGGCAGTGCTCGGACCACGGTCCGCGTACAGCCTCGGTGAACTTAGCTTTACTTGAATTCCTTTACAGCTCTCTAAACCCCTTTACAATAGCAATACATCACAAAATGCAAATTCGCATGCAATCATCCTAGATATAATAAAGAAAAGCGCAACTAATTTAAGATAAAATATATTAACGTGGAAATATGCATGTAAACATTTAACCTTAACTTAAATGAAACGGGAGAGGTTAGTATTATTAATTACGCAACGATTAAGCTAATTACAGACAGTAGAACTGGACATCAAATAATAGAAACTGACTTAATTTCGGTAACAACTATTCAAACTATTAATTTTAAATGACACCAACTACGTTACTTAAAAATGGCAACACTTCATCATATAAATGACCACTTCACTGCACCTTCTGCGCTTTAAAATTACTACAAAGGACACAGTACATTTGAGGGGTTCAGCAGGCATTGCTTGACGTCCAACGAAGCCGCCGATGCCTCAGCAACTGCCAAGCTGCCTGAAGAAATGCGGCAACAAAGCCTTCACGACCAGGGGTTGCCGTCTGTCAAGGGTTTAGACGTTATTTATATTCTCTACAGGGGTGAATAACGAAGTGCGTAAACGACAGGTAAGTTTTACGACACACGATACTCCGTTAAGGAAAACTAGCACGATTGAGAATTCCAATTATTATCCGTCCAGGGCGATTATTATAGAGCTTCTATCTCCTAAATACAAATTATCGGCTACGATTACTGCACACACGTCTATATTGAAAACGAGCACTCATTTCGCCGAGAAAGGCAGAAATTGTCACAGGCGACGAACACAACGCAATACAATGGGGAACTGGCTGTCAAAATACAGAGGAAATCTACTTCAAACTATTTCACAAGTTTAATCACAACGGAAGTCTTAATTAGGCAAGCCCTGACGAGTTTCGAGTTTAATAAATCGTCAGGAGCCTCAATCGCACACCCAATATTACTCGTTGACTCTTTGAAAGCGGAAACGAGACTCCCCTGAAATTTAAGATACGCAGGGGCACGGAAAAGCTTTCCGCACTCAAAAATGTACAGCGGAACGAACACGTGGTCAACTGTCTGGCTAAACAACAAGGGAGTGAGGCAAATATGTTTGCGTTCTTTCCTCCACTCAAACAACCGATTCGTTTTAACGCCGCTTTCCGCCAGCTCCTTTGCGCTAAGCAGCAGTCCGTCGTAGGATCAGAACTGCACTATATTAAAGCGATCGGGAAGCGTCGATATTTGAAATCGAAAAAGAGCGCGGAATTGCCAATATTTGAACTAAAAGATGCGGGAAAAGGCTGATTTTAAAATGTAAATGCGGGAAAACGCTAAATGCAAAAGTTGTCCTCACAATCTATTTCTTGAAGTTTGAGTACTCAAATCAGTTTGCGCTAGGTGCACCAATTCTTTGTGTGATTCTACAACCAGCTTGGAAGTAAACTGTTTGATTATTAACATATTAACGAAACGAGTTTGATTGCCAAAACGAGGCTGTGAGCCGAGTTCTGCGACAATCAAACGAGTCTCGTTGAGTGCTATAAGCAAACGTTTATTATTCAATATTTTATCTTCATCAATAAATTCTGGTTCAATGCATCTTTTATATAAGAAGAGTGCGGCAATGAAGCTCTTAATGATATTAAAATGAATTTGGTTAATAGTCTATAACAACACCGATGAAGATAAACATAATAATTTATTTGCAATAATACAATTATTGAGGAAAAGAGTGTACACGTGTCTTGACACCTCAAATAATGTTGAGTTAATGAATTTTCAACAATTAGTGTGTTTTACTAGCATGATTAGTTCAGTAATTGAGATATCTAATATAGAGTAGCTCAGAAATGTTTTGAAATTATCCTCTATGCCGTTGTCTCTGATAGTTTTTTTTAGTATATTCGACACTGGAACAGTGGAGACATCTTAAAGAGACATCAGGGGGGTAACAAGAAATGTAAAGCAATTACGCACTCCTGGAATTACTGCACTCACCGCTACGCAGTTCGTACGCAACTTTTCCAGTCATGCGTAATATGCCATTTACAACTATAGTTAAGTCATATACTATAATGATGCTGCTAATACTGAAACAGCAAAAAAAATCACTTAGCAGTGCAAATTACTTTACCGTCGGTAGAATTCGAATCTGAGGAATTCGTTTGTTAGTCAGGCGCTGTGACCACTCACCTGAAAAGGCGTACATATTATGCTATGCTTATTTGTCGCTGCGCTATAAAAGAACAGGCAACACGACGGCCGATCGCGGACGAAGTGCGCCCGATTTTTGCCGATGAAAAGGTCACACAGAGACGCAGGCACGACCCACGTTTATATATAGGAATGTCATTAATATACAACTTTCTGTTATTTGTAAGGGGACCTTGTCCTTCTTCTTTTTCATTATCTTTTTGTTATTATTCCTTGATTTCTAGATTAGGATCTGGATAAAACCGATTTCGCAGCTCAGTATATTGCTGTAGTCCATGCCGGATTCTAAAAATCTATAATACTTTTCCTTATTGATTGTGTACTCTATGCCTTCCCAAATATTATTGCCATGTGGCATGGCAACACTCCACTCGTAGTCCAAACAAAAGTTTTTTTTGTGGTTTCAGATACTGATACAGCCTTTTTATGTATATTAACTTGCTCTGTCATCGAAAAATCAAATAATCTTCTGAATCTTTAGTAAAGTTTTTTTGATATATTTAGTGACATTTGTTTGAACAGCTTGAACAGCATTTGTGCTGTGAGCGAAATGAGTACCATGTGATAAAAAAAATGATTCTGAGCAGGCCTTGATATGTATTATACGCTTGGCAGTACTGAAGTGTATTGTCAGTCTATGTCAAATGTGAGATTAAAAGGTTAGGTTTTGTTTGTTGTTTGACACAGACTGACGTAAAACCTAACCTGATAACCTCGAATTTGACATAAACTGACAGTGCTACCAACAATACACTTTAAAACTGCCAAACATAATATAACACGTATTGCAGGCGACTTTAATTATTTGATGTTTCGGTATTTCCATTTCTTATGGTCCTTGTGAAAAGTATCCTCAGTAGATCATGTCATGTTTTTAAATTAGGTTATAACTTTTGACGTTTGACAGACATTTTTAGCTATATTTGTACGTGTAGTTGTCAAACGCCAAAAATTATAACCTGCTTTAAAAAGTATCCGTGACATTTTGTCAGGTCTGTTTCACATAACTAAACATGGCCTACTGGGAATACTTTTCCCGAAGAATATTCGCGAACACAGCGAACCAACAGATGCCCTGGGATATTTCTATAAAGGTGAACAATAAACCGGCTATAAAGGTTACAAAGCAGTTTTGGCGTTCTTTCAATAAGTTTAATTGGGTGTTTTGTATCGTTTTAGTGGCGTTTTTTAGTTTTTTATTGTATATTAGTGACATTGTGACCACAATATGTTAAAATTAGAAGTGGCTCTTTCCAATATATTGGAATATATTGGGAATAGAAGCAGACAGCTGTATTTAACAAATATCCTTTATCTAATAGACGTGTCTGTCCGGGACGCTGGTCTGTCCGGGACGCTGTTTTGTCTGTCTGGGACGCTGTTTCAGCAGCCAAACCGTAAGAGATAGAGAAAAAGTTATTAAAGTTATATGTTTGGAATGGTCATCTCAGGTCAGGAACCGAATTTCAGTCTCTAACACTAATTATTATCTTAATTATATCCTAATCCTAACTTTTTAAGTTAGATTCTAGGCAAATTTTATCAAGGCGAATGCGACTGGTAGTTTGCTACCAACAATGACGTCATATACGTACGTGTGGTAAATACGCGTTCTATTTGCAAAACGGTCTATTTTGTTTTATTAAATGAGACATTTGTCTCACTGGACTGCTAGTAATGTAATAATATAAAATATAGGTGGAATATACGATGATTATAAACTAGTCAAGAATACCATATTATTATAGAAGAAATTTAAAGAAATATTATGTTACAAAGTAAATAATACCAATAATATGAAGTACATAGTTATAGTTTTAAATTTTGCTAAAAAATATTAATATAATTGTATACAGAAAATAAATTAAGTACTACATTATCGTATTTTATTGTCAGCCAGTATTGGTGGTGATAAGTTAACAATAGCTGCTATTATAATTATAATATCATTAGCATATGGAATTAAATACCAGTTAAACTGCTCTCTTAAAATTTTGAAAATTTTAATTCTTTGAATTGCCCTTTCTACATGAACTTGAGCCCGATCAATTTCAGCTATCATCTCAGCTTCTTCTTTTGAAAACTGTTTTTGTTGCCTTAAAAATGGGGGTCTTATTAATTTTACTAAGTGCTCGTTGCATTCCTTTTCAATTAAAAATCTTTTGCCAACCATTACTGCATCGTAACAATCCACTTTTTCAATGACATTTTCATAATTAAAAATTGCTTTATCTGTAGTACGCCCCCCATATCCAACACTAACAAATAATATTAGGCCAGATGCTGATATCCCAATTAAATATTTCATTGTATGTATTCCCTTATAATGAGAGTATGACATTACGCTACACTTTAAACATTTCAGTTTCTGTATTCTAATTTCAGGACAGTCCAGTACTACTGTAGTGTTTCCAAATTTATCAAAGCATTTTGGAATATTATTTAAAATTTCATGTTTACTGGGCCAATATATTCCTTGTTTCAAGCTAACAGCTAAAAGACTTACTGTTGAGTAAAACATACTTGACTAATATTAAAAAACAAAACTGCTAGACAGGCAAATGTAAATATTAAGCTTAAATTTACACAGAACTAAAATAATTCTTGTTTTCATTTTTTTGCCAATTGCATCCATTAAAATTAGCAGTCCTTTCAGCACCTTTTTAAATAGGTATATAGTTGCGTGCTGATTTATAACGTAAACGACCACCATAAATACACTTATTTAGCAACAAATTTTAAATAAACTCAGAACAATCTGACAAGAAACAAAATAAACTAATATTTCGGCTATAACGGTACATATAACATTGGTTTGTTGTTCACCCCTATCCATTTTCTCAATTTTGATAATAGATGTCGCCCACTTCGTAATTTTTGCGAATAAGAAATGGAAATATATCTACTCCTTGCGCCCCTGCCCTCTCCACCCCCGGAAACCAGGCAGACTTCCGAATTAATTATCAGCTATGTTAAGAGAGTATAATAACATGGAATGTTTTCTTGGTGAAATTACTATTTTGTCGCTGGTTCTTAAACTATCTATCTCACCTTACATTAGAAACATTAAATTTCCTGTGCCACTCAGATTTGTTTTTTCTACTTAAAGAAATTGATTGATTTTTAAACGAAAGATGTATATCAGATGTGTTCCTCTCTTTCAAACACTGTAACTGAGTTTTGAAATAAAGCAATGTTTTCTGAAAGTAACTTAAGGGACTCCTCATGAATGGCATTTGAAAATTATCATTTTCAAATCGCCACTTCCCATTATGTGTTTGTTAATTATTTGTCGCAAATACTAAACACAAAGAACATTTTGATCAAACAGGGAAACGTTTGCTTGGTTTTGCCAATAAAAGCCATTTTGGCCACAATTCGCAAAAGTTTAAATGCCAAATCGTAGGCTCCTAACAATTTCTTACGGAAAGTGTTGCTGTTTATTCTCTCTAATCTTGGTTATTTTAATTGAGACAAAATATTTCTAATCTGGACGGACACAGAATTTTTACTACCTTCTGTAGGAAAAATCAAAAGCATCTTCCTTGTCCTTATATGATCTTCCCAGCAAGTTTGACTAAACAACCTGAACCCTTAAATTCAGAGGTAGTTTTTCTTCACCTACCAAGGTAATGATGAAATACACTTGTATATTGCAATTAATCCAATTTTGAGAATTGGGCACTTACTCTTTGACATGTCACTGGATTATTGAATAAAGACTCGAGATTTTGCTTAAAACTTACAAAACTTTACCTATTTTTATCCTCAAACACGTTATCATTAAGTTCCATTCCTTAGAAGAAACAACCCTCACCAAGTTTTCTGTTGGCATAAAAATCATTAGCTGTTTCTCTTTTGAATAAAGATGAGACACAGCGATTCTGTTAAAAGTTGTTCCAGACTAACGTTTTCTAAATCTTTGGCAACTAATTTTGGGGCACAATCATTGAATTGCAATGTGATTCTCCAAACAGATGATGTTGCTTAACTATCTATTTAGTTTCATAGCACGTCTTTCTTTAGCCAACTCTACCAGCTCTTTTCTCCACTCAGTTTAACACACTATGTAAATAATTGGAAGAAATTCTTGTCACTTGCAACAATTACTTGTTTTCTAGAATTTCAGCACTGTTTTCCAATCAAGTAATGGAATTTTCTTCAGAATATCAATTTTGTACATTAAGGTTACCTGAATCTTTATGAAAAAAAAAGTAGCATAGGCAGTGATACAAGGTCACTCTTCCATAATAATTGAAGTTGAGACTTCAATTTTTCCTATGAAAATTTCACCTTGGAAAGAAAACATTTTGAAGTTGGGCAGATTAGCTTTAGGTCCCACTGCAGGGGCATCGGCCTCCCTCTCTGAGGAAATTTAATCAGTTTAACCTCACGGCTGCTAAAGGCGGATTGGGAAATCGCAGTGAAGTTGATGCTAGATTTTTATGGTCGTTGGAGTTAGTTCTACTGGGGTTTGAATTATATTTTCTGGGCTAGAACCACGGACTCGTGTCTAATACCTAATAATATCATTTATCTTCCATTGCGTTTACAATAATAATATGTGTCTCATGGTGCTGTAACAAGTTTGAACATACTTGCAGCTATTAAAATTTCCATGAACCCTAATCCAAAATGAGTGGTTTTGATGGAATGAGAGAATGAGAAGGTAAAATTACAGACACATAACTTTGAAATATGCTAATTTTGTTAACAGGAAAATCACTCAAGGATCTCCGGAAAATATTAAACTAAATAGAAACCTACTGCTGTGGTGATCCACGTTTAAAAATAAATATTGCAAACATTAAAACCGGAAAAACTATATAGAGTTAAAATATTCACAGATTTCTGTTGAAAGCGTATGTTTGATTACATAATACATATATTTCAGATGCTCCTGATTTATATCCCCTAATTTAGGAAAGTTCCTTTTGTGATTTGACAGTGGCGTATTACTGTAGGTGACCTTTATTGTGCTGCTGCACAACTGATGGATGTTTTCTGTTCAGTACAGTGCTATGAAAAATCAAATCACACAGTGTTTGCAATTAATATTAACATTAAGTAATTTAAGAAAGAAAATGAAACTTCTTGCATTACTTTATATGATTTATAGCAGAATAAATTGTGTATTATTTGGTTTTTCTTTATATACAGTGGGTATGTTCCCGGATTGAGTTACAAAGAAGTATGATAGAACCTTAGATAAAAATACATTTGAAATTCATTAAAAAAAATACAGGGTCTTATGTAAAAAATAGCAACACAGAAAATATGTTCCGACAGCTTCTGTCGTCCCTTTTTCGGTCGTGTCTGAAATTTGTATCAAATATAATTAACAGCAGCCACATGTATGTGTATTTCTAAATGACCAGAAAGTGCTCAAGTCTGCACTTTTAATTTTATTTTTCGAGTACTTGAAAAAACACCCCAAAGAAAATGATAGCCGAAATAGTAAAAACGTAAAATTTTAGTATATAATAAAGTATGATGACTAACAGTTTATTTGCAATTATGAACATAACCTGATAATAACAATGACTTCACAAAAGATGATGAGCAACAAATATTGCGCTGTATTTGGATTCTTGCTTCTCCGCTATTCCAAGAAAATCATATATATGTATGTATATGTTATATCAGAGGGGGAAAGAATACTCAATTAATTGAAATTTTGGCAAAACATGTTTGTCAATAATGATTTGTACACCACGTGTAGACAGTCTGTTGAGCAGCATTTGATTCTAATTAATATACGTGACAATTAAATATACACTAAAAACAGGTTACTCGGTTTTTCTTTAGTAACGAAGTAAAAATTTTGCAGTGTTTTGCAACACGTTTGCAATGCATTTAATATTAGCTAGTATTGTGAATAATTAAAATGAATTAGCTTTAGTACTATATATTATTTTAAATCACTAATTTGTTCCATTTAATGGTCAAATACTTATAACTGCTAAGCGTCGATATGAACATTTCAATTCACTTAGTCCAAGTAAATGAACAAAAATGGGTTGATTTATTGTTTAATTTCAATTCATGATGACGTTACCTTCAAATGGGCGTTTGGACATTCCCCAAATTAAGTATTTTTTGTTCCAAAATATGGTTGAGTAGAAACATTTTTTTGCCCTGTTCAATTTTGTTATTTTCGTTGCTAAAAAAATAACAAGCCGAAATTATTTTAACCTTTACTGAGACCGTATAAAAATAGTAGAGAATTTGTAAATGCAACTTTAAGAAGAAACATTAAACCGTAATATGAGATACTTCAAAAAGTCTAAGCCTCTACAAGTTGATGTGTAGTCTTCGAACTAATGAAATGAGTTTCACAAAAAGAACAAAAATAAGGTACAGTTATGAGCAATCTTCGTGCGCACCCTGGGCGAGAGGGTAGCATCCGTTAAATTTTTAACGACGAATAACACTTAAATTAGTACGAAAAATTATAGTATTATTATAGTGAATACTAATTCATTATAAGAAGAGAAGTCATATGATTTGGCAGTGAAGTTTAAAACTCGTAATATAATTTATAATTTTCAAAATTTCAGCTCTGTTTAGAACATTTTTTAATTTTTCCAGTTGTCTTAAAAATGGTAGAATAATTTCTTGCATTATTAACAATTAGCCGAATACATAATTCTATTTATAAAAAAATGTTAAAATGATACTAGATCGTACTGATATCGCAGTTTCCAGTCCTCAAATTTTTATAAAACGAATTTTAGGGGAAAAATCAGCTTTACTATGTTTTTTCGATCTCATATAAGAAATGCGAAATAAAATATATGTCGAAAATACTTACTGCAATTAATCGTTTGACAAATTTCTTGTAACGAAGAATCTTGAATATTAAGCTGAACAGATTTGGAAAATGCTGAACTCGCATAAGCAACATCTTCCTGAAGAGACTGAAACCTTCACTTTATAGACTGTTTTTGAGTGCCCAATATGTCAGTTTCCGGTCCTAGGGCAATAAAGTACTTTTTCTTCAAACGGCAGTAAAATATGGCATTATACTGCTGCATTGATGATGCTAAACTGTCACTTTATTGCCAAGCGGCAGATAATATTATCTGCCGCTGACGAGCGGCAGATAAAGTTATTATCTGCCACTGACGACTTTATCTGCCGCTGGTCAGGGACAGATAAAGTTACTATCTACCGCTGACAACTTTATCTGCCGCTCAAGATCAAGTAATTTTCTTCGAATTTTGTTCACAAAGTTGTAAATAATTTGTTATAAAAACATTTGAAGAAAAAATATTATATGTTATTCGAAGCAAAAGTATCTTTATGTGGCTCGTCCCGTCCAGCCTCACCACATAAAATACAACTTTTGCTCCTAATAACATAATATACTATTTTCTATGACCGCTACTAAAAGTAGGCCTTTTAACACTAGCTTGATTCACTAAAAATTACGTTTTATAAATCAGCGTGGTAAAAGTGGCTTCAGCTGTTTACTTTTAGCCCATGTGCTAAAAGTAAACAGTTGTAAAATTTAGAATTTTGAACTGGAAGTGAAGTTATAAAATTATTCTAGTTACTTCTTTCGTTATAGGTAAAGTGTTTTTTAAATAATTAAAGCGTTATGTAATGAATAATGTAAAATGTGTACATTTATAATTACCTTTGATAACTAACTTTGACAGCTACCGGCTGCAGAAACAGTTACCTGTGCCGTCAAGGCCATCTCTTTACTAAGACATAAATTATAACTGTCATAAATGCAAACCTTTGTTAAATCGACATTTATAGATTAATAACAGTAAATTTAAGGCCGTAGAAAAAATATTGTGTGCAAACTTGTGCTAAAAGTGTTTATGCACGAGACATGTTATGAAGCTCAGCCTTCGCCGTCGTTTCATAATTTTCATGTCTCGTGCATAAACGTCCACTTTTAGCACTTGTTGCACAAATGGCTATTATCTATTTTGATGTCTTAATGTGCAATTTGTATCATAAATAGCTATTATCTACTTTGGTGATTTAATGTGGCTATTAAACATTTAAAACCGTGTTTTAATAGAGTATTAAAGCACACTTTCTGTATTGTTTGTTAGTTATATGAAGAACGTAGAAACAGCCTCCTTTATTTCAGACAACTAACAGATTGTCACATTTACTAATGTCAAAATTCGAAGTGTCTGATTATTTTTATACAAAGTAGATAATGAAAAATGATACATACTGCAAAATTGCATGGTTTTAGCCACGCGGCGTGTTTTGTCAAACGAGACTGAAGGTCGAGTTTGACATCTTTGGAAGTGCCTTTCGTTGCAGCTCGTACCATACGAGATTTTATCTACTTTCCATAAAAATTTGGAATTGAATTTTCATAAATGTGACAATCCGTCAGTTTTTTTATATGAAAATAACAATGCTACGAAAGTGTTTTAAAAGCCACATTAACACATCAACTAGATCAGGGCTGTCCAACTTCAAGGGGCCCAAGGGCCACTGTAAAAAATTTGGTGGTTGTGAGGGCCGCATCATAAAATGTGTGGTATGCGACTTTGTGAGTGATTTATAATAAATATAAAACGTGTATATTTCAATACTAATTTTTATTTATTCAAGAAGCTTAGGTTACATTACAAAAAACATTGAAACATAAAAGAGATATACAGGGTGTTCCCTGAGGTAACCAACAAACTTACACCATATGTTCTAGAAGCCATTCTAAACAAAAAAATTCATATTCACTTTAGGTTAATTCCTTTCCGTTCTTGAGATACCGACAAAAGAACAAAAATACTTCAATTAATGTAAATTTACGTATAGAGATGTGACGTTTTACCCCCGTACTAAGGGCGTCAAAGATTTATCCCTCGGGTTAAGCTCAAATCGGAGAAATACATTCACTGAAATATATATTCGATTAGGTAAAACACCAGATAATTACCAAAACAAATATAATGTTTTTAGCTAGTTACAATAATTAATTAAAAATAACTCTAATTTGCACATTATTTAAAATTAACATGTTCTTCTGGAACGGTGTCTGGTTTTGTGGGTCGAGCTGCAACCCAATGTACCGGCGAGTGTTGCGGGTCCCTTCGGGAAATGGGCTGAGTAGGTCTTTTGTTCCTGCAAACTCGACCTTCCACTCAGCAGTGATTTTAAGCGGTAATTTTCCAGTGAATTTAGCGATTTTAAGGTTTACCTGGGGCGGGCGTTAGTGCCTAAATCCTGGTGCAGAGGTTGCTGGTACCTTACGACGGCTAGGCGTCGTTCTTGGAGCGAACGCGGTGTCAAATCCTGCAGAAGGATTTTTTCGCCTGGTCTGGTAAGAGTTGGAGGCCTACTCCGTTAGACAGTTCAGCTTATCAGACCGGAGGGCCCAGGTAGAAAAGGAGAGGACAGGATCAGGACTGGTGGACTCGAGGGGAATTTGATCCGCGGGCCGCAAAAATATCCTGGCGGGCCGCATGCGGCCCGCGGGCCACATGTTGGACAGCCCTTTTTTGCACGCATGAGAAAGAATGAGCCGTAGGCGAATTATTTAAATCTCGCAAGTACAAAAAAGAAGCTTTAAATACCAGTTGCATACATACTTTTTTCGGCTACCACATATTTATGCTAAAGGAGATTACAAAACGTCAACGTCATTTCAAATTGAAAAATCATGTTAGGTATGCTTTCATCGTTTAAAATTAAAAACTCCAACATATTTAATAAACAGTTCCAACAGAAGTGTGCAATAACGTCACAGATGTGTACAATAAAATTTTATTGCATGGTATGCAATAACAACATGCTTTTGGCATATGAAAAGTGTCAAATAATAGTCTCTTTTAGGAAATGGCAGTCGAAATTAGTTATTTGTATAACGACTAACTAAAGTGCCACTTTTTGCACGCCTGAGAAGTTTTAAAACAAGAAAAGCTTTAAATACAAGTTGTATACATAATTTTGTCGACTACCACATATTTATGCTAAAATAGATTAAAAACATCAATGTCATTTCAAATTGAAAACTCATTAAAAATCATGTAAGGTATGTTTTCATTGTTTGAAATTAAAAATTCGCCGAATTTAATAAATAGTATTGACAGAAGTGTGCAATAAAGTGACAGAAGTATGCAATATAATGTTATTATATAGTATGCAATAACAAGATACTCTTAACATATGGAAAATGTCAAGTAATAGCCTCCTTTAGAAAATGGTAGGGAGTCGAAAAAAGTTCTTATGCACTTGACGTGATGTCAAACTCCACATTCTTTTGCAACTTGTATCATAAATAGCTATGTTAGCCGGTTCAGTGTCTGGTTTGTCAGTCTGACAGGGTAGTGACATCGTAGGTTGTCAACATTTATGAAAAGTATAAATCTCGTTGTAATTGTGAATATTCTGATCTGTACGTAAGATGTTGTAAGCACTTCGTACGTAAATAGCGTTTATGGTCGTTGAGCTTTAATTTTTACGCCGCAGCCATACACCCTTTTCACGGCTTTGGTACATAAATAGCTATTACATTAAACGCAGCATTTATCTTTAGACATAACATTTATTAAATTTTTTTTAAAGTAAGTATTTACATTCATTCCGTTGGGCCAGAAAAAATGAAAATACTAGATTCTGCTTCAGTTGGACTATTGCTTTAAAATTGAAAGAAATGTTGATGATTATCCGTTTTATCACGATGTGGTCGAGTTTGATATTACGTCACGTGCCTAAAAACTTTTTTCGACTACCATTTCCTAAAGGAGGCTATTATTGGCACTTTCCATACGTCAAACGTATGTTGCTATTGCATAATATGTAATACAAATTTGATTGCACACTTGTGTCAGTTTATTGCCGGAAAGGGATGTTTAGGCGCGCACCTTTAGGCGCGCACCTTTAGGCGCGCATTATTAGGCGCGAGCTTTTAGGCGCGAAGCTTTTAGACGCGAACGCTATTAGGCGCCTGGACGTTTAGGCGCCGCAACTTTAGGCGCGGGGATAGTTAGACGCCACATGAAAGTAATTCTCATTATTCTTGATTTTAAAATTTGTTGTTACTTAATTATTGCAGTCATTAATGTTGAAGAAAAATTCAAACCTTCATAAACAACATATATTCAGTGTTTTACGAGCCTTCTTCAGTGTGGTCAGTGTTCAGTGTAAAGTTATACAAATTTACATATTGAATTTGCATTTTATCGATTATGAACAATTAGTTATTTACTTTTTGTATATGGATAGTTTAACGTAGTGGAATTATATGGTGTGTATAATTTCACCACGTTAAACTACCCTTATACAAAATGTAAATAACTCATTTTTCATAATCGATACAATGTAAATTAAATATGTAAATTTGTAAAACTTTAACACTGAAGAAGGCTCGTAAAAGCGCCAAATACATATTGTTTATGAAGGTTTTAATTTTTCTTCAACATTAATTACTGTAATAATTACCCAACAAAACATTTTGAAATCAAGAATAATGTGAATTTCTTTCATGTGGCGCCTAACTGTCACCGCCTAAACGTCCAGGCGCCTAATAGCGTCCGCGTCTAAAGCGCTAGCGCCTAAAAGTGCGCTCCTAAAGATGCGCGCCTAAAGAATCGCGCCTAAACGTCCTAGACCGGTTTATTGTAGACTTCGGTCAATACTATTTATTACATTTTATAAGTTTTTAATGTAAAACAATGAAAGCATACCTAACATAATTTTGAGTTTTCACTTTGAAATGTCATTGACGTTTTGCAATCTATTTTAGCATAAAATGTGGTAGTTGAAAAAAAATGCATAAAACTCGTATCGAACTCTTCTTTTTTGCACTTGTGAGATTTTCCCAAGCGCGCACAAAAGTGGCACTTTAGTTAGTCTTTGTACAAATAACTATTATCTACTTTGATGTCTTAATGTGGCTTTTAAAACAATGTCGTTGCATTGTTATGTTCATATGAAAAACGTCGAAACAGTCTCCTTCATTTCAAACAACTGACAGATTGTTACATTTATGAAAATTCAAATTTTCAAATTTCTGATTATTTTTATGCAATGTAGATAAAATCTTGTATGATACGAGTTTGCAAACAAATTGTTATACATTTAACGAGATGTTAAACTCGACCTTCAGTCTCGTTTGCCAAAACAAAAAGTGTCAAACGACTCCGTTTTTATTTACTTTGCATAAAATAAAACTTTGAATTTTGACGTTTCATAAATGAGACAATCTGTCAGTTGTCTGAAATAAAGTAGGTTGTATCGACGGTTTTCATGAAAAGAACAACGCAATAACAGTGCTTTAGTAGACCCCATTAAAGCACTGTTTTCAGTATTTTAATAGCCACATTAAGACATCAAAGTAGATAAAGTACGTTATCGCCCTAGGGCCGGAAAGTGACACATTGCGCCCTCATAATCAGGATATAAAGTGACCAATTCTGCTCAGTGCACAGTTCTTGAAGGTTTTAGGCTCTTCAGGAAGATGTTGCTTATTCGAGTTCAGCATTTTCCAAATCTGCTCGCCTTGATATTCAAGATTCTTCATTACAAGAAATTTGTCAGACAATTGATTGCAATAGGAATTTTCGTCACATATTTTATTTTTTATATTAGATCGAAAAAAACATTGTAAAACTGATTTTCCCCTAAAATGCGTTTTATATAAATTTGAGGACTGGAAACTACGATGTAAGATATTAGTACAAGCTAATATCATTTTAATATTTTTTATAAACAGAATTATGTATTCGGCTAATGGCTAATAATGCAAATTATTCTACCGTTTTTAACAGAACTGCAAAAATTATAAAATGTTCGTAACAGAGCTGAAATTTTGAAAACCAATTATAAATTATATTACGAATTTTAAACTTCAGTGCTTACAAGTGTTATTCGTTGTTGAAAATTCAACGGGACCTACTTTCTTGTCGAGTACTGTACTGTACCTTATTTTTGTTCTTCTTGTGAATCCCATTCTATTAGTTTGGAGACTACAAGTCATGTACTTTTTATAACGGGTGTTCATTAGAATTTGTGGTCTAGTCGGCTTTGGAACTGATGAAGTCAGGTCGTGCATTAAATCATATGGCTGATAACTGACACTGGTGACACTGTAAGTCTATGTCAAATTCGAGGTTAGCAGGTTAGGTTTTGCGTCAGTTTTGACACAAACTGTCGCAAAACCTAACCTTCTAACATCGAATTTGACGACATGACTTCATCAGTTCCAAAGCCGACTAGACCACAAATTCTAATGAACACCCTTTATATCTCATATTACGGTTCTGATGTTTTTTCTTGCAGTTGCCATTACAAATTTTCTACTATTTTCATACGGTTTCAATAAAAGTTGAATGTCTTCGATTTGTTGTTCTTTTAGCAACAAAAATACCAAAATTGACCATGGCGAAAATAATTCTTCTGTTGAGGCATATTTTGGAACAAAAATACTTCATTTGATGCATGTACAAACGCCCGTTTGAAGGTAGCATCATTATGAATTGAAATTAAACAAGAAATCAACCCATTTTCATTCATAAGTGAATTTAAAAATTTATTGAAATGTTCATATCGGCTCTTTCAATAGTCCTAGGTGTTTGACTATTAAATGGAACAAATCAGTGATTATACACAATTTTATAGTGTTAAAGGTAATTAATTTTAATTATTCACAGTAACAGCAACTGCAAAACACTACAAATGTTTTACTTTCTTTAACAGCAGACAAAATGTCCAACCATCGCGTATATCCGAGTAACTGTTGATATGGCTTTTCAAGCTCCGTATCCAAACGTTAGAAATATAAAACATCAGAGTAACCAAATTAATCTAAATAAAAATTTCATCTCTAAGTCGTTGCACATAATTGTGCTTTTTATGATAATTTGTACTTTCTTTTATATTTATTTTTTCTAAAAATTCGACAATGTCGGTCATACCAAGACCTCTTGTCACCTCCCCAATATGCATAATACGAACTGCTCTTTATAAGCTATTTAATTTAGTCATCACCTCATCACGAATAATCAACTGTGTCCTACACTAAAATTAGGTTTTGTTAATCTAATGATCTAAGTAAATACCTAAAATCTCTTACAGCTCTCAGCGCTATTTTTAATATTAAATACGATGAGATTTGTTCTGTTTACGCACAGTCAAACGTAATAAAAGGTAGTTGAACATCATTCAGTTATAGTAGCGGAAAAACCGTAAACAATCCAAAGTCCTACAAGAATACGAGTTGATGACGAAGAGCCAATGAAATTATAGACTCTTGGACATTAAAATTCTTTGGTATAAATCCACTACGATGCTTTTTATCTCGTCAAAACAACAAATCCCCGATAATGCGACAGAAGAGGTCATCTTGAAGAGCGCTACCGACGGTTCTCCACTTTTCAGACGTACCACGTGCCCCAAGTCAAACAATGCAGGCTTACCATGACTGGCTCTATAGTATTTATATCTTTATTATCTTGAAAACGACGAAATTGCCCCAATTATTGCAACAGTTGCTTTCAGAAGCTCGTCTAGCGAATCAGGTGACGAACTGCGGCGCTGGATTTCAATTCAGCGTTAATCCACCCATTCTGGTCTTGTTTGCTTTCCGCCTATTTTGATTTCTGTCTGACGTAACAAGCTGCAGGAGATCTCGTGCGTGATGGATTTCAGCAAGACCGCACCATGGGTATGTTTGCTTATGTGTGACGACACTGTGACGTCTTTCCGAAATTTGGAGAACGGTCAGGAAATCTGATCATTGATAAACCAGTCCTCAGTTGGCCAATTACCTAACCGATTAGTTGTTGGAAAACTGGACAAATATAATTGGGTGAAGGTTTTAATGGTTGCACAATGCGTCTCGTCTACTAATATCGTTGCTCTGTTATGAATATATTTGTAGTATGCAAATATAGTAAATATTAAAGAGAAGGAAGACTTAGCTAAAGCTACTAACGAATATTTGGTCGCTAAAACTTTGCTAAGCTTATAGTTTTATATAAAGATAATTAACAATAAATAATGTTTTCATTGATGTTTACTGTAATCGCAAAACTACAAATACCTACCTTTATCGCAGATTTGAATCGGAATTTCTCAATTGGCAATATTCATTACTAACAATCACACAATTTGGTGAAGTACCATTAAGGACTTGTTTTTATGGTATACCGATTTAATACAGCTATGCTGAGTTTGCACATTCTACAATCGTCATATCAAAATATGTCACTGCTTGAATTTTTTACATGTTAGATATCTTTTTATCTCTCTATAGAGCCTCAACTATGTTAAACTAAATTCTAGTAGGGCTCATTAGATCATCTGATTACAGCGTAGGTATCTATAAATGTACCAATTTTGTAGGTACTTTGTTCCTGAATGCGAAATTTGATATGTTCGAAGATGAAAGTCTATCAGAGTAGGAAAGACATTCAAAATCTTACATATGACTCATGCCAGTAAGCAACTGATTCTCAGGAAACTGTTCAGTTTAACAAAAATCCAGTGCCCCATTCAATGGCAATTTTGACCAAAGCAATAGATTTCTATTCCCTCGTAATCGGGAATATGAATTTTGCGTTAGATGTATTACAAGTAAGGAATCATGAAATCCCTTTATAAGTGTATAAAGTATGGTGAGAGATCTATGTAGACATTTGGTTATACTCAACTTCATGGTTCATGCCTTTCTTTCAATTGTTTTATTTTTTTTTAAAGAATAAACCTTGTATCTCTAGCACTTGGTTAGGAAAAGAACAGATACATAGTAGACTATTGACCAATTGTGGAAAAACTCCTGGTTATTATGCTCGTTTATTACTATAGTTCACGTTTTGGAAAGATCAATGTCCGAAAAGTAAAAATAAACATTTAATGTATATTGTCAGATTAAAAGGTCCATTTACCAATCAACCATTTTAAATATTAGTAGATATATTCAGTTCTTCTTCTTCTGCATACTTTTCATTCAGATTTCCTGTTCTGAATTTTGTTTTCTGTTTGTCGCTTTTTGTCTCCATGTTAGACTGCGTGTCTTTTCATATCATCCACCCATCTCATCTGAAGTCTTCCTCTATTTGGTATTCCATCATATGGGCCCCAGGTTTGTATGAGATTCCATCTATTGTCTCTGTGTCTTTCGTTATGTCACATCGGTAGTTATTGTCGTTTTTCTTATCCAAGTGTTCGTCTTGAGATCTTTCAGTGTCGCCCTTATAATTTTCCATCCCACGCATCGTTGCGTTTTCGTTAGTTTCGTAGTAAATGTCCAGGTTTGTGCTGCATATGTGTGCTCCCCCACAACTATTGAATATTTTACTTAATCAATGAATACACTTGCACACTAATATG
The DNA here is from genome assembly GCA_940337035.1 of Agriotes lineatus. NCBI lineage: Eukaryota > Metazoa > Arthropoda > Insecta > Coleoptera > Elateridae > Agriotes > Agriotes lineatus. The sequence continues at coordinate 53,606,938 of OW679203.1, forward strand.
ATTGTAAGGATGGTTCTTACATTCTTTATTACTTAGACGGTTTGAAAAACCTTCGTATCTCTATAAGATTTTTTCGATATTGACATTTTTTTAAACAAAATTGCTAACTAAGCGTTTTAGGGTTTTGTGCACAATTTGTCATATAGCTACAACGATAACGTCAGACTAAACAAACTTGACTCTGTTGAATGCATCTATCTCACACCGACATATTAAAAAATATTGGAAAGGTACCAGTAGATTGTATAAAAGAAAATGCCATAGAAAATTCAAATGCCATTATAAAAATCTATAAAGAAGTTTACACGGAATTCCCCTTGCTCGAATTAGATCAATTTGCAAATTTAAAAAAATGTAATTCGCTGGGGTTCGAACTTCGCGCCGCCAGGTGAATATTTCGAGGCCAGCTTCTTGTCCGCCGCTAAACTAACTGAATCACGGGCGTGCTCGAATTGCAGGAGTTTCTGTTGGGTTATAAAGGCACCATACTATTTTGTTCCGTTTGTGATGTTTAGGTTTACCCTGTATCTGTTGGGTGTTATTCTCGCCAATGATAAAGCCTGAGTTATGTGAAAATTATTACTTTTATCTATTTCTCAATTAAAGCAAGTTGCTCACCCTGCATATATTTCTTCGAAATTTTCTCGGTTTTATGCCAGGTAGACATATAATATGCATGCAAAATATCGTCTTCCTCCAACAAATCGTTTTTGAGTTACACCGTCAACAGGCAAACAGACGGAGTTGAGAAAACTTGTTTTTCGTCATCTAGAGACCCTGAAAGAAATCTTGGTAGGTGATTTTTTCGTGATTACAATACTTCCCTCATCTTTTAGACGAGGGACGTAAAAATGAGATAACAACTTTCATCATAAAACACATATCGAAAGTAATTAGCTAAAATATTACTTCAAAGTTGACATTATGCAAATAAAACTGAGTTTCTCATCTTTCAAAATCACCCAGAATTTAAACCATAACTCTATAAAAATTTCAAAGGGCTGGTTATATTCGAACAAACCTGACTTTAAAATTACTGACATATACAAAATTTACACGGGGTTCTTATATTTATTTATTTATTTATTTATTTATTTTAATTTACACTGTTCTACAGGTAAAACCCAATTACAGAACAGGATAATAGGATTTACAATATTCCGTGCTAAATAACTAAACTACACAAACAATAATGAGAAGGTATAACAGCAATTACTCTAAACAGTAAGCTTTGATTTTCTGTAAGCTACAGTTATAGATGTCTATATAACGGCTAATGTTATTATAATTATTAGACATGGCATATATCGGTGAATAGATCCAAAAAGTTACAATTAAGAAATATAAAAATCGTACTAGATTCTGTTTTTCAAAATGAAGCCGGACAGTTATTATAAACAAATATAAGAAATCAACTGTCTTCGCAAAACTTTGAAAACGGCAACTCAAAGTTAAATTATTACATTATCAAATATGATTTGTTGGACCAAAATCATGGTGTAAAACAGAATATGGGGTTAGGCACGCAAATAAAAGGATCGCATTCATTATTCGCCTGAATCCGAAATGCGAATATAATGTTAATTAAAGGAATATCCTAGCCCACTCCAAAAAGCTATATCTTTAAATATAATTCGCGAGAGTAACGCTTATCGCAAAGGCATTAGGATAACAAAGCGCATTCATACTTATATTAAAACAACGCTTTGCCACAAATGGTTTTCCTTAACGCCACGTATCTACCATGACAAATCATAAATTGTACAAGTCAAATAAAATTCAAAATTAATTAAAGTGATAAGCGACTAACCTAACTAGAATAAAAAATTAATTAATATGTTAAACCAACAGCAATCAGCAAAGAGCGTTGTTTATAAATAACTGAATTGTATATTAAACGCTTAAAAATATTAAACAAATTTCAACGAGCTATTGTTGGGACACTTTTACTCTAAAATTACTAAATACGAAGAGGTTTCTTCTCAGATCTCTCAGTTCCTTATAGTGTGGATGAAACATGCATAAAGATTCTATATAATATTCTTATCGCTAGAGTATAGCAACGCCATGTGGAAGTAGGACAGTAAAACAACGAAAACATCATCATGCGTTATCTAAAATGGTGGAGGGAGGTCAGCGATGACGTGGCCGTATTGAAACAGGCGGCCTGTCCAGGTTCTGAAAAAAGATGTGGAATAGGCAGATATCGCTGAAGAAAGCACAGAGCCAGGAACACCGAAAAGGCCTGCAAACTCATTATTTTCTTGTCAAACCATGTGAAACAAAAGATTGCAATGCATCAATGCTGATGGAAAACAACCGTTGAAAAATGCGGCAAACCATAAAAAACCTGCACACCGCAGAAAGAATGAGGACTCACTCTTTGATTAACGTAAATACGTTAGAATAGATTCTTTTTGTTCTGAAGCCCGTACCGCCAACAAACCGTTTTCTAAGAACACCGAAAGGCAAGTATCAAAATTGTACGAAATCAAATTAGATACGCATACGCGCAACAATCTACGAGGTAAGAAATTAAGATTTGGAATATTTCCCAAACATTAGCCAAAATAAAAATTGGCAACATGCTCCACATACAGGCGCTTAAAGTGGCCTAATTCCAAAGAACAGCATAGCTATTTCTGAGAGAAAATTTTGCAAAAAAAAAACAATTTTATGAAAGCGTTAAAAAAGCTACTACCAACTGCAAAAGAGGACCAAATTGGACCGTTACATTGAATTTGATAAATAAATAGGAAACAAATAGTTTCAAGTAAATTATGTTCATTGCTAACTGTGCTGCTATCGCTCTGTGTATGTTTAATTTATTACAAAATATATTGATCAAAATAGCATTGCCCTTCCTAGCGTTTCTATTTCTTTTACTTGCCACATTCGAATATGTAACAGTAAAAGAATGCAAATGTTTGGAAGCGCAACAATCTCCATCTTCTTCATGCTTAAGGGGTTTCAACGTTCTCAAAAATTGTTGTTGGGTAATGCCGGAGCAATGGAGAATAAGCTCGAGTCCCACTGACTGCAACTGCCACAAAAATATTGTGCAGACTTCATCCAATTCTCCAATAGGGCTTTGGCAACCGTGTAGTCTTAACACCTAAACTTGCTTGAAGAGGAGTGCGGATGTAACAGCAATGCTAACAACAACTACAACGCGTACCATAAGTTTAAACCATTTTAAATTAATCTATAGATTTAACAACTTTAAGTTTTCTACTTAGTACTTCTACAAAGTAGGTCATTTTTATGAATGCCGGCATATTATCTGACACGTCATCTATCAATAATCGAATGATCTACAGGTACTAACAGAAACTGAATAACAATCCTTATATATAAATATGTGTTGTGCCTGCGTGTCTGTGGATCGGCATCTGCGTCTTTCATCTTTTCATCGCCAACAATCGAGCGCACTTCGTCCGCGATCGGCAATGCTTCCTTATGTCGTCTCCGTAGAATTCATAAAGCAGAGATAAGTAAGGTTAGGTGCACGTTCTTAGGCGAGCGACTAAAGCGTCTGATTAACAACCGGATTCTTTATTCAAGACGTTAAAGCATTTTCTTTTCTATTTCCCTTCGATTTTAAAATGCAAATACTGTTTTAATTGATGTAAGGCTACCTGTCTGATGGACTCAAAGGCTAGTATCAATTTATAATTTGAAACAATATGAGAGTTTGCCAACATCAAGTACATACCTTTATGTTTAAAATGTCATATTTATTTTATGTATTTTTATATTTTTAGTTAATATATGTGCTTACTAACAAGTTTCATTGCGATGTCGGACTGTATTGCAACTAGAGAAATAAGAGAGCCAAGGGTCGGTGCTCCCACAGTCTTACTAACAACTTTCCTTGCGGTGTTTTAATGTGTTACAATTAGTGAGTAAAAGAGAGGCAAAGCGTCGGTGGGCACACAGTTTGCCAACATCAAGTACATACCTTTATGTTTAAAATGTCATATTCATTTTATGTATTTTTATATTTTTAGTTAATATATGTGCGCACACAGACTTACTAACAAGTTTCCTTGCGGTGTGGGACTGTGCTACACCTAGTGAAGCAAAGATTAAACAGTTGTGATCTGCCACAGTAGTTTTCCGTATTACGCGTACAACTACCGCATGCACCAGACTTGGCTTTCTTCCCTCTGCAGTTCTATTCAGATGCGTTTTATAAAAATTATGAAAAGCTTTCCACTCCGAAGTGTTCAACCAATAACAAAAAATGTAAATTTCGTTTCCAGAGCGGCGCTGCGCTAATTGGTGGTTGCCCTTCCACACCCCACGACTGCTTAATCCTCTTCCTATCAAGTTTTAAACTGGAGTTTCCCACGACATTTTCGAAACTACCCTCAACACGCCTTCCTTTGGATGAAATAGCAACCTCATAAATTTCAAACTAAATTACTTGGCGATTTTGGGCTATTTATAATCCCCCTGTCATAAATTTAACATAGTTTTCGGCTTTCATTATGTCATGTGCCAGGATATTTTATATCGGCTTACACCTTATTCAAGTCAAACGAAAGCTTTCGTTTAAGATTGATATTTGTGTACCTGTATCTACAATGATTCCTTACATCTAGTTATAAAAATACGAGTCTTTTATTGCCTTTCCTGAAAATAACCTAAATAAAATATTCGTACATACGCGACCCTCACAATATCGTTATAGGTTTTGCTTAGACAGGTTATCTATACAAATGCCTATAAGCGTAATTCAGGATTTTTTCCTAATCAACTCTTAAAGGTGCAAATTTGTATCGGAGATGAATTATAGAACTCTTCGTATCCCATGTGTTTGTTAAGTTAGAACATTCTACTATAGCATAAAGACGTCTTTTTAAAATTTTTAGAAAACATTTTGAAGTTTTCCTACATTCTCCCCTAAAGGAGTAAAAAGAGGACAACGGAGGGGGGGGGGGTGACATTTTTATCCTTTCCTAAAGCTCTTCATAAATGAGAGAGATACGACGGGTTTAAGTATTGAGTGGAGTAACTTAACTCTCAACTGAGGTGAAGTTTGAGTTTAGATTTGAATATTATTTGATCTTTTTGGCAATTTAATTTTTGAATGGGAAAATGGTACCTCACACCATTGTCTCTATCACAGGAGATGGGTGGTGCAAAAGGGAGGACCCGAAAAGTAGGGGCAGCAGTCTAGAAGAAAGACTGAAAGTGGTAGAAGAAGAGTAATAAAAAGTAGCGATGGGAACGAATGAATGAAAACTATCGAATAGTTCGATAGTAACCGATTATTCGAATTATTCGATAGGTAAAACAAATGAATGGTTTTATTCATTCGTCATTTACACCATCGGCAAGCAACTGAAATTTCAAGCCGAATGGAACCATTGAATTATTCATTCGGTTTGAATGAATTGTTCATTCGATTTGAATGAATTATTCATTCGGTTTTCGCCGGTTGCTACCTATCGAATTGCGATGTACAGCACTTTTGCAGTAAACTACAGGTTATTTGGTTGCCAAAACGAAGACCCAAAATATTAAATGAATCGACGGCCACCCATACATGCCGCATTGTCTATTCTAAAACAGATGGAGCGCACCGTGAATTATATATCACTTAAACTAACCTATTGTACAGGAACTCTAAAGCAAATTAGACATTGGATTTACAATTTCACACATCGCAATTAGTATTATCAATTATTAATCTTATTATTTTATTAATATACGCCTTTAAAGATATTCTGAATTTTAAAGCGAATATGATATTCGAGTGCATTGAATAGTTAGGAGTTAGAAGCATTCATTTAATAAGTATTCTTAAGCAAATGGCGCATATAGGGAAAACGAATCAAAATATTCGAATATATTCATTCGATAGTTGGTACTAGTTATTTAGTCAGTATTCGATAGTAGAAATTAAGGATGTTCCGAATACTCGTATTCGTATTCGCGAGTATTCGCTATATTTTCAATATTTGTATTCGTAATCGTATTCGCCAAAATTAACACGAATATTATACGAGTATTTGACATTAAAATTATAGAAATATAGATAAGAATTTTAATAAAAATATAAAACAGGTATTCATACATTAAATAAAACATTTTTTTTAAATATTAACCGTTCTATAACATTAAATAAAAGACAAAACTATTTTCCATACTATTTCTAAAATTTGCAGCGCCTACAAAAACGATGTTGATGTTGATATTATTCACTGAAGGTCATGTATTCGTATTCGTATTCGTATTCGCGAATATTCATAAGAGTATTTGTTTTCGGTATTCGTATTCGGGAATACGAATTTTCGTATATTCGGAACATCCCTAGTAGAAATCATTCGATAGTGCCCATCACTAATAAAAAGGCGATAAAAGACGACAGACTGAAAATAGTTAAAAACCTCTTGAGGGTGAAACATTTGAGGATGGTGTCTTCCCCTTCCGTCTTATGACGGGTGTTAAGTGATTTTATGTGATCACTGGCGTTTCTTAAAGTTAGTTTGATAATTATAAAAACAAAAACCAGTGACCTACAAAGCCAAAAATTATATGGTGGAGCGAAAAGGTTCCGTTTTATGGTGCGGGCCTGCATAGTGATGTCTTGTAAGTTGAAATTTGGCCAAAAAGATTTACAATTGTCAAATTGGCAATTCATAATTTCAATAAAATAAAAAAAGTGTTACTTTCGTCATTAGTAAAAGTTTCAGGAAGCGTATCTGTGAATGGGTTTTTATCGTAATGTAATCTTCCTGGAAATATTCTTCAAAATTCTCGGAAAGCATTTGACGATGGTATTTTATATCACTGAGAGGTTGTTTTATTAATTTCAATGTGGTCGTTGCTCGCATAACACCTGGAATAAGGCGCCTGCGTACTATCAGTGATACGCGTACCACAGTTGGAGAACCCCTGCTCTAAAAGAAGAAAATGGTTGCCTTCATGTTCAACAATTAGAAAATGTTTCATTATCTGGAGTTGTGATTTTAAACTTCTTATGATTCTGCTTTCTTCAAAAGCGAAAAATATACGAAACAAAGTAGTTTGCCCTTGGCTTTAAATGAATATGGTGATAACCAGTATAATTTTGGTCATATGTTTAAAATTGTACAAGGCAAGCCCTTGATTGACCTTCTCGTGATATCGAATTAAAAGTTATCTTCAATTATGTCTGGGTATTTGAATATCCATCTGTCTGTTTCTTTATATCGTAACTTATCTTTGGAATGCCGCACCAGTTTCTCTAATTCAAGCCATAATGTAATTGATTTTGACTAAATAAAAATGGACAAATGACGATTAATTAAAGTTTGAAATCGTTAAAGCGTTAATCTATCTTTTCTTCGATTTAACTTCCTTGAATCATTTTCCGTGTAAAACGAATATTTCAGACGTTCCTAATATAATTCAAATTTCCTTTCCAAAAAACAATCATTTACATAACTGGGTTCACATGACTAAGGTACTTATTACGCAATCGCTTTTTTGTATAATTTAGAAGACGTTTCTATGGTCACAATGCCATTGACTTTTGCAACTTGAAAAAAATGCTAATTGCTGACCAGCTTAGACAAAAACCAGATTAGAGCAACGGGTGAATGAATTTAAAATCTCAAATTTCATGGACATTTTCATATAGTCAAAAGAAGTTGCTATAATGTTGGCAAACGCCGTAAGATGGTTTTGGAGCATGCGAGAAACGGAATATTGCAATCGTTAATGAAGTTTCGCCTTAAAAATGCAAAACTGGAATTGCGAAACCGGAACATTTCGCGGGGATGTAATTTCTTTCCGGCAAGGAAGTTTGCGTTTGGTCAAAGAATGACAGCAAAGCCTCGCAAGTGACGTCCATGCCCATACCTGCAGCCCATCAGCGTTGCAGGTTGGGATGAAAGGCGGCCTTGGAAGCGGCATAGCTGATTATGTGCGGTTACGAGTAAACAAACCCATAATGACCGAGCCTACCGTATATTAAACATTTTAAGAACTTCCTCGTTGCTCGAGTAAACAAATATAACGTACAGGTTTTCGCATGGACGACTCGAATTACGTGAGTCTGAAGTTGGCAGGAAAACAGTTGCGTTAAAAACAAATGGCTATCGAGGAGCGGCAATCAAAATTTTTGATTGTGAGGGCATTCACTGCAAACAAACAACTGAAACAACAGCGTTTCGCCTTTGTTCCTGAAGATAAGAAAGATTGTTATTCTTCGATTTTATCTTTATTTGACTTCACACTTTGAAAGAAAAACAAAAACATAAAATTTTCAATGGATTCCCGCTGTACGGGAGCTGCAAACTTCAAAAATAAACACTGGGTCATGTGTTATCATCGCAAGTGTCCGTCGTTTGTGCTAAATCGAGTTTGTTTGCAACCATAAAACGCCAAAAATCGCATTTACTGATATGTTAGTCTGCGTGCCTCTTTGTTAATAACAAATTATTATTAAAGCTAGCATTTTTAGTACTTTGCACATTTAACCATGCAAAGTATCCAGCAGTTTTAACTGGTGTTAACTTAAAACCTACCGCTTGTCCCTATCATAAATAAAGATTAAGGTCGGCAGCGCTATCTGAGGCTTTTTTACACATCCTTATCGTAAAAATTATATAATTAGGCCAGTATTATGTGTTAAAAGTGCTCTTAAATGTTTTGCGCATTTTAAATTCAATATCCCAGATTTTGATAACGGCACCGAGCCAAATATGACTGGTGAAAATTGAAGTTTACTGGTAACATTGTAAACGGCATTGAATATCCATGTGGAGACTTAGGAGGTGAATAAATTATTAGTAACATGATTTTGCTCAGCTGATTTAAGTTCAGAGGTTCAAGGAATTGCTCTGTGATCAGTTTCACAAGGTCTTTAACATTTTTCCCGATGGCTGTTTACATACATAATACATTATGTGGTTGAAGCTTACAGTTCCGATGATATTTTCACTTCCTCCGTCTAAAAGGCGAAGGATGTATTGTAATCGCGAAAAAATCATCTTCCGAGATTTTTTCAGATGTTCACGTTTCAGGGTCCCTAAATGACGAAAAAAAGGTTTTCTCAATTCCGCCCGTCTGTCTGTCTGTCCGTTTATTGGAGGTATAACTCAAAAACTATTTGTTGGAGATAGACGATATTTTGTATGCAGATTATATATCTACCTAGCATGAAACCGAGAATATTTCGAACAAATATATTTATGGTGAGGACCTTAAAAATATAAAATTTTTATTTATTTTTGCTTTAACTAAAAAATAGATAAAAGTAGCAATTTTTACATACCTCAGGCTTTACTCTTGACGAAAATGGAGACCAACAGATAGGCAATAAATGTTCAAAGAAATAAAACATGGTTTAGCAAAAAATGCGTTCTATTAAAAGCAGCTGCATCTCACTGATCGGAGGCGTCTTTGGCGAGCGAGACAGCGCACGTGTTTTTTTTTATTTGAAAATTTATATAATTTGCATTACCAAGTGTTTTATTTTATGGTTTCAGTTGTACGAACGTGAAAATATTTTTACCTCTATTTTCCTTTAAGTTTTAAAACTGTTTAGTGTCACAATGTCCACTTGCAAGGGTAGTTTCATTTAAAAACCCTTTACAAATTTGTTTTTAATTTAAAATTACGTCGAAGCAGATCAAACTCAGGGAAGGCAAAGGGCGCACAAAAACGATATTAACCATAATTGCTTTGAAAAGGTTTCAACAAAATATATTCTGAAGGTTAGTGTCTGTACCGTGTAGTTTCTCCTAATTAAATAGTTTAAAATTACTGACATAACTAACTATACTTAAGTAGTTAGATTAATTATAAAGTAAAATGTGAGCAAATGAAAATGAAATCAAGCTTGGCATGTGCTTTATTACTTCTGATGTTTTTACTTTAAATATGACAGTTATTATAATAGTAGAACTGTCAAGTTGTTTACATTATCAAATTTTAAATTACACATGTTTAATCAAGAACAAAATGTTTTTATAATCGAAATGATTGATGTAGCAGATGTAACGTTTGTGGATTATGTAATGGTGTTATTAAATAACATATACTTCAATTTACAAAGCCAAGCTTGATTTCATTTTAGTTTGCTCACATCTTACTTAAAAATAATTAAATTAGTTATTAGTAAAAATATTAAAAAGAAGTAACTGAACAAATATTCTATCTTTTTTTTTTGTTAGGGGCATCAGCTTCTGTGCGTTCTATCTTAAAGTAGTCTTTAACTACTATTTAGAAATATGCAAAATTACTACAAGTACAATAAATAACTTGCATGTATGTGTCCTGCATATAATGTACTCTTTGAGATTTGAAAATGTTTGAATTGGTAGGGGAGAATGGGGGAATGGCGGCCACTTAAGGGAAAGGTTTTATATCTCTCCGAAGAATGGAATAATTTGATGGCCTAAACTATTAAAATATTCTTTGGTTCATTATCTGGCACATCTGAAAACGCGTATTTGTAAAAATCTGTAAAGGGTTTTACTCAGAACTTTTTTTTTGCAAGTAGATGCTGTGACACTAAACAATTTTAAGAATCAAAAGAAAATAGGGGTAAAAATATCTTCATGTTCGTAATAAAATTGAAACAATAAAAGCAAGCGCTTCCTAATGTAAATTATATAAATTTTAAAATAAAAAAAAACATTACCGGCGATGCGAGCTTCAACGCCTGCAAGCCAGCGAATGCAATTTCAATCATCTGCCCGTAGCCCGAAGTAAATCACTCGTTCGCTGCCTCGCCCACCAAGGACGTCTCCGATCGGTCTTAAATAGAACGCATTTATTGTTAACCCAAGTTTTATTTTTTAGAACATTTATTGTGTATCTGTTGGTTCCCATTTTTGTTAACGGTAAAGCCTGAGGTATGTTGAAAGTGCTACTTTTATCTATTTCTCAGTTAAAGCAAAAATAAACAAAATTTTATTTTTTAAGGTGCTCACCCTACATATATTTGTCCGAATTTTTCTCAATTTCATGCCAGCTAGATATAGAATCTGCATGCAAAATATCGTCTTTCTCTAACAAATAGTTCTTGAGTTATACCGCCAACAGGCAGACAGATAACCGGACTTGAGACAACCTGTTTTTCTTCATCTAGGGACCCTGAAACGTGAAGATCTGAAGAAATCTCGGAAGATATTTTTTTCGGGATTACAATACTTCCTTCGTCTTTTAGGTGAGGGAAGTAAAAATCTAATGTCAGACGAGTTACCAACTTATTTTTAATCATATAGATATGACCGAAATTCCGCCACACGTTAAGTGATAATGGTGATCTGTTCGAGTAATAGTGGTAAAAGAAAAAAAAGATGTTTAATCACATTCTTCTTAAATTTTTATTGGAAACATGAAAAGAGTTTGCCTTTTGGATGGTTATTTGCCTCTTCATTGACATCTTAAAAGAGGATAAACAATAGTAGGAGCATGACATTACCCAATTGTGCAATTGAAGTCAAAAATCTATAGAAAAGGGACAATAAAAAAATACAATACATCACTACTACATATAAGTACTGACACGTGTCATTTTTTTTGCGGAATAGGACAGAAAACTGAATGTAAAACATGTCACTCTAACAAAGGCCAGGTGTAACTGATGCATCACAAATACTGGTTAACTTAAAACTCCTTATTCACGCTACAGATCAACACTTTTTTCTATCTGTTATCGTTAAAAAATAATTGGGTGACCGACATTGCCTGCTGACGTCATGCCCCCCGTTCTCCCCTATTATCAAATTTGGAAATTTAACCCTTATTAACTATTTTATTTTTTGAGATTATTCTTCATCCGTCTGAGATGTCGTACAGATCTGTTTGGTGCAAAAATTATGGATTCTCGCTAATCGTTAACAATCCGACCAGATACTGTAAAATTGCATTTAGTTAGTAAACTACCAAAATTAATTTAGTTTATAGCAACTTAGACTTGAATATTCTTTACAATTTAAACCACATAGTGGGATTTCACGCGCGACATCTTTGACGAAGTTAACGGGGTCCAACAACTTTGGTAACGTATAATTACATTGTATCTACTCTGGTACATACTGATATACTACGATTGTACGCTTGTACCTTCTGATTGTACTTACATTTGCATTCTTATTATTTGTCCTGACACGAGGTCTAAGACCTGTTGCTGCCCGTTTGCATGTTTATTGTACCTGGGCGATCTTGTACCGTTGCACCTTCCCTGCACTAGCAGGGGTGCGCAAACTAGGAGGGCGCGCTTGCATATGGGGGTGCAACAAACTATGCGGGGGGGGGGGGCGATTATAACTATAAGTAAATTCAGTTTCTTTCATATTTCATGCTTCAATCTTTCGTATTTTAGAATTAAATATATGTTTAGTTGCTGCTGGTCTACGCGTGTGAATGGTAATATCCAGAGATTTAAAAATGATAATACTTAATGAAAAATAACAACTACTTATTTATTTTAACAAAATTTTATGTTCGCACCCAAATATACATAAACGTCGAATGATATACTCAGATACAGATATATAGTGGGCGATAAAACAATTATTGTGCTACTAGTTAAACGCGTTCTAGTCTGTCGATATAGCTCTTTGTACAAATGTATTTATTACTGACGATAGTTTGAAATGATCTAGACGGATCGTAGGCACGGACTTCCGAAGTCGAATGCAATAGCCAAATGTTGTAAGCCAAATTACACTGACAGAATGAATGCCACTCAAGGAATCTGACTGAAAACGGAATGACCCCGGTGCTGATCTATCCGTGCTTACATAGCTTTTCGTTAATTGCATCTGTGAAGGGTGTATTCCTTGTTGGTAGTCAGATAGACTTACTTTTTCGAAAGTACAATTAGGCATTGTGCCTCGTTTCCATGCAGAGGAATTAGTTAAGTCGTTATTGTGCGAGCGCCTTGCGTCAGCCAGAGGATTTTCTTACTCGCTTCCTTTTCTGCCGGCGGTCAATGCGATTTCCTAGATTCTTGAGCAGTCGTCGGTGTTGTCTCAGAAGGGTTTAGCCGTTATCTGAATTATACCCTCTGAGCCCCCACTGTTTGCAGATGGCGTAAGGTCGCAGAGATTTGATTTTCAAAGCTTGTTGACTTGAAATGTTCACCTTTATGATTTTTGTGGGCACCTTTGTGTGATAATTTATGAACGCAGCACATGGCAGGCGTACGCTACATATGCATATAATAGTGTAATATTTTCTTGGGATTTTCTTACTGTCATTTTAAATACTGCTGCATAATTTTATGAATTTATTAAGGTTTGCTTTAATTTTTATTAGTATTACTTTCTTATGTTCAGTTTTAATAAAATATACCTGTTTTATAGCTTACTATTTCTCATAATTGTCATCGACATAAAATCCCTCCCAAATACAAAATATTTATAAAAATTATGCCAGCCACGGTAGGTGGCCCAAGTTTATATTTATAATAAAAATTGGGGAGCGGTATGAAAAGCATCGACATCCCTGCTATAGAGACAGAAAAGGTAGCAGAACCCAGTAGAATCATATTAACCATTTAGAGAACTTACCAGTCGGGTACTACCCGCAATTACCTTTCTAACGCGGTTCAACGCTTGCTCTTGTAGCAACCAGTTTAGGCCGTTCTTTTAATGTGCAATTTACAGTGTGTCTAATTGCAGTATTTTATAGATTGTATTTACCTGCTATTTAGCATACAAATAGCTGCTTAAAATACGTCACTTTAGTTAAGTTATGTTTTAGCATATACTGCATTATTTCAATTGTAAGTTAAACCTTAGTATTACAGTCTAACTTCTGTAAGCTTATAATTCACTTGTGAAAGTAATTCGGGAACTTAGATTCAACAGTGGTATTTGCCTAAAAAGAAATAGAATTCTTTTAGGTGATATATCAAATGACGCAAACTACTCTAGTTTAAATACACCAGACTACTTCAACTGATTAGCTGTTGCATACTTACACGATTTTACGTTGTCAGTAAGCGCTTACAACAACGTAGCTCGCAGATGTATTAGTTTTAACACCTTAATTAACAGTAGATAAGAAAGACCTTGACCGAAATTTCTGAGTTACCTTGCATTATTCCGTATTGAATAATATCTGTAGAGTGAAACACTTATATATTTTAATCTAGTAATTTTAATATAATTTATATACAAATTTAATCACCAACGAAGAGCTAAGAGGGATATATTCTTTAATTGCTGCGCCTATCTCCCACTTGCTTACTGAAATTTTCTAGCCGTATTTTATAATTTACTTAACTATTTAAGTAGAATTAGTTATGTTAGCACTTTTGAACGAAAGCAATGCGGCGTTAACTAAATGACTAATGAAATCACGCTTGAGGTGTTTTAAAATGGAACACTGTAACTAATACTGATCAGAAGATCACGCCAGTGTAAAAGAGGACGATTGTGGTGTTCTTCACAGCAAGGAGCGTGATGATGGAGACGCAGAAAACTGTCACCACCAAATGGTGCACATAGCGATGCCAACCTTACGTCCTACAGAAGCTCAAAAATCTTCATTCAAGGTCACGCACATGGTTTTTTCACCATGACAACGCCCCTGCGCATTAGGACAATGCGTGTGTCGTAAATTTTGCAAAAGAACAGGTTGAATGTACTTGTACACCCTATCTTTAGCCCTGTGATTTTGTCTTCTTCCCACATGTGACAAAACGACTTAAGGGAAGACGGTTTTCAACTGATGAGGAGCTCATAAAAGTATGTGATGAAGAATGTGTCCGGCTCGTTGAGGAAATGTGGATAGGTTAGGTTGGTTTGACGATAAAAAAAATGTAAAGATGTTTTGAGTGTCAGGGAAAATACAGGGAGATCAAAAATAAAATTGATAGCGGGAACCCATGAAAAATATGACCACTGTCTACGCTCTACTTGATAAAACTACATTTAAACTACAATTAACTGTGTTATTAGTACATGTGACTTTAACGCAGTCTAATAAGCTACACAAATATACAAAAATATGTAATATAAGCAATCATTACATTGATAGATAACATTAAAATAGCACCGTTTTGTTCTTTGTAAGTGTCAGAAATGTTCAAACACGATAATTATATTTATAGTGTATTGTTCTTTTGTTTTTAATTGTATTTTTAAATAGTTGTGAACGATAATTTGCAGATCTAGTTAAACAACTAGAGGCAGATGATATACAAACGAAGTGAATGTAGACAACTAAAAAATTTATTAATAATATGTCGTATAGTGATATGAAAATTGCATAATTGGTTTTAACGAACTAAAATTTAACACAAAATTACAATTCGAAACTTTTGTGTTTAATGTAATGACTAAATTTGCTTTTATATTTGAAAAGAAACCACAAGGTGACTAGTTATTATCCCATTACAATGTCTCTCATATACTTATTTGACTTCCATATGACATCTATCAAAAGCTTAGTAGGGCTCATGACCATGGGCGTCTTAAGCGGGGGTGCAAGGGGTGCATGGTAACTGGACGGCAGAACCAATATGGTAGCAACTAAACCTTGGTTACATAACTGTTTTTTTTTTTGGCAAATTCGCAACAGAGCTAATCTCTAAGGCCCTGAACACACGGGATTCCGTATCCGAGATTCGGTATGCGGGATACAGAATCTGGGTCTGTTCAGACACGGCGATTGAATCTCAGACGCGGGCCTTCAGTCACTTGCAGTGCCGTGCTGTTATGAACCTAGCATTGCTGTTCTTTGTTTCTGTCGAATTAGTCTAGATGTGCTGTATTTAAAGTCAGGGATTGGGCTCTACTAAGCTAATAAATTTTTCATTGTCAAATAATGTACGCTCCATGATCTTTGTATAGTAACGAACGCACTGATTATTCGATTTAAATACAAGGTGAAGAAAATCTGCTACGCCTATGATATGATATCGCGTGTTGTGGCTCGCAAAAGTATGCGCGTCCAGGCCCTGGACACACATGGATTCTGTATGCGAGATACGGAATCCCAGATACAGAAAATACACGCGTTCAAATGAAGCTGTTCACACGGCATTCAGCGACGCATACAGTATCTGGCTGCAAATTTTCCTTATCTCTCCTTTTCGGCCGCCGGCGACAAATTCTGTATCTCAGATACCGACTTACCATTGGACCATATGGAGCATATGAATCCACATGTACCAGGACCTGGACACGCCTACTTTTGCCTGCCAGAACATATGATATCATATCATAGGCGTAGCAGATTTTCTTCATCTTGTATTTAAATCGAATAAGCAGGGCGTTCCTTACTATACAAGAATAATAGAGAGTACATTATTTGACAATGAAAAATTTATTAGCTTAGTAGAGCCCAATCCCTGACTTTAAATACAGCACTTCTAGACTAATTCGACAGAAACAAAGAACAGCAATGCTAGGTCCATAACAGCACGGCACTGCAAGTGACTGAAAGCCCGCGTCTGAGATTCAGTCGCCGTGTCTGAACAGACCCAGATTCGGTATCCCGCATACCGAATCTCGGATACGGAATCCCGTGTGTTCACAGCCCAACGCTATTAGTGGAGATGAAGCGTCGTAACCAATCAGATAACATGACATCGTGACGCTATGCGTAGGAAAATTAGGTAGGTGTTTTGGAACTTATCATTTGAACATCGATTATAATAGAGATTTTATGGAGCTCTCTAAAATCTACCTCATCTGCAGTAGATGTTTTACAATACTTGTTTAAAAATTTACTTAATTAGCATATTTCTAAATAAGTATATCGATTTATTTACGAATTTATGTAACATTAACTCACCGTTGTGCAGGGAGGAAAATCATATTCAAGTTAAAAATTGTGAAAAGACTATTATGATCAAATATGACACAAAAATGGCCATCAAATTCAGCTATAACAAGTAATGAAAACGACATTGACATAGATATAAATGAGCTTTCAAGCCTACCACATAAGTACCCTTATTATAATTAAAATAATGGATTTTTAAAATCCAATTGTAGTATATAATAAAAAAATATTAATTGTTCTAGTAATACTGAAACAGTAAGTGGAAACACATTGTCTTGCCAACTACATTAATTCGAAACGAAAACAAAAACATCAGAGTAATCTACTGCCTGACGTACTTGCTTATCGTTGCATTACGAAATACTAGGTGGCGACAGGATCGATAGAGGACGAATTGCGCCCAATCGGTGCCGACAAAAACGTGACACACACAGACTGACAGGCAGGCACAATACGCGTTTATATAAAGGGTTTGCAAAAATTGCAGATTAACTCCACGTTACGTTGTTAAGGGAAACTTCATGACTAGGAAAAAGTAATAAAGACATTTTTAGAAAATATGGGAATATTCAGTATTATGACACCTTGTATAGAAAAGAAACTAAAGACCTTTTAAAATTCAAAATTCAAAAAGTGTGTAGAAAATATCAAGAATTCATTTGACAATAGTGCCTTTAATAAGTTGCAGTTATTTCAATTAAATGTTATATCCATGGAAAGAATGACCATTTACCTATTTGTAATTAAGCAAATTCAGCAAGTTTTAAGAAGTTAATAACACCACCTACCATCTTCAAAAATATAACAGAAAACCTGTTTATTATTTTTTTCTTACCTAAGAAATGACTCTTAATAACGTATCATGTAGTTAATTGGCCATTTTTGGAACAATGTTTAACGACGCTACTGTAAAAGGATTTGCTATAAGAAAGTCAAGAAAAGTTGATTTTGGTTGTGAAAAAGTAACAAATATTACTTTCACTATGTTAAATAATATTTCAATGTCTTCAGATCATGGGACTAATAATAAACAAAAGTGTGCATCTTTATTTAGCTTCACTCAAATCAAATCACTTACCGCCCCTAGCCACCTATCCCACAACCCAGAAGGGGCAACATATGCAGTAGCGTAACTACGATTTTGCTTTGGAGGTGATTTGGGAGGGAAATTGTACTGCACGTCGGCGTTGCACTATTTTAGTAGTATAGTCCATCTCGCCCATTCGTGGACAGAGGCGCCACTGCATAGTTTTTCTTTCACGCTATTTCATTCAAATGTTTTTGCGAACTTATAAGTAATTTCATTTAAACTTATAATAAGAAAAATTAAACAAGATGAATCGGTACAAGCTCATTATCGTTACTTCGGCTCACTGTTGGCATGGAGCGGTATTTTGTCATGCGCACGCTCCTTAAGACACATTCAGTTTTTGTAATATGTTGCAACGAATGTGGTATGGTCGTTATATGCATGATGGCGCCACATGTGCGACGAGTTCGGCTAAAGAGAATTCCCAAAGGAGATGGGAACTAATTATTGCAAACCATATACATAGTCGATTTATTTGACTTCCGTCCTGTCAGCGTCAAATTAAAAAAAAACCTCTGTACTTACGCCACTGGACATATGAGACTTTGCACCCCGCCGGCAGGTATACTAGAGACGCCCCTGCTCATGACGCGTTATCCGTAGTAGCATTACTTATGCTTCAATATGTAAAGTACTAACCATAACACTATGTGCTCCTATGTAAAAAAAAATTTCAATGTTCTAAGCTTAAAGTACCACCGGTTTTTTAACATTATTAAAATATGAGGACATTTTAAAACGTTGTGAAATGGACCAAGTTAAAAGTTCTATTTTATAATTATTTAAAAATTAACTTCTTCGTCGTATTTCTAATTGATGTTTTAAATTCAAACAAAACTTTAATTAGTAACGTAGAAAACAATATTCACTTTCTTGCTCGAAGATAGAACAAACTAAAATTAGAAAGGTGACACAAAACAGTACACCAGAGATGTAGCTTCGTTTCTCTGTATAAAATCTTGAAGTCTATCTTTTATTTTCATATATGTTACTAAGACACTTGAACTAATATAATCGCAGCTTAAACTGTTAACGAACGTTAATATAAAAACATTTTTTCTTTTGCCAAAACATTTGCTGATTAATTTAGGAAGTTTATTATTGTTATCGCATTTTAGAATTGTTAAATAAATTTGAATGCATGTTTTCTTCATTCATTACTTTAACCTCTGATGTCAGTAATTTGCGTCAGATCAGTATGTGACGCAAGTAACAATATACTATGTGTGGGATCAGCCACCATACTAAATTTAAAATTTAAAAAAGCACACTTGGTAATCATTTTTAACCAATCAAAGATTGCCTATAGTTTGTCATGATTTTTTGTAATGTATTTAACGAGGTAAGTGAATAGTGCGGCGATTGTTCATATCTTCTTTATGACTTAAAGTACAACAAATATCTCTATATAAAGATTTCACAACTTTTTAAACTTGTGTAACTTAAAACTATATTCAACTTAATAGTGTTCAGTTTTTGCTGACCAACACACAAGTTGATTCTTTTAAATAGAACTTTCTCTATATGTTTAAATATTCCCATTCGTTATCTATTTTTCTTTCTGACTTTATTTAATATTTTAAATAATCAAGCGACGTTGCCAAGTTATCAATTTAAAAAGGTTGAGTTAATTAAGGATTTAAGTAAAACGTCCAAGTGGTTGTAATAAGATTTTATTATGTAATAGTAAAAAGTCCACTCGAAACATTTTTTAAAATTATTTAAATCATTTTTAGAATAAGGGGCCAATAATATTTTCTATATTTGTCTTGCTTATCTAATTACAGGTTATATTTTTCAAAATATTTAGCATGCTATTGTAAAAATAACGAATTTAAGTAAAGTTTATCCGTATCATCTAAAAGAAAACTATGGAATAGTGCTAATGAGGGTAACTTAGATCAATTTGCAAATAAAAAAATGTAGTCCGCTGGGATTCGAACTCTGCGCTCCCAAGTGAATATTTCGAGCCCAGTTTTTAGTCCACTGCTTGTGACCGCTAGAATAACTGAGCCACGGACGTGCTTGAATCTATTTCTCAGTTAAAGCAAAAATAAACAAAATTAATTTATTTATGGTGCTCACCCTATATATATTTCTCCGAATTTTTCTGGATTTCATGCCAGGTAGACATATATGTAGACATATATAATACGTCTTCCTCCAATATATATCCCCAGCAGGCAGACGGAATTGAGAAAACCTGTTTTTCGTCACCTAGAGACCCTAAAACGTGAAGATCTGATGAAATCTTGGAAAGTGATTTTTTCGCGATTACAATACTTTCTTCGTCTTTTAGACAAGGGAAGTAAAAAGGAGACAGAATTGATCTTTATTTTACTTACGCAAAAAGGCAGCACAATCAACTATACACCCGTTTTGAAAATCATTGAATCAATAGAAACTAATACATCTAAAAATTGTTAATATAACCACCAATCTAATTTACACATATTTGCAATTTGTGCAAAAATGAATCATTTACATTTCGTAACATGTTAACGACCACTATTTAAGGTGCACTCTGCATTTTCATTGATAACTGGTTCCGTTTGATAAATCAACTCCTTTACAAGACCCCACAAAAACAAGTCTGATTATTGAGACATGGACCTACTGGATCGCCCCTTCCAATCCACTCGTTTGGAAATTCATTGTTAAAATGATTTTGAACTTCAATCCTATAGCGTCTTGGAACACCATCATGTTGGAACCGCAATTGGCGAATTGTATTGCAATAGGTTTTCAAGAAATTGCAGATGTTTTTGCCACAATTAACATTAATATTCCCTTAAGAAAAAGTAAGATCCAATCAAATGATCTCCCACTATTGTTGCTCGTGTGGACGTGTTGATCTACCTGTCTAATAAAATCAGGATTTGATGTAGCATAATAATAATAATAATGGAAATTATGTCGTTTTGTACCCGTTCTTGTAAAATCTCTCTACATCCGTAAATTGCACAAAGTCAAGTAAATGTAATTGTTATCGCTGTTTATTAGTGGGTCAAAAATTTTATCAATTTTCAAATCATTGTAATTCAATTTTTGATATCGACCAATAAAAACACAGCGTCAGTTTTTGTTATTATGGATATTATTGCTGAAAAGTGAAAGATACTAGTACGAAAAAGTAGGGGTTTTCGGTCGCTCAGTACTGCCTTTCGATGCAGTAGGACATTTTATTATCATTATCGGTAGCTCGTGTTCTGCGTTTACATGTTTAATATTATCATATTCTCTCAAATATTTTCCTTTGTATCAAAACCTACTCCTTCTGGATGCTTGAACTAAAAAAGTCAGGAAACTTTTATACATAAATGCTGGTTGTATTTTGAACCATAAATAACACATTGGTCAATAACGCGTCTTTGGCTCATCCTGTATTTTTTTCTTTACCACATATAAACACATGAACCAAATTACTGAGACGTCCTGCATTCCATACATGAAAATTACTGCGGGCGTCAAATTTGAATATTTCATTGGAACATCGCTTTTAAAACGCCAATTTTTGCTGTTGGATAGTGTTATACAGAGCGTTGAAATTTTTTTAAAATCCTCACCATTATTATTATTTCAAGGACACATAAAACGATCAAAAACCAGTTAAAGCGTCTTGACGCTTTTGATGTTACTCGAATCATTCTTGTTAAAATTGAATTTCAGCTTAGACCGGGTAGTCGTTGTAGATAAACAACCATCATTTTCTTGCCAAATGTGCCTTGCACGTTGTCTACTATGGGTGCACAAACAGCAACAAGGCTAAATCTGCCTAAGTATTCCTATTCTCAAGATACTCGAACAGCACGAGCCACCAAACAGCATGGCCATCGCTTAGATTCTTGCTCGAGTTTACAAGGTGTAAGGCACATTAAGCCGGAGAATGCTGGGTGTTTATCTACAAAGACTACGCAGTCTAAACCAACCTCCAATTTTAAAAAGAGTAAGTCTTAATATACTTCGACTCAACCGTTTTCGATATAAGAGCGAGCCTTTTTTCGATAGCTTAAATAAATAATTTTTTAGTTTTTATTCTTGAGCGCCACAAAACACAATTATCTAAGATGTTCGAAACGCCCTTCTTTCCTATCGACACAGAATGTACATCTTCTCAGGAAAGATCTCCAAACCCTTTCAAAAAAGCCCAGTCTTCTATTAATTGTCTGACAACTTTGTCCAATTCGGAGTTGGAAATCGGCAATATTATTTACAGGTGGTGTGTACACTAATCTGTGATTTAAGAAAATATCGTCCAAAAGTCCGGACAAAGAGTAGGGACCTGTTAATCGTTGTGGAAAAACAACCTTCCTAATAACCTGTCTTCTAAAATGCACATCCAGATATTCAGACTGAAACACTGTTAATGTCTAGATTCGACAATTGCTGAATGATTTTCGTCTAACCAAACGTGATTGTGTGAAAAGTGAGAATCCCGTCTTTAGTGAATCAAGCCTCATCAGTGAAAAGAATGTTAGCAGCAAAGTTCGAATATTCATCGGCTTCCCGTAAAAACCACTGGCAGAAAATCATTCTTGCTTAGTGGTCAGAGTGCGTAAGAGCTTGTACCTATTGTATATGGTACGGATATAAAAATTGATAATAAAGTTTTCCAAACAAGGCGATTACTTACACCCACTTCAGCCGAAATTGTTCTTATAGTCGCTTCGGGCTTTTCATCCACTATAGTCAAAATGTTATCTTCCACCTGAGATGTAGACACTGAACCCGACCATTTGCAGTTTAAGTATGTCTTTAAAAAGAACCAATATCCATCAGCCGTTGGTAAAGTTTTTCCCAGATCACATGAGAAGGCAGTTGACGATTGGGAAAAGCCTAACCATAAAGGCGACATTTTTATTGTCACGACGATAGGTACATAAAAACCATATATATCGGTCATTTCAGCGTTTGAGTACAAAGACATTAGTATTAATTAAATCGCGCTATTCAAAAAACCTCGAAAACGAAGAATTTTTAATACAATAAAGCTATCAGAAAACAGCATGTGCGTCGCATTGCAAACTGATGTAGGTACTATCTTATCTCGAAAACGGCTTTTTATCATAATACTTGTTGACTGGTAACTACTATAACAAAATATAAGAACAGATGAAGTAATTTATCACGGATGAAAACCCTCTGTGCATGTTTCTATTTCCAACAAATGACTTTCTCTACCATTTTGCTTTTGAGCCTGACGTGTTGTCAATTATATCGCTATAAAACAAACAAAAGGGACGTTTCTGAAATAATCATTGTTGGCCTTCGTTACGGCTATGACTAGCGATATTTTTTACAATAAGATTAACTGTGAACATTTTTCTATTTTACATAATTTTCAGTATCTCTTTATCTTGTATATAGGGTGTGTTCTAAGTACGTCTAGAAAATTGACTGGCATATTCCTTGGATTATTCTAAGACAAAAAGTCTCTATCAATATAGGTCCACAAGTTGTTCGTTTTGAAAATACAGGGTGCTGAATTTGAGAAAAAAATCGAAAATGTTGTTAGTTTTTAAAAACGAATTAAAATATTATTTAAATGTTAAGTGTGTGTACATACGACGCGACGGCAAGAACAATTTTTTATTTGGGTAAACCATCTTTTAATTCAACTGTGGCGTGAATAACAAAAAGAAGGCACCACGTGGACGCCACTGATTTTTTGCAGTTTTGATCAGGTTTTTAAGTATCTTGATTAAAACCCTACAAAAATGCCTTTTGGGTTTCTTGTTAAAATGCGCAGTATTTTATAACATGAAACCAGGTGCTGCCAATTTCTTTTGTTTATTGATTTACATTAAAATTAAGAAAAACAAAATTTTCAGGAAACAAGTGCATCAAAGAAGGTGTTGAAAATAATCATAATAAGCACGTTTATTTCCAGTACTTACACAAAAATTACATAATAAAAAAAAGAAAATAATCGCCACCTTCCGCAATGATTTACACCTCAGGTCTCATTGAATTACGTACATGCTCAAAACCACCTGGTATAATAAATAAAGCACACGGTTTTATTTCTCTAATTTTTACATAAAAAGGCGCATTTTAAAAAAACAACCAAAGGCATTTTTTGTAGAGCCTTAATCAAGGAATTCAAAAACCTTATCAAAACTGAAAGACAATCAGTGGCGTCCACGTGGCGTCTTCTCTTTCTTATTTAATCGTACAAAGAGGACTCATATGCACTCCACTGGTAATTTGAAAGATGGTTTACCGACACAAAAACTGTGGCGGACCCATGTTGAAAAACTTTTTGTCTTAGAATAAGCCAAGGAGCATGCCAGTCAATTTTCTACACGTACCTACTTAAGAAACGCCCCGTATATAAGGTGCAATAGACCACCATCAGTAGGTACCACCAATTTCTAGAAAAACTATGCATTGGCACAGCATAAGGAGAGTCTGGCATTGGTAAAGTGGGTATGGAGAATCTATCCATATATACCTATAATAGACTTGTCCGTCCGGGACGCTGTTTCAGCAGCCAAACCGTAAGAAATAGAGAAAAAAGTTATTAAAGTTATATGTTTGGAATGGTCATGTCAGGTCAGGAACCGAATTTCAGTTACGTGACACTTCCGGTTTTCGAGAAATCACTTGATTTCCGTCCGTCCGGGACGCTGGTCCGTCCGGGACGCTGTTTCAGCAGCCAAACCGTAAGAGATAGAGAAAAAAGTTATGAAAGTTATATGTTTGGAATGGTCATGTCAGGTCAGGAACCGAATTTCAGTCTCTAACACTAATTATTTTATCCTAATCCTAACTTTTTAGGTTAGATTCTAGGCAAATTTTATCAAGGCGAATGCGACTGGTAGTTTGCTACCAACAATGACGTCATATACGTTCGTGTGGTGAATACGCGTTCTATTTGCAGAACGGTCTTTTTTGTTTTATTAAATGAGACATTTGTCTCACTGGACTGCTAGTCCTTTATCTAATAGACTTGTCTGTCCGTCCGGGACGCTGTTTCAGCAGCCAAACCGTAAGAAATAGAGAAAAAAGTTATTAAAGTTATATGTTTGGAATAGTCATATCAGGTCAGGAACCGAATTTCAGTCTCTAACACTAATTATTATCTTAATTATCCTAATCCTAACTTTTTAGATTAGATTCTAGGCAAATTTTATCAAGGAGAATGCGACTGGTAGTTTGCTACCAACAATGACGTCATATACGTACGTGTGGTGAATACGCGTTCTATTTGCAAAACGGTCTTTTTTGTTTTATTAAATGAGACATTTGTCTCACTGGACTGCTAGTCCTTTATCTAATAGACTTGTCTGTCCGTCCGGGACGCTGTTTCAGCAGCCAAACCGTAAGAGATAGAGAAAAAAGTTATTAAAGTTATATGTTTGGAATAGTCATATCAGGTCAGGAACCGAATTTCAGTCTCTAACACTAATTATTATCTTAATTATCCTAATCCTAACTTTTTAGGTTAGATTCTAGGCAAATTTTATCAAGGAGAATGCGACTGGTAGTTTGCTACCAACAATGACGTCATATACGTACGTGTGGTGAATACGCGTTCTATTTGCAAAACGGTCTTTTTTGTTTTTTTAAATGAGACATTTGTCTCACTGGGTTGCTAGTTAATACTATTAGCAAAGAGCATGCTCTTTGCTATTAGCTTGGCCTGGAGACAACAATATGTGATTTTAACCTGAAAATTAATGGCAATCTACTGAGATTGTCAGTTATCATTCATTAAATTGAAAAATGTGTTTTTTCGTCGCCGTCAGAAAAATAGTGTACATAATTCGCTGGAAAGTGTATCGTACACTCGTATTTTAAGTCACTCGGCCGAGCTACGCTTCTCCTCGTTTC
Organism: Agriotes lineatus; assembly: GCA_940337035.1. NCBI lineage: Eukaryota > Metazoa > Arthropoda > Insecta > Coleoptera > Elateridae > Agriotes > Agriotes lineatus. Next base: position 53,632,613 of record OW679203.1, read on the forward strand.
TTAAATATGCTCGCATGATATATTCCGCTTTCGCAGCTTGTTATGTACTATACTATACCCGCCCTGTACAATTTTCACCGATTTTACTGACCACTGATTTTTCATAAACCAAAGCATATATACGATACGTTCCCGGATTGGGTTACAAAGACGGGGAAAAGTTTAAAAAAGAAAAATAGGGGTACTTTATTATTGAACCATTTTTATATTTTCGAACCTCCCCACCCCTCTTTATAACCCAATCCGGGGACATACTGTATATGAGCACTACAGGCCATAAAGGATACGTTTTCTTAAATATTAACGACGAGCTTTTTAGCCCACCACATAGGTGGCCTTATTCTAACTACAATAGTTTTCACATTTTTCACACTGAATTGTAAAAAAAGAAATTACATATGGCAGTTTGTGTCATTGTCGTTAGATGGCGCTAAAAAGTGATGCAAGCATTCTGTAGCAGTAATGTTTGTGATATTACCGTTATATGTCGCTGAAAAAGTAATGTTTTCATCAAGCAAAACTCAATTCAGCAAAAGAACAACGTAAAAACTGAAGACAAATTTGTTTTATTTCCAAAAATAATTAAATTCTAAAAGAGTTTATTTAGCTTTTTTAAATAAAAATTTATATCTGGAGATTTCTGATTATGCTAATAATGATTTTGAAACAAAAGCCAGCCTACATTGATTACTATGATAAGCACGTTATACACTATTAAGTGGGTAATTTTTTGAGTTTATAGTTTAGGATTAGATTTTTCGAAGTGTTTTTAAGTAATCTCGGAAAAACTACTGAATCACGATAAACAAAATAATAGTAATGGAAAAATCGTGAGAGAGGGTTGTGGCATGTGCACTGATTTTTGGCTATAGTTATGCAGCTCAGACGCGTTAACACAAGTGTAAATTCTTTAGACAGCTCTTGAATAAGTCGAAACTGTAGGCTCTAGCGTGAACTCTTAAATTTACATTTAAATTTTACCGGGCGAGATTATGCGAATACTTATATTGGACCATTCCACAACGGTGCTAATTAGAATATTAAACGTGCACGATTGGTCTAATTTATGTCATAACTGTTTAAATCTCGCATTTTTAAACATTCATTAACTTGTTCTACTTTGAAGCCGAATTGCCATTTAACGTGTTACGTTGCATTTGCCAAGATCGCTCCAGCGTTTGTTCCAAAACAACAGCAAGCTGGACAAGGCATGTGCGGCTAGATTTATCAATTTTCTTAATTGAATTGATCCCAGGCATTCCATCAAGTGTTGTTCCGAGAACGGGCATCGTCCAGCTGCACCGCGATTATCCGAAATAATCGCATTTGCATCCGAGAGAGCAAAAGTTTCGCAGAACTCCAAACAGGTTCGAGTTCAAACGTCGCGCCTCAAAAAAACAATCGCCACGCGTTTTCGTCGCGCGTAATATTTGAATTTACGCGGATCGCTAGATCAGGGCCGTTTCACTGAAGACCACTCGTGATTTTCATCAATCCTCAGATTATTTAATTTGTCGTTGGGGCAGATGCGTAACGCGTCGCCGTTTTAGATTGAAGCAAGTGAACTGCGACTCGACGACAATAATTGGTCCAATTGGTTTCCCAGCGGTTTATGAATTCTGTTTTTCTAGAAATTAGGATTGCATCAGAGTGGATATGAGGATGACATAATTACCGAAAAAATTGGGCCCTGATATTTGGACGGTATTGGGTCAAGTACCTCCAAAGCGATCATTGTTTTTGGTCATGGCGGCAATAAAATGTTAGCCAAACACATATCTTGGAGTTTGTTCCATTTTAATAACCCTTGTTTGGTAATTATTGCGATTATAGGCGAAATGGAGGTCGTGATCATAAGGCATATACAGAATGGTGCTTACAAGTGTTCTTGAAATAGAAAATGGCTAACACCTTCATTAAAAAATCTGAAGATAACATTAGTCAATATCATATAACATTGTCGGAAGATTAATGTCATCATAAAGTGATTTTAAAAATTTGTGCTTCTATAACCTCACTTTCCTATTTCGTCCTAAATTTTGCTTTCACATTTTAGTATTATATTATATGTAACTTCCTCTTAATTCGTTATTAATGTTTGGTAATTGTTATACGGTTTTGATAAATAGCTCCTTGGCCTACTTGTGCTCATAATGCTATATAATTTCATAAAGAAATTGGTATGATTCTAAGCTAATGTCAATGTTGCTTCCAATAAAATAGAAGAAACTTTATAGATTAAATACTACGTGTTGAAGGTAATAGTTCGAATGTACCATGCTGATCTAAGTCGATACAGGGATAACAGAGCAATCAAGAAATATTTTTTTTACAAAAGCCTATAATAATATATGGGGTGTTTTAATAAAAAGTACAAAAGACCATTCGAAGTAATTCATATTCCGACCCAAAATGTTTAAAATACCCAAAGTTAAAATATGTACAGTATGGTACTTTACCCATATCAACCAGTAAAGCAGAAAAATAGTGGGTGGTACAATAGAGCAGAAGCCTTAGTGTTGCAGACAATGATATAGTGTTACACACAGACAATAGCAAATTAAATTTTTCGAAACATTTTTGACTAATATACGGGATATTATATTCAAAACATTGATGAAATATATTGTTATGGCAGCATCTTAAGGCTGCTAGTTTATTTATGAAAGTTAATCCTTAGGCATGAAGTTATTTATAAAATGATAAAAATACTTGATTATTAAAAACATACAAAGATTTAAGTATTAAGAGAACAGCATAATTATTCAAAGGTTTATTTAGTAAATTTGCTAACTAGAATTTAAATCCAGTTATACAATTCAGATTAAGAAGCAGAAAGGTTCTAACATATGGATTAAATAATGCATGAATTAAGGTGGAAAGCAAAAGCCGAATAATTATTTGAAAAAGTCATTCAATATGTCAAAAATGAATAAATTATACTAGTATGTAATTCAGGAATGTGAAATTTAAAAAAAATGAATGAAAGATATTCCTATGGTGAATTATTATTAAAAATAACGAAATTTTGAATCTAAAAATTTAAATGTATTTTTAAAAAAGTAAAAATTTGAAAATAAAAACCCTTTTATAAAATGATTCTATTAATCTAATTGGTGTATAAAAGGGGGTACTTAACCCTTTCGCTGCTGAATAAACAAGAGCAATGCGGTCCCGCTGTGCTAAATTAGGAATGGGCTATATATACGCGAATAGCCTAGGGCCTCCGGACGTACGTATATATACGGATATAGCGCATGATGTCTACTATTACCGTACGTATATATACGGTGATAGCATATTACTGCTCCCGTGCGGACCTAACAAACACGGAAATTGAAATGACGAACTGATTCTTCTTAGAATGTAACCAAAATGTATAATATATAAGAAAAATCTAAAATTGGTGATTATTGCAACACATTTATTCTATTTTCCTATACCATCTTAATTTTTCTTGCAGAATTTTAAAAATGTGTTATAACATATTTCAATATAATTTGCTCATAATATAATATCTAAATATTTAGAGAAACTTAAAATATTTTCTGACAAAACGAAAGAAACATTGTTAATAACTGTCATATTTCTTTAAAGTAAGTTTTATTGTACTAAACAACTATCAAGTGTAATAATTTTGATAACGCATGAACCTAACCTGATTTGAGAGTGATTGTTCTGCTGGAGCATATATTTTACATAAATTCGTCTAAACAGAAATTTGTTATAATCTAAAAATTAATATCATACAGACTTTGGTCTACCCTAACTGGTTAAATTAAATAACCTAGATAGCATCAATAAGAGGTATAGCAATATAATTGGCGAGTTTGAATTGCCTTATGCACATAGTAGTTGATAAACGAGTAGTTAATCCTAGGATACATACCACGAGTCTAAAAGATTCACTACATTGGCTGTGGCTTTGAAACACTGTACGTTATTGCATTGTCCTCTTACAAATACACCATATTTGGGGATTTTAATATAATGTATTACTACTCGTTAACTGCATAGCCTAAGTCACTCGTATTTATTAGAGTACGCAAAACACACATTCTAGTTAGTCATCTTTGGTCACGTTTAGTAAGTAAGGTTATGTAAGTGATTGTTGGTGTGAGTGTGATTGCAGTAGGTACGTGTTTAGTTTACTGGCTTTTCAAGTGTACTATTTGCTGGAGCAGAGTGTATGAATAAAATTGTTGCTTGGTTTAGCTTTTCAGTAAGTTATTACATATCCCCATTTATTCTTCAGTTGCATGTAAATATTTGCAAAGAATGGAAACAATTGCGTCGTACCGAGGAAATAAAAGGATTCCCACTGGTCTTCCAGGTTGTGAAACGACTTTGATGCAATGGTACAGCGAACACGAAATAGATAATGTTTCAGTTCGCAGAGAAACAGAGATGAATGCCGAATATCTGCCACCAGCTGAAGGTGTATTCATTGATGGAGATACAACTACTTAGTCTTTATAGGCATATTGACTTCCACTCTTAAACAAAGGCCTCTTTCATTTCCATTAGAGTTCCTATATAGGAACTCTAATTTCCATTCATGCCTCTCTGTTTTTTGAGGTTAGTATATTGCTCGTTTGTCTCTGGATGTCGTCTCGTCATCTGGCCTGGTGCCCAACGATGCTTCTCTTAGTTTTTTTACGTTCTCCACTGCATGGTAGCTTCTTCTGTTGTCTCTAGTGACTTGACCTGCACATCGTCATTTGTTTCTTGCAGTCCCCTTCTCACAAACTTGCAAGGACAAACTGTATAAGAAAGGCACACGATAGGGCAGAACGAGAGACCTTGGGAAAATCTAGGTCCATAGATAGACAAGTCATAGTTGATAGAGAAAGAGAAAACCTTTTCCACGACATCAGTGACTTTGGTTCTCCTACGGATGACTGCGTTCCATACTCTTGTTTTTCAAGCTGCTGATCTCCAGCATACTCGTAGACGTGCTATTTTTCGTTAAGGATACGACTTGTAGCTGTATGTTGGGACAGGCAGTGTGCAGGCATCAAAGACTTTCCGTTTGAGGTTGATGAAAATATTCGATGTTCTGAAGATTTGTCTAAGTTTTCCAAATGCCGCCAAAGTTATTAGACCGACTCTCCTTATTATATCGAATATTTGGTTGTTCTTGCCCAACTTAATGGTAGGTCCGAGATATAGATACCCTTCTACCACTTGGAGAGTGTGGTTAGCATGGGTAGGTACCCATTCATATGATGTCATATGCAAATAGTAGATGATTCAAAAGCTTCCAGCTAATGTCGACTTCTTTGGTCTCTCTTGAAAACATTCTCCAGTGCTGGGGTAAACAGCTTCGGTGATATTGTATCATCTTATATAACACTTTAGATTTAGGCCTTGCTATTCTTCTTCGTTCCAGTGAGTGATAATACATGAACTTCTTAGGTTACCTTTCTTCCATCTGATCTACCTAAATTGTTTTTCTATTTATATCTACATTTTGTGACCTTTTGATTTAATGATTCTATCCTTAGCTATTCTCTTATTGCGCGGGACACGTATCTCTCCTATATTCAAGTTTTGCCTTTCTTCATTAATATCAATGTTTGACTTTCGTATAGAGCGGCCGATGCTGACATTATATAATACTATGTAATTATAAATAGTACTGCTTCTACAATTTTAAAATTTCTTAAATTTTATTTTTAAATTTTGCAAATCTCGAAGAAGAAATTTTGCAAATTGCTTTCTTTTCAGTTTTACGAAAAAAAGCGTTTTTGTTGGAATTGCCATACTGTGTCTATCTTCTTACTCCATTTTCTTTATTTCATTTATTTTTACAGATTTCAAATAGTTCCTTGACATTTCTATTTTTTTCTGATATAGCGGATTTTTCATAATTTGCACATTCTGGATTGTGTTCTGTGCTACCCTTAAATGAAAGGCGACCACGGCTCTGGCTAGCTCAAACCGTCGGCAAATTATTGGCATGAATAAGGACTAGGCGGCTGTTCTAGGTTAGGAAAATGCATAAAGAATTTAGAAAACTGCAGATCTAGTTAACGTTCGAATCAAAAACGCACCTACCGTGGCTTCTGGCTTAACGATGTTAAACAAATAAACAGGTATCGCGGGGTTGAATAAACAAATATATCGGTAATCGCAGTAACAACACGATTTAATGATACTTAAAATATACAAGGCGCTATAAACATGTCAAATAAAAGGTGCCTTGCGTGCTAAACGCACAGATATAACTAGGATTGTAGCTGACGACGCCAAAGCAAATAATACAAAAAGATTATATTGTATCAACAAAAAAATATCTAACAACTGGGTCGCAATGCAAACGCCCTGCAGGGTGCATTCAATAAGCCAAGAAAACTACGTTGGATGCTAGTTATAGTTATAGTTATAATTTGCAAGCTAAATTTGAAAAAATAAAAACTGTCTGTTACAAGTTTTGGCACACGATATAGCCAATATTGCAGCGAAATTATTTGACAGGCAGCTATGGGCTGCACGAGAAACTTATCTGAAAAGATAACAACGCGCTTGTTTCGAAGGCTTTGAATGCCAAGCTTCTCAAATCGCAGGCTAAGGAGACTAACTGTACAAATTTAAACAAATCTGCTGGAAAAAACAAGCATCTGCTAGTACTGACGCTAATACAAGGCATAAAAATGGTTTACATCCCACACAGCTCGGCTTAATCGAGGCGTTCGCGGTCGCTTTCGTGAATTGAGGAATCCGTCATAGCTTAATACAAAGCTCCAAACTGGAATGTCTTCAGCATTCAAGCGGAAAAAGAACCTCGTCACAGATGTGGACAGTGCCAGATGACTTGAACTATTCAAGGGCACCTCTGCGGGTTCCCAGAGAGAAATTTAACGCTTACTGTGTAACTCAGCGCCCGCGTGACCCTAATGCCATATAAATTAGCACTAAAATATCCGGGGAGAAAGAAAATTATGCTCATCTTAAGCTGGAGGGCGGCCCCAGAGTTAGCATGACGCAAAAGGCAAATAATTCGCCACGCTCACAAGACTAGGCGATTTTCCAAGCATGGTAGAATTTGGAGTGGTCCCAGTGACGGTACTCACAGCTTTCTTTGCCGAAAGCGAGACTGGAAAAGACCCTGATTTGAAATTCGAGGCTTAAAACTCAGCGTGAGGTTAGCTCTACTATCACCAAAATTACGTAGAGCTAAGAACATTAATTCGAAAAAAGGAGCAAGCTTATATGCCTCACAATGGGAAATTAGATTTCTAACGCCGAAATTAAAAAGGGGTGTTACAGTTTTTTATAAAGAATGCTACTATTGCTTCGAGTTTCCATTTCCGCAATGTATATTTTTATTTTCAAGCCTCTTTCTATTTTCATTTTATTTACCTCTCGAAGGGTGGTCGTCACATTAATGTTCTCTTGCGATTAATAATCGGATGGTTTCTAGGTTACCTGTCCAATCGCAGTGCCGTGGTCGTTTTCCTATCCTTACGCCACCCCCTTACCCGCAGACACGTGTCATTCACTACTAATGGCTCTGCTGTCAGTGATCAGGCTGTTGATATCACAGGATAATTTTTTGATGTTGCCAGCTACCTACCATATTTAGTAAGCGCTCCCTATCCGCCACCTGGGGAAATACCCGATAGAGGTTTTAGTAACCTCATAGGGTAATAAAAGTTTTCTAAGACACTTCATTTTGATTACTCCCCTTGCTCTTTGGACATCAGTCGTGAGACTGGTTTGTCGCAGCTTTCCAGTTTTCTCTTTTAAAGTCTTTTCTTCATTTATTTAGAATTACTGGTTCCCTATTGTTACCCAGTATATTTTCCAACTTTCTTGAACCGGACGATTTGTCATTTGCCTCTTCCGACGCCATATTCAGTGGCTCTGCCGCTTTCCTTTCCGTTCTTCTTCAACTTTTTTCTTCATTGTGTGCCTTATAACTCGACTTTAGACCTTGCATTATAACGTTGTCTTGGAAAGCTTGTAAATTTTCTTTTTCTCCTTTTTTTCGTCATGTTCCTTATGCAGCGTGGGCGTCTCGAAATCGACGCTTCCATGGTTTTCTTGATATGTGCAAATGATTTTAAATAATGTATGGCATCATTGTGAATAACTATGTATTTGATATTGGCTCGCCCCTTTTTAAATGTGTAACCTGCAACATATGGTACATTCAATTATGTACAAGTTAAAATACTGTGAATTTCTCTTTTCTTGATTTGATTTCAACAAAATTCAAGCTTTATATTTTCTTTCTTAATATTCAAATGAGTCCCGTGCAAATACAATTCGAAATCTGATATAGCATATAGCCCTTGGGCTACTGGTTTTCTAGAAAATAAAACACCTAAGAAAGTTAAAAGGACATATATTAAAAGAAACCCAAAATTATGTACAATTACAGTTACTTTAACCTTATTTGCTTACAGTGTATTTCTGTATTAATTACTCCCTGGAAGGCAGATATACACAAACCAACCCCTGTATTAAGTTTCTTAATAAAACCATAGTTTCTGACCTGTAAGCCCGTGCCAACGGATCGTAGGACGATGAATTTTATATTTTACGCGTCGCCACAGATATATTAAGGAGCGGAAAATGTTATTCTGAATTTTGGAAATCTCTGGGCCTCCTTCTCTATTGGTCGTTGTTGGCTGGCACTTGTCATATCGTTTCAAAGAGAATTAAATTTTGAACAAGTTAATTCTTCACGCGAGGTGCCGTACGCACCTGTGATTAATTATCGGCTTCACATCCCGGAAAGAACTGCCCGCCGCTGGTCGCCCGTTTCCCTAGGAAACTTGCAAAATCCTCTTTCGCTCAACGCCGTCGGAGTTTCGCGTTTAGTCGTTTTGCAAAATTGCTGTTTTTGATTCGCCTGCAAGAAACTGCGTCGACGTTTTTCATCACAGAATTTGCAAATTTGTTGTTTTCAGGTTGCTTCTTTGAAATCTTTTGCTAGCAAATTAAGATCGAATTTCTTTGACTTCCTTCTCGTGTCAGATGCAATTCAATACTTTGTGGTTGTTACATTTTAACCTTTTGCGTTCTGATAATATGAATTTTGATTGTTACTATGTATCACTGTCTACCTTACAATTTAGTTTAATTAAAATCTTATGTTTGTTACACTGAAAATAAAAATTAGCTTATATCAGGAGGCGTTGTTTTACTACCGTATATAAATAAATAACTGAAAGTCAATCCTCTTACTTAAATTAAAAATAATCTATTGTTCGTTATCTTCCTCACACTCATAAATCACAAAGTCACAAGCGCCGAAACCGCAGGGGGCAAAGAGGACGGTGGACAATTACAATATTTATAAATTAATATTTATTTTTTATTGTGCGTGTATTCATCCTTTGGAAACATTATAAATTATATAGCTTTAGTTTCAATGCAACTTGAAGTTTGACGTCAGAGTATTTCAGTGTATAAAAAGTAATTATTTAACTTCTTTGTCTTTTTGAAGTAATTGTATCGTGCCATATATGGTTTTAACTGTAATTTTAGTTACATATGAAATTTAATAAAATTACAAAATTTATGCCGTATATATGGACCTTTAGCTACGCGGTGCGTTCTATAAAATTAGTTGCATCCAGAATGTCTACAAATGAGAATTTATGAATAAATACGGTCACGGGTCGATAAAAGCCTCTCAATTGTTTATGTTATTCAAATTAGCTGTAACGGAAGAAAATGAGTCACGGAGATTTTCCGCCAAAACAACTAATTGAAGGATAGTCGGAACCGCCCGGTCTCGTAGTATTTGAATAGCGTAGTAGTAGTACGACCTTAACATTATCGTTGTCATCAGGTCACAAGTTCAAACGGTTACCGACGTAATGTTTACAAATTATTCGGAATTTAAAGTACGAATTCCTCCGGCAAGTAGCAAATGCCATCCTTACAAGGCTTGATCGGATGCTGGTCCCATAATATGGCATTTATAACATATAACACTTTCCAGCGAGCACGTGACTGCATATTTCTTGAGGAAATGACACGCGTGACTAATTGCAGATACTAAACGGTTTGTTGCTATGAATAATTCTAGCTTCTTTGTTTGCAATTCTAGCGGCTTGAAAGTTGCGAAACTACGGTAAAGGCCCAAAATACAAAGACGTATTTGTTCTCTCCTTATCTAAACATACATTCCAACAGTCATGATTACTGGTATAGAGTTAATTTCTCATACTTTTAAGAAGTTAAGTTCTGTATTGAATCCTCTACTATTTATTAGAAAGACCAATTTCAATATATCTATTTTAAATAATCATAACAAAGTTACCTAGGTAGCAAGCATTGGCTATTACGAAAATTTGCTCACTGTATTCGTGGTTAGATTAAAACTTGAATGGGACATTTTTTAACTGTTAATAACATTTTTATAATTTCTTTTAAAGGATGTATAACATAATAAAAACTAATTCTAGGCACGATAGAAGTATGACTTACTTGATTAGCAAAGTAATCGTATTATATAGAGTGTGCATTAGATAACTGCCAAATTTGGAACGCAGAACTTTAAATGTGTGATTATAAAGTCAGTTTGACCTGGAAGACCTGGTATATCTCAAAGCAATCTTCGTTATACGCAACGCTTTCGAACTTCAAAACAAAAACATAGATCTTAACCGATGTACAGGTTGTACAGAATTTATAAATAATGGCAACTGCCAACTTATTTACAAGTAACAGTTGTGATATTGGCTAATTAGGGGGACCCCTTGCTATAAATTTTGGGGAAACATTTCTAGAAAGAACTTGGTTAACCTTGTTAAACATTAGTTAATCCCAGATTAAAATAGTTCTATTTAAAAAATATTAATTAAAACTAGTATTAGAATTTATGGGCTCACGAATGTGCTGCCATCGCAACTTAGCATTTTAGTCGGCAAACTTTAGGTCGCCGATATAGTTTCACAACACTATTCAGCAAAATCCACTTACAAACGCCAACGAATTACTAAACAGCTAAATCACGTATTACTAGGTTAGCAGGTGATTGTTCATAAATCTTTGCGCTAACTACGTAAAAATGTGTCTATATAGTAATATGTTTTTTTCTATAGCACATGTTAAAGTGTGCTTATATCAACTCAAAACAAAAGGTCAAGTTTTACTTTAACAGTAAGGGTAGATAAAGTAGCACTTTAACATCAAGGATAGATAAAGTAATTTAATTTTCTAACTTTTGTTTAAATTAAATATGACAGCTTCGTATTATCGTAGCAACCCAATCTAGCTACTGACATTTTGAAATGTGATTGACTGTCATTATTTTCTTTTAAAATTGTTAAAGTTCTTGCTATAGAAAAAATATTGTATTTTACACGACGATAAAGTTATTTCTATCCACTCTTGAATCATTAACGTCTCGACTTCGTCTCGACGTTAAACGATTCACTCGTCGATAAAATTTAACTTTATCGTCTTGTATAATAAATTACTATTAATTAATAAAGCAGTATTAATATTGATGATTTTATTCTCAACATCGACAAGGGTATGCTTTCCAAGCTATAACTACTTCGTTTCTGAGGCTGGCGACCAGGATCACCCTCGACCCTTCACCAGGAAATCGCTTTCCAAGCCATAATTGTTTAGGCCCTAACATCTACCCCAAAATTCCACTGATACTTGGACACCAGATCAGCACAGAGCTCGTAAATAATATTATGTCCTAGAAACTAGCGTTCTCAAAGTTTTACTAATTGTTCTGGAATTATATTATTGCCACGCAAGATTGGTATTCATATTATTTTTACTTTTGGAGATTTCGTTTGAAATATAGGCTATATTATTATTATTTTAAATTCCAGCACCCAGTTGGTTATGAATAGTAACTTCCTTCAGTTTTATTTGTGTAGTTACGTGTAATACATAACAAAATCTGTAAAAGGGGTTTACGGAACTTCCCTCGCTCGAAGTAGAATATTTTACGAAAGTGTCTGGTCCGCCGCCAGAATAACTGAGCCACGGACGCCCTCAACTTCGAAGAGTTTCTGCTGAGTTATAAAGATATAAATTATTCTGCCCATTTCTAATGTTTACCCTGTGTCTGTTAGGTCTCATGTTCGCCAATGATAAAGCCTGACCTATATTGACATTCTTACATTTATCTTGCAAATTTAAAAAAGTGGTAGTTGTGACACTAAATATTTTGAAAAATCAAAAACAAGTAGGAGTAAAAATATCTTAACGTTTCTAATAATACTGAAACAATAAAAGGAACCACTTGGTAATGCAAACTACATCAATTTGAAAATAAAAACAAATTGAAAAGCGGGTCGAAGAATTGTCATGGAAAGGACGTTTCTTGGAATATAAACGTTGTTTATTGAAGTTCAACTGAACCGCACGAATGCTATTTGCCACGTTGTAGTCAGGAATCTGCTTCCGAATCATTTTTATGTATTTTATTTCTCATAATTATATTAATTTATTTGCCAACAAAAACAAAACCATTAAACGTAAGAACTTCATGTTCTTTATCTATTTATTATAACTTAAGAGCCAATACATAGAACATAGAAATAATGCAATGCTTTTCTCATAAAGCAGCTTTAAGCACAAGAAAATTCAAGAAAAAAAACCGGTAAATTGTTTTACTCTGAACGTCCCACGCAAGTAACTCTAAACAATTTTAAAAATGAACGGAAAATGGGGCTAAAAATATTGTAACGAGTTCAGTAATATTGATACAATAAAACGAAACAATTACCGGCGGTGGGGTTCCATCTACATCACCTGTGAATGCGATTGTAACCGCATCGATATGTTACAGTAGATCATGCAACCCCACTGGTACGTGTGCGGAGCGCGGCTGTATTTTGCAGAACGGTCTCATTGTTGAAACGTTTTTACTCTTTTGCGACATTATCCTGTATCCCTTGGGTCTTATTTTCATCAAGTGTAAAGTCTGACCTATGTGCAAATTAACACGTTTATCTATCTCTCAGTTAATGCAAAAATATACACCATTTCACTTTTTTTAAAATTGTCTCGATGTTATGCCAGGTAAACATATAATCTGCATGCTAACTATCGTCATTTTCCAACAAATAGTTTTTGAGTTATACCGCCAACAGACAGACAGACAGACAGACAGACAGACAGACAGACAGACAGACAGACAGACAGACAGACAAACAGACAAACAGACAGACAGACAGACGGAATTGAGAAAATCTATGTTTTGTCATCTAAGGACCCTGAAACGTGAAGATTTGAAGAAATCTCGGAAGATGACTTTTTTCGCGATTACAATTATTCCGTCGGCTTTTGGACGAGAAGAGTAAAAACAATTTGTCTTTTATTCATTCAAGAAAATTTCCCACACAGATTATAATAGAAATAAATAAATACTATCAATACTTTAGCAGCAGCAGCAGATCAACGACCAGTTACTCACCCTATATAGCATATATTTATAGGCTAACTGTTCATAGCAGTAATTATTAACAGAAAATGACTTTAACTGTGTAGCAGAACAGTACTTACTGCTAGTTGTGATTTATTCCATCAACACATTTTAAATTGTTGTATTCTGTTTAAAACTGAACCGCACGAATGCTATTTGTCACGTTTTAGTTAGGAATCTGCTTCCGAATTATTTTTATGTATTTTATTTCTGATAATTATATTACTATCACTAAAAAACAGAAATTTAAAGATTAATTTATTTGCCAACAAAAACAAAACCATTAAACGTAAAAACGTCATGTTCTTCATCTATTTATTATAACTCAAGAGCCAATAAAAACATAGAAATAATGCAATGCTTTTCTCATAAAGCAGCTATAAGCACAAGAAAATTCAAGAAAAAAACCCAGTAAATTGTGTTACTTTGAACGTCCCACGCAAGTGACTCTAAACAATTTTAAAAATGAAAGGAAAATGGGGCTAAAAATATTGTAACGAATCCAGTAATATTGATACAATAAAACGAAACAATTACCGGCGGTGGGATTCGATCTACATCACCTGTGAATGCGATTGTAACCGCATCGATATGTTACAGTAGGTCATGCAACCCCACTGGTACACGCGGCTGTATTTAGCAGAACGGTCTCATTGTTGAAACGTTTTTACTCTTTTGCGACATTATCCTGTATCTGCTGGGTCTTATTTTCATCAAGTGTAAAGTCTGACCTATGTGCAAATGATTACTTTTATATATCTCTCAGTTAATGCAAAAATATACACCATTTCATTTTTTAAAGAAATTGTCTCGATTTTATGCCAGGGAAACATAATCTGCATGCAAAGTATCGTCATTTTCCAACAAATAGTTTTTGAGTTATTCCGCCAACAGACAGACAGACAGACAGACAGACAAACAGACGGACAGACAGACAGACGGAATTGAGAAAACCTGTTTTTTGTCATCTAGGGAGACTGAAACGTGAAGATCTGAAGAAATATCCTTTGTCTTTTGGACGAGAAGAGTAAAAACAATTTGTCTTTTATTCATTCAAGAAAATTGCCGACACAGATTTTAATAGAAATAAATAAATACTATCAATATTTTAGCAACAGCAGCAGATCAACGACCAGTTACTCACCCTGTATAGCATATATTTATAGGCTAACTGTTCAGAGCAGTAATTATTACACGACACTGATTTTAACTGTGTAGCAGAACAGTACTGCTAGTTGTTGTGATTTATTCCGTCAACACATTTTAAATTGTTTTATTCTCTTTAAAATATCTAGTTGATAGAGTTTCCAGTAATAAATACAACTATCTCTTTATATTTTTAGTTATTCTTATTAATAATTAATAATGACAGCGATTATTTAATTTTTGTATGGGCAAGAAAATTTTACATATTTGCAATTTAATTACTTGGTTATTTCCATAGAAAAGTCCATTTTAAAAGTAAAGTTATTTTAGAAAGTATATGGAAATTTTGTTTTTTTTCAAAGACTCTGCTTGCAATGAATTTAAAATATACCTAATTAATAATGACAGTGCCTAAAAAATGGCATTCGCTTGTTAGGTACGTTTTTAACTATTCACGGTCAGCAAGAGGCTGAGAATTTTCCACAATGATAAAGTACGCTGCAGCTTTCCGATTTATCACAATAATAAATAATATATATTTAAAATAAAGCGTAACATCGTCATTAATGTCGTGGTCAAGCCCCATTTTGATAAGTATACAAGTACAGGGTGCCAAATGTAACAATGTAACACATCTACCATTGATAACTGTGTTATTTTTCAAGATAGTAAATGATTAGCAGAAGAAAATTTCAATATTTTTTACGACGATTTCAAATCTCAATTCGATTTTTTATAGCACTTACGGTTTATTCAGGAATTGTATCAACTGTGTATTTTTAAATATAATATTTTTAAACCCCGCCCACCGTCACTCAACCACGACGGCACTTGCCTATAAATTTTCGTCTTTGTCCTTCCGATCGTTAGAAGAGTTTCGCCTCTAGCGTGGTTTACACGTTAAGTTACCGTCTTCTTTTGTTTTCCTCCTGATGAAGGCCCTTACAAAAGTGGGCGAAACGGTGAATTCTTCGACCTCAATAATGACACAGTCGTGTGTTACGTCATTTTTAAATACACTTTAAAGTAGAAAATGATAAGCCTATCGTATGTCAAGTTGATACAAGTTACACTTGCCTTGAAGCAAAAGCGCTACAGTTACAAACGACTTAAAAGTGTCACTAGATATTGATGGTATTTACACATTATTTGGCAAGTACAATTTTCTTATGATTTGAATCGTCCTTACGACCAATAGGAAGCTTTATTAAAATCTGAAGAAATCGACTATCACAGAAGTTTAATAACATACAAAATGTTTCACCTCGTAGGCCAATTCATGCCACGTGCTTTTGCTCTTGATACTTGAAGAGCTATCGCTGTTCAAATATTGCAAATGTACTAAAAATGAAGAGAAAAGTTCCAAGTTTAAGGGACATTGTTGCAAATCGTATGACATTCATTTACATCCAAGGATCATGCTGGAGGAGTGCAGTTTTGCAATTGGTTGTTGGGAGTACGTAAGCAAAGCCAAAATTGAAACCCATGGTCATATACCATGGCCTACAAGATCTCTTAGCGTCACTTCATTGATTTGTTTTGTAGAAAAATATACGAAAATGGCTAAACACTACAAAACAAAATGCAAGTATAACGCGAAATTGACAGAAGAAGATTAATTCATGTATCGAAAAGCATTCCAAAATCGACCAAAATTTTGTATACAGTATCAGGCAAACAATTTCAAACAGTAGCTGCCACAAACACTGTATAATAGTTTTATTCATTGATTCTATTGACTCATAGCAATTGTCTACCATAGCGCTTGTATTTCATTGCAAGTGCGACTTTTAGGAAATTATAACACATTCCTAGTAAACTTAAAATATGTTTGTCGTATCTATTTTTTGTAGATATTGTATTTGTAACTGTTTAAAACTAACGTAATTTTCCCTACAAAATTTTCAAAAGCTATTTGGCATTCCATTTAGCCATACAAAGTTAGTACCATTTCTGATTAAAGCACCGCTTTAGCTACCCAATTTTCTATGTTTTTTATTCTTCTTGTGCCCCCCCCCCTCCCAACTAATGAAGGTTAGTTATTGTCGATGCATATTGATTGCGCTCTCTTATAATTGCAAATAGAGTAGTAGTTCTAGTCAGCCAATCCATTCTTTAATGTTTTAAATTAGCTTGTTCTTCTTCTACCGGCTCCTTTTTTTGTTTTATCTTCCTTGTCATAATCTTCTGCACCAACTCGCATCTATTATGTCGTAAAATGTGTTTTAAGTACTCTTTTTATAATCGTCGAAAGCGGTTCACATACAATTATTGCTCTTTCCAAAACTTGGTTGTTTGTAACACTGTCTGCCCAGGAGATTATATGATATATATGATATATGTTAAAATCAGCCATAGGTAAAATCATATTGTTGTCAACCTTATTTGTAAAATAAAGTTCCCGTCGCATAATATTTTTCTCGTTTTATTGAAGTGGTTTCTCGCCGTTTCAATTCTTGTCCCTACATCTAGCTTGCTCTCTTATTCTTCGTGTATGATTGTGTCTAGGAATTCAAACTTTTTTACTCTTCACAATTATTTTCCGTCTATGGTTAATCTGACATTTATTCCATTTCTAGCGATTACTAAAAATTTGATATTTTCTATGTCTAAACTCAAACCCAGACTTTCACTCTGTTCCTTTACTTTTTTCAATATATCTTCCATTTATGTCTCTGTTGAAGCTATTAAAGTGGCATCATCACCATAGCGGATGTTGTTGATCGATCAGTTCGCCATACTTTTTTATGTTCTCTTCCATTTCATATATATAATACATGTCTGATTAGAAACTCTGAATATCAATTGAATAAAGTAGGAAACTCTCCAATATTGACTTTAGCTTTTTGGTTTCAATACAAATTCTTGGTTATTCTTATGTCTTTTTCATCTAACAATACCTTTTCGGCAGTTTTACTAGTTCTTCATGTTTTACCTTGTCAAACGCTTTTCTATAGTCAATAAAGCAAATATCCTGCACTTTTCTACCACAACTTGTAACTCAAATACTGTCCCCTTCGTACCCATTCTAGGTCGAAATTAAAATTAATTGTTGTTAAACTCGTCCTGGTATTTCAGTTTAATTCTTTTGTGTATTATTACCAAAAATGTTTTGACGCCTGTTCATCAGCACAGTTTCCAGCATTTTTCTTTTGAAGTCAAGCTATAAAAGGGAATTTCAGCCAGTTCTCTGAAATATTTCCTGTATTGCAGATGTTATTGAATAACTTTGCTAAGATATCTACATCTTCCTCGTGGATCGCTTTAAGAATTTTTTTAAAGCTCTCAATACTTTCTCTACTTCGTCTTTAAGCGCCGATGAGTCTTCTAATTCTTCATCACTTGTTTCCTTTTGTAACGATTCCTGTCTGTCATCTGGGAAACGTTGTTTTGTGTAATTTTTCTACGCTTTTATTTTCGTCTATGTCCGTTACCTACTATTTTATCGTTTTTGTCTACGAATATCCTATTCAATCCTGTCATCTCTTTGAATTCTTTATATAGATGTCATGTTTCTTCTGCAGTTCTTCTATTATATGGCAGTTTTTGTTTCTCCACTTCTTTCTTGCGTATCTTATTTATTTTCTTATCTCGCTGTTTATTCTATGATATTCATGTGTATCTTCATTTTTAATGTTTCTTCTTCTTTCTATCATAACTCTGATTTTTTCATAATTTTTTTTCTCTGCATGTTTCCCTGCACCAACGATATTCTAGCTAATTTGAAGTTGTTTTTTGTTTAAATGTGGCTCATTCATGGTCATTTTCCGTTTCACATTTTAGTTTCTTTAATTTTTTAGCTTTTCCACAGCTTTTACTTCTGGGCTTGTTATTTTGTGTACATCTAACCTTTTGTGAGTTTTTTTAATTTTTCATTAACATTG
Organism: Agriotes lineatus; assembly: GCA_940337035.1. Lineage (NCBI taxonomy): Eukaryota > Metazoa > Arthropoda > Insecta > Coleoptera > Elateridae > Agriotes > Agriotes lineatus. Next base: position 53,651,060 of record OW679203.1, read on the forward strand.
AACCGCGATCGAATAGTTTGAATTTACATAAGCTCCGACGTAGGTTTGGGCCTTCTTAAAGCCGCTCATATCTGGTTTTTTGTATGATATCTAATAGATTTACACTTGTAGAATCTTCTTGGGAGTAACTTGAAGAGGGTATTTGCTATCATCAGTTCTTATGACAAAATTGGATCATCCTATCTCCTCTACCGTTTCGTCATACTAGATCTAATTTTCCAACTACACTTAACACTTGTCTTTCACCCACCTTGCATTATAATCTCACATTACTACAAGTACTTTTCCATTTTTTTGTCGTCTTTATCAGTCGTTTCAATTCACCATAAAGGTTTCTAATTCCACTATGAATTTCAAGGTTGTAGCGATGTATCTATACTTAAATAATCTAATATCTGTCATTTTTGCCTGTACCCGAAGCATTATTATTTTCTCTTAAACTGGTTCCATACCTCTAATTGCATATACCATTGTTTTCTTAACCATTATAGTTACCACTCCGTTCTCTTACCGGGATAGTGTAAATCACTTCCATCTTCGGTTCAAATCTTTGCATTTTGAACGTTCCTGGTTTGATCCTCTTACAGTTCAAGTAGCTAAATTAATGCTTTCACTGTTAATATTCGCACCATTCTCCAAATCATGGAATGCTGCCAATTGAGAGCCTCGAAAGGATTCAGTTTAATTTTATTACCAAGATATAAATACTGCGGTGGTATCCAGTTGTCTTTCGCAGCGTTGACTCTCTATCATCAACCTGAAATTATACTGAAAATGCAGCTGCATCCGCAGAAGGATGATCTACTCGTCCTTTCACATAATTGGTTTTGGACTATACATCTAATATTTAAACTAAAACCGCCTTTACCCAAAATTTCCATTGTATCCTTATCCTGCTGCCTTTGCTTATTTAGTATTCGCAGATAACCTTCATATCTAAAGGCCTTTCCACTATCTACCGCCTGTAGACCCCACTGGTAGCTGTTGACTCAGCCCCTATCTTTAAAAATAAACAATATAGCCCAGCACATAGGTTGAAAAAGTCACGCCGTAGAATATAAAATTATCTACAACTCTTCCTTTTATGTTTCGCTTAATTAACAGCGAAAGACATCTAAAGTTTAACGAATTTCATAGCAGATAGCTCCTGCACAGACTACAAATTTTGAAGAGGTGTTCAAACCTAACCTCAGAATTTCCTTAGTTAAGGTGCAATTCTCTCGTCATTTTAAGTATGTTTTGCAATATTTGAACATAAAATACAACAATACGCAAATATGCATGACAACAAATTTTATATAATGTTTAAAGAGTTTCTGATTACTCGAATTGTCAATATTACAATTGCATTTTGGCTTAGACCGCGACGTCTTTGTAGATAAACACCCTTAATTTTTAGCTTAATGTGCCTAGCAGCTTGTGAGCTCAAGCAAGGGTATTAGAGTACCTTGTAAACAATGATACTTAGGCATATTTGACCTTTTTGCTGTTTGTGCACCCATATAGTCTACATGGAAAGTCTATATAACTATCACACAAACCCTTGCTTGAGCTCACAAGGTGTTAGGCACATTAAGCCAAAAATGATGGGTGTTCATCTACAGACGACGCGGTCTAAGCGAAAATGTGATTCTACTATTGAAAACAAATGTTAAATGACAATACAGTATGAAAACATATTCCATACAGTCATAAAAATGTCTTACTCTGCATTGTATTTTAGTTAAAAATTATTAATGATTATGAAAAGATGTTCTACTTCAGCTCCATTTCTTAAACAAACTCTGCTTAATTAAAATTATGCTCTCTCTGATTCTGTCAATTATAGAAACGTGTAAATGTTGAAACTGGATGGTTACAATTTTTGTGCAAACATAATTCGCCGTTGCATTATGCTTTATTAATTTAAGGGAAATATTTGTCTGTCAATATCTGATTCATTTGCTTGGCAATTATATGTATAACATAGTCCTTGTTATCATTTTGGTCGAACCAAAACTGAACTTTCCCTACAAGAAGAACTAGGTATTCTGAAACACTGAACTATGGAACCACGCGAAAGCATTTAATATTATTTATATTAGTTCTATATCAACAATGCAAATACGTACTTAATGTGTTTGCTCATGTTATATAGCATTCCCTACATTTTTTACTCAAATAATATTTGTTTTAATTCCTACTATTTTTATCTTTGTAATAAGAGATAAGCAAGACAACATCTATTTATGTACAATACGTTAGCACCATAATTAAAAAATCTGTAAAGGGCGTCACCCAGAACTTCCATCGCAAGTAGTAATGATACAACAAAAGCAAACACTTGGTAATGCGAATTAAATCAAATAAAAAAACAGTACCTGCCGGTCTAGGACGTTTAGGCGCGATTTTTTAGGCGCACATCTTTAGGCGCGCACTTTTAGGCGCGAGCGCTTTAGACGCGGACGCTATTAGGCTCCTGAACGTTTAGGCGAGGGGACACTTAGGCGCCACATGAAAGAAATTCACATTATTCTTGATTTTAAAACTTATTGTTAGGTAATTATTACAGTAATTAATGTTGAAGAAAAATTCAAACCTTCATAAACAATAGGTATTTGGCGCTTTTGCGAGCCTTTTTCAGTGTTAAAGTTTTAAAAATGTACATATTTAATTTACATTGTATCGATGATGAAAAATGAGTTATTTACATTTTGTATATGGGTAGTTTAACGCGGTGGAATTATACACACCATATAATTTCACTACGTTAAACTATCCATATACAAATGTATATAACTTTTTGTTCATAATCGATAAAATGTAAATTCAATATGTAAATTTGTACAACTTTACACTGAACACTGAAAACACTGAAGAAGGCTCGTAAAAAGCTGAATATATATTGTTTATGAAGGTTTGAATTTTTCTTCAACTTTAATGACTACGATAATTACTTAACAACAAATTTTAGAATCAAGAATAATGTGAATTTCTTTCATGTGGCGCCTAACTGTCCCCGCGCCTAAAGTTGCGGCGCCTAAACGTCCAGCCGCCTAATAGCGTCCGCGTCTAAAAGCTTCGCGCCTAAAAGCTCGCGCCTAATAATGCGCGCCTAAAGATGCGCGCCTAAACGTCCCTTTCCGGTACCTGCGATGGGATTCGAACTACCACGCCTGCAAGCGCGAATTTAAATGCGGCCATTTCATCCGCGATCTCATCGAGGACCTCTACCGTCTTTGCGATGAGCAGCTGTATTTAACAAAATGGACTTATTGTTGAAACTTTTTTACTCTTTTACATTACCCTGTATCGGTTGGATCCCATCTTTGTCTAGTGTAAAGCCTAACTTATGTGCAAATTATTACTTTTATCTATTTCTCCATTAATGCAAAAATAAACAAAATTTAATTTGTTGAGGTGCTCACCCTGTAAATATTTTTCTGATATTTCCTGGTTTTCATGCCAGGTAGACATATAATGTCCATGCAAAATATCGTCTTCCTCCAGCAAATAGTTTTTGAGTTATACCTCCAACAGACAGACAAACAGACGGAATGGAGAAAACTTGTTTTTCGTCATCTAAGGGCCTTGAAACGTTAAGATCTGAAAAAATTTTGAAAGGTGATTTTTTGTGTACAATACTTTCTTAGTCTTTTAGACGAGGGAAGTAAAAACTATGATTATATTTTTCTGCGTCTTGTTGAAAAGGTTCCAGTTTAAACAAACAAAATATCTCAATGAAATTAGAAAACCATAGAATTTTCGATAAAATTAAGAGTAAAATAATTAGACATTCGACAGTAGTTGTAGCTTGTTGCTATACTGAAGCACGATAATTGACAAAGCATTGCCATTACCTAACCTGCATTATCTCAAAATATATAATTTTGTCTATCTTAGAAATCCTTTAGTCGTTTTCTTTTTTGATATAGGCACCTCTCATACTTTTATATAATTTTCTATTTTAGGTCGTATTATACCAGTTTAGCTCAACTATCTCTTTCGTATCGCCAGCCCATCTTTATATTCTGTAATTTTTCTGTCAAAACTCTTACTCCATGAAGGTAATCTATTGCGTATATTATACTCAAATATGGCTTGTTCTTAGGGGGCTGATACAGTTCAAGTTTGTTTTCTAATCGATTTTCAACATCAGCAGCATAGTCCCAATTTTGATAAATGTTTTTTTTCCGTCAAAAATGTGTCATATAATTTTCTCGCTTACTTTGGAATCACGCCTCCATCTTTTTTAACATTTTTGATAGTACACTGTCGTTTCCAGCTGCTCTTTCATTTTACACCTGCCTTCTCGATTTCGTCAATTTCAGAATTAAATAATTCTTGAAGATTTTACTAACTTTCTCTCATTCTTTGTTGTTATTTATCTTCTTGTGGGTTTGCTTTTAACTTTACTATCATAAAAGTCTCTATATAAATTTGCCTCTTCATCTTCTAACGGCACATTTTTTTCTTAGATGTAGTTTGCCTTCAAAATATCTCAAGTCTTTATTTTCTCTGTTAAATCTTCCTCTATTCTAACTTTGTATTGTCTAATATCTTTCTTTTTCATTTTCCTTGCGGTCTTATTTACTTCTGCATACTCCACAGTGTTACCTTTATTTAATTGTATCATTTTTTTCTTTAACTGTTCTGTTCGATTTATTTATTTTGTTGATTCACTCTTTTTGATAACTCATTTTTTTAATATTTGTTCTAATCTTTTATGTCTTAATATCATGCTCGTTACCTTTAAAGAATATAATCGAATTTATTTTTGTTCGACCATCTGGGCTTACGCATATTCACTTTCTCTTATTCTTCTTTTGGAAGAACGCGTTTATATTATAGAGTTTTTCTTCTACATGGCCTCTATGATTTCTAAGTCCCCGATTATGGCATTCAAGCCGCTCAACACTGCAAGACTATAATATATCTCTTCATATACGATTTCAACCTCTTCATCATCATAACCACTAGTTGGAGCTGTAATATTTTGATGTTTTCCCTTTTGCTAAGCTGCAGTGACAACATCCTCGCCTTATATAAGTGCCAATTTTATGTCTATTCAATTACTGTTAGAAAGTAAGTGTAATAATTGCCACGCCCACTTAAATCACGCAATACTTTAATAATTCAACACTTTGTCTCTCCACCGTTGCATCCGTCCTGCTTAGTATTATTTTTACGTAAACTTTCATTTTGAATTGAACTAGTTGTATACAATAAAACCTGTATTAATCGCTCGGTTATTCTAACGCAACTTCGATTACAATATAGTTGTCAAAATATTATTAAAAATAATTTGCATCTTCGTCCATGGAGAAGTTCAAACAGCAGAAGAAACCTCTAGATAAGTTTAATGAGTAGAAATAATCACGGTTTTTTATGAATTTCTCGTGATTGTTAGTATTTAGTATATAACTGCGGCCACACTTGTATTGCATCAGACTGTTTTTTTGCTAAACTCTGATCTTGTATGTCGACGCTACCTTAAATTGCACGACTTATGCGAGTGGAGCAAAGATAAAGTCTGGAAGAAGAGACCGCATGCAAACAGTAATTTGTGTTGTTTTTAACAGCTAAATCCTAAAAGTACACTTGTTGAATCTAAAACTTAATACCAAATGATAATCGTTTGTGTTGGTTTTATGCCTATACCTATGCCTCTTCTTAAAACCTGGTATTAAAACCATCATTTTGAACTACTAATAATCGCAACGGCAGCAAACGCCGATGAAAACAACTGAACACTTTTGTTTGCATTAGTTGGTCTTAATATATTGTAACAATTCTTTCGATGACACATATTTTTATTTGTTTCATTAATACTATTTCTAAAACTTAAAAACTGAAGGTATTAGCAGCATTTGGAGAGAAAACATGAAACAAAATGGAGCGGGCATAGTATTTGCACCTACTCTCTTCCAGAATAGTTCATATGACTTTCACTAGATTTTATCCCTTGGTTAAGTTAATGTACTGGTTACATAAGCTGCTGTATGTTTAGAAACTCTGTTGTATAAAATAAACCCTTTGTTTGGTATTTTTAGATTTGAAACACGTGCAAATATATTTTTTCTATAGCACATGTTAAAGTGTGCTTTTATCAACTCCAAACAAAAGTTCAAGTTTTACTTTAACAGCAAGGGTAGATAAAGTAGCACTTTAACATCAAGGATAGATAAAGTAATTTAATTTTCTCACTTTTGTTTAAATTAAATATGACAGCTTCGTATTATCGTAGCAACCCAATCTAGCTACTGACATTTTGAAATGTCATTATTTTCTTTTGAAATTGTGAAATTTCTTGCTATAGAAAAAAATATTGTATTATACACGACGATAAAGTTATTTCTATCCACTCTTGAATCATTAACGTCTAGACTTCGTCTCGACGTTAAACGATTCACTCGTGGATAAAATTTAACTTTATCGTCTTGTATAATAAATTACTATTTTTCGAGGAAAAAGTAGCCGTGAGAAGCGGCTGTGTCTTACAAAAACCACACAAAACGGGTACATGTTGGTAATAAATTCAAACACCGATAATATAAGGCTACACAGTGTCACTGACGTACAATCGTATATTCTAATAAATATCCTTGCTCAACAATAAATGCCTCTTCTATTTTCATAATTTAAAAAACAAAAAATATTTAAACGGCGAAGTTTAACAAACAAAATAGATATTTTAGGCGCTATGTGCATAGCCTGACGTAAAAATTATTTAACTTAAACAAGCCTCAGAAACTAACGAGCGCTTATCAGAAGCTTACATTAATATGTACAGTAGCTAATGGATATATTTTTAAAATCTGGTGGATTAAATATGTAATTTATGGCTCTCTGTGGGAATTTCTACCTTTTACAGTCGTAAAAATACCGGGTGTCTTAAAAAGAATTACATTTAGTATGCTATGAACTTCCCATAATGCAATCTAAAATTTTATTTGAAATTGGCAAGACTGTAAGTCTATGTCAAATTCGAGGTTATCAGGTTAGGTTTTGCGTCACTTTTGACACAAACTGACGCAAAACATAACCTGCTAACCTTAAATTTGACATAGACTTACAGTCTTGTCAATTTCAAATAAAATTTTAGATTGCATTATGGGAAGTTTATAGCATACTAGATGTAATTCTTTTTAAGACACCCGGTATAATTTCGGGTTATAGTGCATATGGAAAATGCATGATTCAACTGTTTTTCACATAAGCAATATTCCTAAAACTTTGTCTTTATTTTAGAGGAAATGATGAAAGATCATTAGTAGCAACCTTCATTTGTTTCGAAGGGCACTCTAACCTTAAACTGGAAATCAGTACCTACGTACCACTTAGAGAGCTATGACAATATTCACTTGTGTTAGACGTCATATTTCAAAATTTCAATAAGTAGATGGCAACTGTTGACATTAATAGTTTTCAGAATCACTTCTAGGAATTCCATATAAATTTAAATACAGGAAATACTTCCAAACGTATTCATTCCGATTACGGGTTTTAGGGCTACATTTTGGCATGACGTAATGCAATTCAATAATTAATCAGTTGGGAGCAACTACAAAATACTAGTTACGGGGATTTAAAAATTCCAGTCAGATTTCTGCGGAAGGGTGGCATCTGGAAAAGCATATTTGGCCAAGCTATTGCCCGATAAGTGAAAATATCAAAGCCACTTTATAAAAGATCATTCAGCTTGTCTTGAAATGACATCATCGTAAAGTCACGTTTTTTCTAATCGACGTGACCATGACAGTCATGACATGCTCTGAAAAAATATTTAAATTCTGATAAGCGGTTGCTTAATGCTACCGATATTTGTTTTTGGAATTAATGGTTTAGCTCTGTTTGTCTTATCTTGCTCGGTATTTGGCAAGATTAACTAGGAGCACTCTTCGTTCCACCTTTTTGAAATTTAAGTTTGTTGAAGTTAATTCGGGGACCAACACCTTGCTGTCGCCTATATCTCTATTTCTCTTTAACCAACATTTAAGATTACCTTTAATTTCTACCTAGATTGTTTGAAGGTACCTAGACGCAAATGTTTACGTTTTGAGTACTTCAAAATGTTTTTGGAGCGAGTTAAAAAAACGGTATCGACTCTTAGAAACGAAACTTTTCAACTCTGACATTTAACAATTGAAAGTCGCCGTTGTACTTCCAACAAGCAGGGAGCATCTTTCACTTTGTTTTAAAAATTTGACCTTAGTGTTACTCAGCATTTAAATTCTAGAAATCGATATATGGCATTTGATTGCGATTTTAGCAACTAGTTTGTGAATCTTGGTACTTTAAATTTTATTCTTGTAGAAACAAATATTTGAACTTATTTATTAAATTGCAATTGTGGGCATACAAATTAAAACTTATTAATATATTAAGCATGCTGTCATTTATTAAAAAAATTACCTGCAATGTGTATATTAAAGTTACTAAAAATGGGTATTGCATCTGTATAATATTAACTGAAATTTTATTGCAATTTCAAAAATTAAATTAAACTGCAATCAGATTCAAAATAAAAATGACAATTTTGAATACTTACAACTAGCCACATTAAGTAGAACTAATTTTATAACAGTTTTCAACTACCTCGTCTTCTGGGCTAACAATCTTTAAAAGACCCACCAGAACTACTTTGTAAACTTCAAAATCAACTATAGATAGTAGGTACGAGTTGTATTAGTTAATCTACTTCAAATAAGTTTCATTTTTAAGGTTATAATTAAATGCTTTGTCTTAAAAATGTAAACAATTAAAAACGAATTTAATATCAAAATTAGATGTGGAAATAGGAAAATAAAAACATGTGAAAAGAAAAATCAAAGAAGTAAAATGTAAAATATATGTTACTGAAAACAGAACCTTAAAACATATGAGGAAGAGGACAATAGAAAAAACTGAAGGGAGGCAAAACTTCAGAATGGGAAGAATTATTTAATCAGTAGTGATATCAGAAAGTCAAAAACAATAACACAACGCAGACTAGACACTCAATTTATTGCATATAGTGGCTATAAGAATAGTTAGTCCACCAAATGTATAGAAACATCTGGAATATATACTGTTGCATTATTAATGGCCTCTTTATGGGTTTAATGAAATCAAATTATTTAAAAAAGCGGCCCTAATTGATATCCACTACTGTATTGTGCCCGGCTAATAATTAATTGTTTATACTACTCATTTATAATTAATTAAATGACTCTACCTACAGGGTTAAGTCGCTACATCCGAATTACTACTATTTATTTGTACTCACTCTGTATGCCCGCTATTTAACTAACACCGCCTCACAAAACAAAACACTTTTACCCACGCTACTACCGGAAGTGACGCTAACCGACGTCAATCAAACACAATCACAAAATACACTTTTTAGATGGCAAATTTCACATTTATATGGCGGCTGCGATAAATACAGGGCTACTCACCCTGATCTGGACGTCCCACGAGGCTCTAGACAAGATGTCGTTGCCGGCCTGCTATTAGCTAGGCCCAAATCTGCACTCGAACCCACCTGGATGTCGGCTGCAACCTCGATGACCTTTTGGATCGCTTTTACTAAAGCTGATTGTACACGTACTCTGCTTGCTTATACACTTGTACATGCACTCATCAACTGCCTGGACCTCCGTAAAATAACATCCCAAATACGGTCGCCTTCACTGGACTAAATTGATGTCTCGTATCTACCTCGCGAAAGCCCAATTTCAAAGGAAAACTTCCATAAATCACCCAGGACACACTCTCTCAATAAAACCTAACTTCTAGTCAACTTAAGTACTTACTACAACATAACAGTCATTTATATTGGGGGAGCTTGGCAAAAACACAACCAACCTCTTGAAGAAGTTTGCCCCCAATTTTGTTGTTTACAGTTTTTGTTTTAGTTGCATGAAATGCCAAGCCTATTTTAATTTGTATTTGGACAAAAACAAAACTATTCTAAAAACATCATACTATCAATTATTTACAAGGCCTACTCTATTTTATAACAAATCTGAACTTGCTAAATATCTGTTTTGTTGATTATGTTTTAAATTACTAATAATTATTATTTGACATATAAGGCTACTAAAATGTGATCATAGCAATACATAGAAGAAATAGGAAGTGATTTATATGCAAACCAACTAAATATTATTGAATAAAGACATAAAAAATGTGAACATATAAGCAAATGTATTCTGGATAAATTTAACAAAAGATGCATCTGCAGTTCAAACATTATAAAAAGTGTTTCGAACAAGTGGATAGCAGTAAATTATGGACAATTTTGGCAAGACGAATGCCGTTACACCTAATCCAAGCAATTAAAAGCATATATATGAAGAAACAAATATGAAAACTGACACAGGTTACGAACAAACAAACGACATAGCCTATATAACAGGAACTGTAGATCACAAAATGATAATCGCAGACATACAAAAGATAATATACAATACGCACTTCACAAGCTCAACGGCAACAAAACTTGACTTCAAAAGATTAACCCCTAAAGCTAGAAATCTAGCTTTCCATGGAGTATATCCCATACTATCAAAAATATTTTTAAATTAAAAACCCACAAAGCAAGAAGAATAGCTACCATCAAATGTAATTGGGCAACACGTCGCTAGACATCCTGGGAACTGGAGCGACACTTGTACTGATGAAGACCGTGGGGTGAAAGACGAAGTGTTGGAAGACCACGACAACGTTGGAACGTTGCTAAAAAAATGGTTTAAGCTGGTACAAAACCTCAGAATAGAGACACTTAAAAAAATATGAGTGAAAGAGGCCTATATCAATCTGATAGAAAACGGTTAACAAATAAAAAGCAAGTATCAGAGTTCAAATGTCTAGGCTGCACAATCTTATACTCATCCGACATATACGATGAAATATTTCGACATTCCAAAAGATACTGCAATAAAATTCTACAAGGTCCACTGCTTTTCCTACTTTATTGTATGAAAGCGAAACTTGCGTAATGGGGAAAAGAGATCATCTACGGAGATGTAATTTCTAAAATATAAAGAAAGAACTCTAGATCAAAGCTGCCTATAGGTAAAAGTGGAAAGAACATGTTGAAGGAAAAGATAGGAAGGCAAGAGGAAAAAGAAGTGTAAGCAAAGAGGTGGAGCAAATTACTGATGATGATGAAGATGAGGCTGACAGAGCTACAGAACAAGAAATAGGGGGAACAATAAGAGAAACACCAACAGAAATAGGGTTTAAAATGAATATTAACAAAGCAACGTTTATGGAAAACGCAGTCAACAATGCATTTGCAAAAATACAAATAGAAGAAAAGGAAATAGAGAAAGGGCGAGTTTATATACTTAAAACAAAAGATTGCGAAAAGTAAACGAAGAGGCCTAAGTGGAAAGAAGAATAGAGCAAGGATAGAGTGCATTTTGTAAATTGAGCTGCAAATATCCATATATGGAACCAAACCATGGGCACTAACTATGAAAATAATGAACAAAATGCTGGTAGCCCAACGAAGCATGAAAAAATTGATATTAGAAATTAAGGTACGAGATAAGAAGATAAACACTTGAGCATAGAAAATAACCATAATAAAAGACAAGCCACAACAGAACAAAAGAGGGTATGGGTAGGACATGTCGCAAGACTGAAAGATGATAGCTGGACGAAAAAGCTAATCCAATGGGAGACCTTAGATTGAAATAATACGAAGAAATGCCCACAACAAAGGTAAATAGACGACGTCAAAAAGGTGGCTGATCCAGTCAGGAAATAGCAGCAACACAGAGCGTACGCCTATGTCTAATGATGGACAAATAGAAGCTGAATAAAGAAGAAGAACAGCGAAAGATGTAGAGAGATAATGGAATGTTACATATTATTAGTTCGTCTGCTCATACTTTCAAAAATCTAATGACTACGTTGATACAAATACCGGCCTGACTCGCTCAATGGAGACGGTGTGCAGTTCTTTTAATACAAAAATTAATTGATAAGCCGAGACCGAGCGCCAACAAATCTTTTCATTACAAGTTTATCTAGGTATCGCCGAGAATTCGTAAACTTCAGTAGCATCTTCTGAAAGAAAGCTAAAATTTCCAGGTAGCAGTAACAAATAACCAGACCAGAATGCTAGTTTCCCAGTATAATAATCACGAAATCAATAGTTTATAGTACACAGTACAGGGGATTATTTGCTAAACACAGTTTAAACGTAGGTTGATAAATATAGGCAAAATTAAGGTGCACTTCAAAACACAAACTCGACTTGCGAGTAAATTAGCATGTCCAACAGATTAAAAAGTACAAATATAAATTACATTAAATACTACCACAACAGTTTAAAAAGATGTAACGGAGATTAATGTAGGCTCCGCGGATGAAAAACATTAATTGCATTAATTTACTTAGTTTGTGAAGCGAACGATAGATGACAACGGGCGGGGTGCGCGCGAAATGCAAATTATGCACCACGGATCTCAAAATAATATAGACTGCGAGCACAGAGACCTGCAAAGTTATAGAGACGCTCTCTGGCCGTAACAACAGACAAAGAGATAATTGTTATTTATAGGTGGTTGGGTTGGGAATCAAAACATGTAAAAAATACTCTTTGGAGTAGAAGCAAGAAAAAAATGTGGCGACCTAGGCGAAAGTAAACAACTAAAGACCAGGACTGGGAAAGAAGAAGAGATAGAGAAAAATTATAGATTGTAAAAAACAGATTTTTGATAGAAAACACTAGAACTGCCTTCGACATTTTAGTTATAAATATTAACATCTTTGTTTTTATTAGAACTCCCCCGTTAGACAGTCACAACGGTGAACATTTTTACAAAACATAAAACGTCTTTATTTATCTGGCAGCAAGATTAATTTTAGAATTATCACATCTACTTTAGAGCTTACAACCAATGCTTAACATAAATATTGGAATTACTAATTTTAGAAAAGTCTTCCGCCCATAATTTATGGTGTTGTGTACTATTTTGCACATTCTAGAACGTCTACTTTTAATAGTAAATATTATGTTGCTATAGTCAATAAGTATGCTACAGAATTTTACCACTGGGTTAAATTAAACTTTCCAAATAAAACTGCTGTAAATATTAGAATAAAAAATGGTGTATATTCAAACAAGTTCCGTGGAACATTTGTGTGGTCATTTTTATTACATTTGTGGGATTTTCTTTCTAAATTTATTATATAACAGATTACAAGGTTATAGTTTAAAATTTCGATTATGTGCTTTGTTCTCGTAACGACATTCTCATACATGCACCTATTCTAGCTATCGTAAGACCTTCTAATGAATTGTGCGGCGTGACCGTTTTGGAAAAAAATATTTGAGTTACAATTTTTTGAGAATTTTAATCCTTTTTCGATAGTTTTTCAAAAATGTTTTTATATTTTATTTAACCAAAAGATGCAAAATTGAAATGACTGGGAGGGGCCTAGACTGCAGAAACCTGTTTTAAATTTTACAAATTAAAAGCTCGGGAGAATTCAAAATTGATTAATTTCATCTAAATTGGGCTGTGTACAACCGGCTTACCAATAGCAATACTCAAAATTAGCGCTTTGTGGGAGGGGCTTCTACTAAATCTGTAGGTTTAACATAGTATAATGCTCGTTATCATACAGAACATTAATTTATTGTTGCGTATCATTATCATAACTCATAACATAAGGCAATCAAGCAGATTCCCCCCCCCCCCCAACACCTCGTTTATAGCACTGTTTTACACAAAAAAACTGTACCTATTTGACAAACTTAAATTTAAATAATTTGTAAATGTGAGTCTCAGGCCATACTTCTACATGAGGTGCAGCACCAAAAAAAAAAACAAACAAACTATATGAACTACTAATGAGCAAGTTTGTATTCCCTACAATTATTAAATACATTTTTGTGTTTAAGTTTGTCTAAGGAAGTTTTTTTGCGTAAACTTTGTTGGAGTTGAAAACTTGACGTCGCCTTTTTCCAAAATTTTACTGATTCAACCTACCAGAAAATGTATGCCACCAGAAGCAGAAGCAAAAACATCTGACAATTTTAAAAATTCGTGGTCACGGATATATGTATAAATATGTTTTGTCCGGTAACTTTAAACCTTTTTTTAACCGACAAAAGAGTTATAGCCATATTGAGTTATACTGTCTGCTAGTCCTGTATACATATGTAGACCAAGCTGCAGGAACCACACAAATGTCTACTATTTTCTCAATATTTTGTTCTAATTTTGATAGCAAATCAAGACAGATAAATTAAAACATTTTCAAACATAATATTCGATGTACAGCGTGCTATTTAGAATAAGTTATACCAATTCGATATTTAAATAATAAAATTAAATGCAAACAGTCAAATTTATCTTTATATTGAAAAAATCAAGGAATTTTCTGGCAACCCTGTATATGTATTTTAGGGTACAAAATATAAAATATTTACAACCAGGTGGAATTTATAAAAAATAAACTGTAAATCTACTATAAATTGCGTTATAGTTCAATACACAATTACTTAAACACCATCTTTTATACGAAGTTTACAAATTACATTAACTACAGGATGTCCTGTAAGTATCCAAATATAAAAAATATCAACCCTACTGTAATTCAGGCACAAAACCTTCATACTGGCTCACCAAAAATGCATTAAAACTCGTACTTGATTGTGCAAGTCTTACAATACTACGAGTTGAAAAGCACAAACATTTAAAATCGAGCGCAAAACCGGTCAGTTTTCCAGGAATTCTAAAGTTTAAGAGGTTAAACAACTCTCTTTGTTAATGCGCGAACCTGCAAAAAAACGAGAAGCGCATTCTGAACAGTTAATAAAATTCCATAAATTATCATCTGGTTTGAGGTGAATAGCGCCAAGTAGTCGACCTTGGAATAAACAGTATTAAACGTGCTGATCAGTAGAGTATTTGCTAAAACAAAACAGCTGAAGTGGATTGCAACAAAACAATTGAAAGTCCGCTAAAACAAAACTAGAGAAAGCGACATAATAAAAGTTAACTGTATCGAGAACTGACGGCGGATCGCCGTTTCCAAATTACAGTTAGATTCAGGAAAAAAAACAACTGCAAATTCAAGGCCGACTTTATTTTGTATCGAACTGAAAAGTGCTACTTTTTATGCGCTTAGGGGTAAATTAGTCGTGTACCTACCCAAATTGACTTGGCACCAACACCGCAATTTTTGACTGGCGCTTTTAATTTTTGGCCAGTTTTGGGCTTAAGGTGAGCAAGCTGAGTGACGTCAGCTGTTATTTTGCGTGTTGTACGATGTAACTTCCGAAATTCAGACGCAGAAAAAGCTATTTGAAGATCTGACGAGCGCAGAATAAATACTATAAACATATCAAGCCCAATTACGCCATAGGTGTCAGGGTTATCAGCCAGCACCTTATGTAAGAAAAAAGCGACCAATGTGGAGACCCCCAACAACGACTTGAGAAATTTGAGTGTCACGGTTATCTCTTAGTGATAGAACTCCGGGCACATTGTTTTTGAGTGAACACTGCCATGATTTCGCTAGTCTCTTGATAAGTCCAATTTGTTAATAAAATTAGCGATATTGCAACACGAAACCACCGGCGGGGCAGTGGCGTAGTTACAACTTGTAAAGTTTGTAATGCAGTCTATAGTTCTTTTGTGAAGTTGGAAACTATAAACCATTTTACTTACTGATTTGCGCCGCACGAGATACGTCTATCTACGGTAGAACCCTTTCTAGTCACTTGGATGCCTCTACTCTATGACAGTTTGAACACAGGTTTTAATTTTTTTTCGTCCTTCAAATTTTCTTGATAGACGATACGCTTTTGACACGTCTTTCATTTGCCAACCTTTTTAGGCCTCTATTGTGTCCATGATACCTTCTATTTTCTTCAGCCCTTCTTAATACCTTCTCGTCAGTTACTTGATCTTACATAGTCAACCTAGCTTCATCTGCAGTAGTCGCCTCCACTGCCCTTAATATTCTCTCTTGTCTTTTAGTGGCCACATTACAGGGTTTACTGGGTACCTACCCAATTTTTATTTTTTATTTCATTTATACTACCAACGCTGTTGTTTGCAACTATCCCTAGATATTTGTAAGCGTTCGTGTTCTTTAACTTATATCTTTTCTATGCCAAATGGTGAGTTTTGGCTGGTATAATATCCTTTGCCATAAAGGT
Organism: Agriotes lineatus; assembly: GCA_940337035.1. Lineage (NCBI taxonomy): Eukaryota > Metazoa > Arthropoda > Insecta > Coleoptera > Elateridae > Agriotes > Agriotes lineatus. The sequence continues at coordinate 53,667,213 of OW679203.1, forward strand.
AATTTTTACATATAAGTAACTGACTTAGACTCTTTTCGCAATAAGAGATTCGAAGTGGCCAACTGGATACATTGCATGAATGACAACTGATAGACGAAAAACTAACCAACCGAATGGAGACAGAAAATAGAAACGTTGATCGACCACATATGAGAAGATGTGGTGACATACGGCAAGTAGCAAAAAAGAGCTGGATAACAATTGTAACAAATTGAAAGAGATGAAAAGCCGTGAGTAAGGCATGTGTTAAATAGACTTCAATAACTGTTAGTCACGAAAAGTATTAACCGTTAGTAACTAACTTAAAATAGCTAGAAATGAACACAGCACCTCTCAGAGGTAGAAAATGAAGTTACAAGTAAAGCTTTAAACGTATCTACTCTAAACGTGGTTGTACAAAATTCACAACTTGACACTTGCTTCGTGTGAAATGTAGTATATTGCAGTAGTAAACATCAACAAATTTGTGGGGTAATTGGCCGTTGCGTTACCCTGCGTGTTGGCAACTTAGTGATGGTCTATCTAACTCAGACCAGATGTGCCACATTCAGTGACGTCGAAGATAGTGCAACTCATTACTGCCTACTTGTTAGTCTGCAAAAGACTTCTCTTCCGCTACCTGGACACGCGCCCACTAAGAGTTAGAGGCTTACCCGAGGGATTGTTTAACTATTGCTTCTAGAACTAATTGACTATTGTACATCAAAGGTATAACGAGTACAAAATTCGATGACAACTTTTTTCTAACCCTATTTGTTGCATTACTACTTTTACTGCAGCTATTGTGATAACGTTTTCTTGGTTTGCTTATGAATGTTGTCCTTCTTGTTCGATGTCTATAGTGTATCGTTATCTATTCATTCTAACTTATTATGCATTTTCTGTCTGCATCTTGTATCTTGTTGTTAACATAGAAATCATTCACTTTTGTTGTTTCGTGGACATTTCTTCTTAGTCTGTGTCCTATAATACGCAGAAACTTTCTTCCAGAGGTGATTAGTCTGTGTTCATTTCTTGTTTAATTTTAAAGATTTTTTGTTTTCTGTTTTCCCATTAGACGCACTTTGCTTGTCAAGTGTTTTGTATTTGTTTAAGTATTTTGAAAACGATTAATTTAATTTATTAAGCAGATCGCAAGGCTGAAAGAGATTAATTTTGGCTGCGTTTGCAGACACAATATGAGAAAAAACATGGTACCCTAATTATTGGAGAAGATTCTACCATAAGAGAGGGAAGAAATAATTCAGATGAGTAATAGACGTTTAATGTGGTTAACACCTTTTTTAAACATCGAGATATACACAAGGTTACTGGAATAGTTGAAAGCAGAAAAAAATCAGTAATTGGTCTATTAATAATGGAAAAGAAAGAAAGGGGAAGAGTTAATAATGTGAGAGTGATCATTATTTTGTAGATGTTAAACGAAAAGTAAATCAACAAGAGAAAGAAACAGGAGTACGTGCTGAAATCCGACGTGTCATAGATATTAGAAGTCATCTGTAGTTAATTAAAGAATATTAGCAAACTTTTCAAGAGGAAATTATAAAAGGTTTAGTAATGAGAAAAGTTGGATTGAAGCAGATGACCTTGAAATAATATCGACTGGTTTTATAGAAGTGGTGCTGGAAACAGCACTAAAGGCTATCGGGGTAGTTAATAAGTCGAACAGTAAACGAAGAGTAAGATTAATGAGGAGATTAAGTTAAAAAAGAGAGTGGCAAAGGTATTTGTTATCAAAATCATTAAAAAAATGAAAGAACTGGTCAAAAGATCTAAGAGAGAATCGTGAGAAAACTTTGGAGAAGAACTAGAAATAGGAGAAGAAGAAAACTGAAAAATGTGTTATGGCATACTTAAGTCTTAGACAAAAAAAAAACACAAGAAATACAGTGGATAAATTATAAAGAGAGAACACTGCTGAAGAAAAAAAGAAGAAATTCGCCAAATATGAAGAAAATATTTCGGTGTTGGAACTTGGCGGGAGCAAAAGAAAATTAACACACTCAAACTGTTGCAGACATTTATAAGAAAGTAAACGTTAGCAAGGATATATCGGAAGAAGAAGTTACAGCAGCAGTAAGCACGCTTTACAAGGGAAAGGCAGGTGGATTAGATGGAATAAAATCAAAAATGTTGAAGAAAACTGGAAGGAAAGGAGAGGCAGGGCTAAGGAGAGTATTAAATAAAATATAATTATGCCGTTACACAAGAACGAGGATATGTTTGCGTGTGAGAATTATAGAAGCATATCTTTATTTTCTATTGGAAGTAGAATACCTGAAAGATAGCTAGATAAAAGTTAATTGAATCAACTATGAAAGATGGTACTGAAGCAGGATTTAGAAAGGAAAGAAGTACGCAGGAGTGGGTATTCACTATAAGACAATCCAAAAAAACAAGACAAGATGAGAAGATCTATATCTGCGCTATCAACATAGAAAAAACCTTTGATTTAGTGAATAAAGACGACGCTTGATAAGTGTTAAAAAATTGTATTTACAGCTACATTAGTAATCTAATACGGATAAAGTATTGTACAACAAACGAATTTGTGACGAAGAAAGGCGTTAAGCAGCGTAGTATATTGATTTCCTTGCTGTTTATTATGATTATGGACGAAATTGTAAGATTGGTGAGAATAAAGACTAAAGGAGTAGTAGTGGGAATAGAAAACTGCAACCTGTGGTAATCAAAGAGTGGGTGATTTGATTCTCTCTTCAACATTCATTAGTAATCTCTCCAAAATCATATCGATTTGGAAAGAAGAATTATTGAAATATAATATCAAAATAAACACGAAGAAAACAGCAATTATGATTATCGAAACTCAGACTCAACTGGTTGAGGATTTCATTGATAATGGAAAGTATTGCAAATCAATAATATGAAATCCCTAGCGATAATTGAAGGTACGAGTAATGGAATTTTATGAAGAAGCATAGAAGTAGGTATGGTAGGAGATTGTGAGATGAAGTTTCTTAGATGAGTGTTAGGCATTACAAGAGGGAATACAAGAATTAGAAGAGAGCTAGGAGTGGAATCATTGGAACAAACAATCGAAAAAGGCAACTTGGTTCATGATTAGAATGCCGGAAGCAAGACTGGCCAAAGCAATATGGGAAACGAAAGTTAAAAAACAGAGTAGGAAAATGCCAGAAAGATATGGAACAAAGAAATAACAAAGTAATTAAGTAGTAAAGGTTGTACGTAGAAAAATACGAAGAAACTAGCTGGAGATAGAAGCAGAAGAAAATTATTAAAATTATACCCAAAATCCTCGACACTGAAAAGTAGAAGAAGGACTGGATGCAGTTGAACTTTGTACGTTGCATTCCTGCTTTACGACAGCTATTCTTTCCAAATAAAGATTGAAAACAAGAAAAGATGATAAATATTCGACAATAGAAAACGAAGACTAAAGAGGAACAGCGTTGGCCAAAAACGAAACAAGACCAGTTCAGTATGCTGTGGGTGAATTGTGTTACAACTTTTCAAAAAGAGCAGAAGACAGCAATGAATAGAAAAACCTTGTAAAGTATTGCCATGGAGATTACGATCCCCAGACATAAGAGAACGGCTAAAAGGAAAGTAGTTCTTTCCAACTATTGTTCGACGTTCTTTCTAAGTGATCATGTCATTTTTATCTGTCTCCTGCATTTTGGTATTAGGTGATATTCTTATATGGACGTTTCTCTATTCTACAGTATTATGAAGACACCTCACTTCAAGATTGTTATTCTATGCACATCGTTACCAGCCACCACGCTATCATTTATTTGAACTACCAAGGACTCCATGTAGTTTTTTGTGTTTTACGTAGGTACTTGCCTAGTGTTCCATTCTTCTATGCTCTACTTCTTTTTTTGTCAATCGTACTACTTATATAATTTATTTTGTTCTCTTGGTAGTTTTTCTATTGAATATCACATCCTAGCCACTGTTTGTCAGTCCTAGCTCATGGTAGTTCATCGTATGCTAATATTGACCGCAAACATGGTTAGTAGGACCTGGGTCTTCATTACTAGGGAAAAGTTAAGAAACTGAATTTGCCTTTATTTTTCATTCAAGAAATGGTTTGCTTCTCAATGTAAAATGCAGATGTTATCTGCTATTGAAAACATCTAATTTATTGTAGTTTCACCTTCTATAGCTACTAGTGTTCCACTTTAGATCTTCAAGATCAAAATATATACATTGTTATATTGATGGTATCTACATTTTAAGGTATTATAACGAGTGCTGTATTTTATCCTCGCTTACTTTAAAAACACTCTTTAATTGATTAATATTACAGTTCCGTATGGAATATGAGAACAGCCACTTTAATACTCCCTGAAAACATTTTATCGTAATGATAATTATAAACTAAATATTTGTCTCGAGGTTATATCAAAGTTGAAATAACAATTAACTATTGCAAAATTGCCGAGATAGCCTCTAACATCTTCTATCTGAAACAATATAAAATAGACAAATAAACTATGGTTGAAAGCAAATGCCACTTAGTTTGGATTTTGGAATGACACTAAAACCCCCATATCGATTTCACCCACTCGCCTGCGTGGTCACCCAACGGCACTACGCCCCTGACATTGCAACATGAAAATGATCTTAGGGCCAATCTATCTGTGTGTACAGATTCTCAGCTGTTTTTCGCAGAGCAGATATCGAGTAACCTTGCTGCTGCGGCCAGCGCCTACCCGATTGTCTCCAACCGAGCGATGCGACGGATGTGTCTCTATGTCGCAACCACAACAAATCCGAGCTTCTGCGAAACTTAGATCATCGGTTAGCACCTGATAACTCAAGGATCGCAGGGGCCTGCGACGACCTCAGAAGGCCAGGCGACTTACGGTTCTTGCTCGTGCTAAATTTAGACACGCCGCTGTTTTGTTCCAAAACTACAGGCCGACTTGATTTACGAAACCGAAAATATTTGGGCGAAGTGGCGGCCTTAATCGCGTCTAGAAGAGCTACATTTATTTGAAATCTATGGGAATTGCAATACCGTGGGTCACTGGAATTGGACGATTAGAATTGTTTGTTTTGGGGTTTTGCTATCTGTATTATTCTATAAATGGACGATAAGAAGGTTTCTGTAGGTCTAGAAGAACGTTCCTACTGTAATTTAAACGAATGAACGCCTACCAAAACAACTACAATCACAGCCAGACAGCACCTTGTATATTTTTTTTAAATGAAACCTGTTGCAGTTTTAGATTAATGAAATTTAAATATAAATATTATATAGGTTTGGGAAGTATATCAAAACTAATATTGAACAAGTACTGCACTTGCAGTTGAATTAATCCTTGTGTTACATTGCACCTACCTGCCATTTGAACTACTTTTTCAAAGTCGATATTTTAATTTCTGACTTAAATGCACCAAACTCTATATTAGTAATTATCATAATTCTGTTCTATATTTCATACAATTTTACAATGTGGATGCTTTTCTTTAAAACGTCTCAATTAGAATATTACAGAATAATTACTGACCATACCAACTATGCTTAGTTAAATTGTATAATATTCATATTAGGCCTCAATATAGAAGCCGACCATTTAGCCACGGCAAAAAGGACACAAAAGGGCAAAATTGGTTTTATAAACTGTGTATTTGCACATTTTTCAACAGCGTTGAAGGCTATATTGTAGAATAGCTTATTATTTTCTTATTTAATTGAGGATACTAGAAACCTAACCTAACCTAACGGGATCTAATCTGTATGAAACTAAAAACTGATCAAATCACGAATAGCTTTATAGCTGAATATGGCTATTTGAACTGTAAAGAAACAATGAGTCACTCTATAAAAATTGTAAGGAAAGTGGTAACTGTATAGACAAAACTAATATGGAAATTGGCTGTCTAAAAAGTTAAAATATTTACAATTGCAGCTAATAAATACAGCTCTTCTGCTTGACATAATTTTGAATCATGCGTATAAATATAACCTAGTAGAGTGACATTTTCTGCGATAGTTCTAGATTAACAGCTACACAAGGTTGTATTCTGTACAGTCATTTTTTAAAATTGAATAATAGATACTATTGGAAAGATTTTGGTGAATAAGTTATAAATGATACTAATACTATGATATACACATAATAAATATAGAAAAATTACATATGATTAGTTTCTTAATCATTTTAATAGGTGCAAACGTTGAAGAAAAACAATTAAAACTAATATCTAGATCAAAATTGATTTCTTTTTCAATGACGAGTAAATTTTAAAATTCCAAGAGTGGCTATTTATCAGTATTTTTCTATTATAATCCGGTTTTATTATCTAAATGGACAGTATGGTCTTAGCAATCTTAACTAATCATAGTCTGAGTTAGGTACTTACTAAAAAAATGGCTTGGTGAAATAACGTCATCTGTGGTTTCAAAATTCTGTATAGGAACAGTAAGGCTTTTATTATTACTGTATCTTCAAATTTATTACATTATTTTTGTTTAAACCTAAATAGAAATAAAGAGTGAGGAATATTTTGGCGTGTCAGAATAGGATCATCTAATAATAGTAATAGTTCTATTAATGGTCATAAAGTTTATGTGTGCCAATGAATTCTTACAATAATTTTCATATACCAGAACCTAGAAGAACAGGTCAAATTTTGTTTAAACTGATATAATAGCTATTTATGCAACAAGTGCTAAAAGTCGACGTTTATGCGCGAGACATGAAAATTATGAAACGAAGCCGAAGGCTGAGTTTCATAACATGTCTCGTGCATAAACGACTTTTAGCACGCGTTGCATACAATATTTTATCTACGACCTTAATTTTACCGTTATTAATCCATAAATATCGATTTAAGAAAGGTTCGCATCTGCGACGCTTTTAATTTATGTCATAATGAATAGTAGGCCTGCGCCGCGGTGGCGATTGTTTGGCCACGCCCGTGCTGTCAACGTGAGTTACGAAATGTAATTATTGATACTCCACATATGACTGTATTCATTACATAACGCTTTAATTATTTCAAAAACGCTTTACCTGTAAAAGAAGCAACTAGAATAGCTTTACAACTTCACTTGCAGTTCGAAATTGTAGTTTTGAACCTCGCTTTACTTTTAGCGCATGTGCTAAAAGTAAACAGCTGATTTCTTTAATAAACACGGTAAACTATAAAACGTCACTTTTAGTGAAACAAGCTAGCGCTAAAAGGCCTACTTTTAGTAGTGGTCGTAGATAAAAATATAAACACATTAAAAGGGTATATTGTGTTAATTATTATATCATCAAGAGCCTGTTTTATAATTCCTTTGCTGGATTTATGCCAAAGCTTGTCTATTTTCTACTGTAATTTTTTTTATATTGTCTATCCACCGCTTCATGGGTTGTCTTTGAGGTGCTTCGGAGTTCTAGTACTCCTCATGGTTCTCGTTGACCATCGCTGGTCCGTCATTCTATCAATGTGTCCCGCCCATCTCCATTTCAAACAGCGAATCTTATCTATTAGATGGTATTTCGCCTAATTTGCTCGTTTCGGATTTGGTCTCTTCAGAATATTTCCATCATGCACCTTTTTCGATCGATCTTTTGGTGAGAGTTTCTCCACTATACGCGAACTTGGGCGACTTTACATTTGCGCAAAATTTAGTTTTATGCCGGTGTTTTTTAATTCTATCAGAGAAGCCATTTTTCGGCGTTTTCGGAGAATATGACAATATCGGCAAATATCAGGTTGTGCAAATATTCATCGTCAATATTTACGCCTTTTGAATCTCAGTTGAGTGGTCGAATATGTTTTCCAGAGCTATATTAAATAATTTACCGGACTATATCGGTGATAATAATGATAGTAATAGTTAATGGCGGTACAGTAGCTTTGAGCAAACAGAGCTTCAAAGCTGTATTCAATATAATTAGTTTATTAATGATTTTAATAGGTCGACACGTTGATGAACAACAATTAATAAAGTGAGTAGATTTGAAGCTGATTCTTGTAATCGTTTTTTCTGTTACGTAATTTTAACATTCCTAGAGTCTCATGTTTAATATTTTTCTATTAGGTAGAGCTCTCATTATGATTATCAAAGCATAAGGTGTTGGTTAAATTGTTTACTTATTCTGTATGTATATTTAACAAAATTTGACATGGTGAAGCGACGTTATCTGTGCGTTAGTAGCCATAAACTAGATTTGTGCAAATACATCTTCATAACACTGATAATAGGATTAGTTTGTTAACAATTTTAATAGACCGAGTTTAAAAGAACAATTAAAACTAATAGTTCCCAATTCTGCATCTGATTATGTTGATGATTCTTCAGTTGCTATTTAATAGTATTTTTCTATTATGTGTAGAATATTGGTCCCCTAACAAACAGTGGCATCAGTAATGTTATGTTTTAAAATACTATTGCTTAAGTTGTTTTTACCGTGTACACATAGCATCATTGGGCAGTGACATCATCTGTTTTTGCAAAGTTCTAGATAAAAACTCTAAGGATTGTATTGTGATTTTATCGTCAAATTAGTAGCGGTATGGCATTTTTAAGCCTGAGCAAAAATAAAGATACAATGCGTCAGGTGTGGGTATTAATAACAAAAGTGCAATGGTGCAATATAAGTATTGTAATCACGAAAAATCACCTTCCGAGATTTCTTCAAATCTTCACGTTTCAAGGTCCCTAGATGACGAAAAAGTGGTTTTCTTAATTCCGTCTGTCTGTCTGTCTTTCTGTCTGTTTGTCTGTCTGTTGGCAGTATAGCTCAAAAACTATTTGTCGGAGGAAAACCATATGTTGCATACATATTATATATCTACCTCGCGTGAAACCGGTACAATTTCATACAAATATATACAGGGTGAGCATCTTAAAAAAAATCAAAATTTGTTTATTTTTGGGTTAATTCTGAAATAAAAGGAAGTTAAAAACTTTCACATAAATCAGGCTTTACATTTACATTTGAAAATAAGACTCAACCGATACAGGATAATGCCACAAAAGAGTAAAAACATTTCAACAATAACACCGTTCTGTTCAAGAGAGGTACGCGCCGGACATATTTGAAAGAGGCTCGGTAGCGTAGTTGGTTTTATCGGTGCAGATACGATCTCTATGTAGGGGTGCGGTTACGATCGCTCTGCAGATGCGGCGGGTTCAAACCCCAGCGGGGTACATTTTTTTTATTTGAAAATGTATTTAATTTATTAGAAACGTGAAGATATTTTTAGTCCTAACTTAATCTGATTTTTAAAATTATTTAGTGTCACAATGTCGACGAGGGAAGTTCTGGGTAAAGTCTTTTACAGATTTTTCTATAGCAGATGTTAAAGTGTTCTTTGTTCAGCACAAGATAGTAGATCAAGTAGCACTCTAACCACAAGTGTAGATAAAGTAATACTTTAGCAGCAAGGGTAGATAGAGTGCATTTGTATGTTTCTTCAAGTTTTTCTTATTCTTTTCTTTAAAATCTTCTATAGAAAAAAGTAAAATTTTACACATTAGGATAAAATTTAATTTTCTATTCGCGAAAAATTTTCTGGCCATTCCATCGATCGTGAATTAACACTTCCCGCTCGTCGATAAATCTTCTTGTATAAAAAATAACTGTTATAGTAGTGTTCAATTTGATTGATTTATTAACAGTTTGAATGAACGAACAACGATTGAAACTAATATGTGGACATTAAATTTGAATCTGATTGTAGCAATAATGTTTCCCTAATTTTGAGGGACATCTCATCAGTATTTTGATGTAGAAGTGACGTCATATGTGCTTCAGAGGTTCTAGATAATAACATCAGGGGTCCTTATGTGAATTTATCTCCAAATTCTTCTGTTTAAGCCTAGTAAAAATCAAGATATTTTTAGAAAAAATGTATTGCGTTACCCATGAATGATAATAATAGTAATTGACAACAAACTAGCATTGTGCAAGTACATTTTCGTAATCTATGTATATATATATTGTCATGGTCTTTAGTATAGGGGTCTAAAATCAATTTAATAAGGTTAAGGAAGCGATTCAAATTATGAAAATAAACCCTTTATAAAAATTTAAAAGCTGTTTGGAATATAAAAGGGTTATGAATTGACAAAAATTGGCATGGTGAAAATAAAACTAAAATGTTAAAAGATTAAAAGATGTGAAGCGAAGATTAAAATAAACTGATGTGCTGAGGATGCCTAAGTAATGCAGTTGTAATATACAAAAGCAAGTATCTGGAAGGGGATGCTGAACTGAGTTTATTGTCAAATTACATTGCATCATATGAATTGGATAACAAGGAATGGCTTTTACTAGAAGTGGTCTACATCGATATTGTTAGCAGAGTGAGCGTTTTATGGGGTAGCTAGGAGGTTTCCATCGACAAGGTTTTCATTGAAGCGACATCTTATAACTTGCATCTAGTCGAGGTTCGTGATGCTAGGTCGACAGAGGCTTGAGGATTTTGGTAGGCCGACGTGGATACTGTTTGCTGCTGACATTACTACTGGAGAAAGTTGGTAGGTGTTTTGTCGTGTTTTGGCCAGGAAGTCTTTGTGGATCCAGGTGTTTTTGGCGGAATTCGGACTAACATTTGTTTGGAGGTTGGGAGATCTTTGTGAGATTGCTGGATGCGTTTGGCTTGGTAAAACAGAGTATCGAGTCCATGAACGGGTGACAGAATACAAGTATTTAAATAAAAAAACTGAAATAAAAAGACAGGAAGAGTGAAGTGAGGTAATTTTAAAGAGTAAAGTACTTACTATTTGATATTTGTTGAGTGATAAGTAAATGTAACGAGAAAGTATTTGTAATTGATTTTCCACTTGCATAATTCAAAGTGACAAGTGGCAGACGTTTAAGTTGTCATGAAATAAGAGAATCAAATTTCAGGAATAGAAGCAGTCTCGATTATGAACGAATTGTACCTGTGTTACAGTAAGAGTAAAATGTTTCTACCGGAGTTAGCGATTTAATAATGTTGATGATTCATAATATAAAAGAGCAAATCAGTTAATTAAATTTCAATTTTAAAAAAAGAATTGATTGAGAATAAAATAAAGTAAAGTAAAAGTCAATTATAACATTAAATAGGCGTTACTAAGTGGAACTATAACATTTTTTTTTATTTAAATAGATCGACACCTACAAGACGAAGAGGTAAAACAATCAAAGTAATATTGTTTGACTGTGATGGAATTTGAAAATTGCCTTGGTTGGAATTTATCAGCATTTCTCTATTGATATTTGTTGTGGGTAAGAACTTCCTTCTTTCACCAAAAAGAAGGGTGCCAAAAGTTTGAATAATATGTTATTTTTAAAATGTTAGTTAAATTGCTTACACTGTTCAAATAATAAACATTGGCCTGGTGAAATGACTTCGCACATACTTTCAAAGTTCTAGATAATAACACTGGGTGTCATATTATGATTCTATCTTGACATTAGTCAAGTTATTCTATGATTAAGCCTAAATGAATTAAATACTTTTTTGCGTGATTTTAGCCTATAAGACGTGAATGATAATAATAGTAATACGCTAATGGACATGAAGTAGCTTTGCACAAATAGAATTCAGAATTAGGCAGCTCAGTAGTTAAGCATTCTGACTACTGATCTAAGGCCGCGAGTTCGATTCCCAGTCCATGTAAGGATTTTAAAAATAAAAAATGCGGATGAAAGCCTCTATAGAATGACATCATTCGGAAGTGATGTAAAGCCGTGGGTCCCATGTCACTACGATGTCTAGCATGTAAAAGATCCCTGGTTAGGGTTGGAACTCCTTAGTCTCGGCAAAATTCTAAGTAGATCTTTGACCATATGACCACAGCAGTCGGTGTCTAAGGTACCTAGTGCTCTGCATGCCTAGACCTTGTCCATTAACAAAGAAACAAACAATCAAATAAAATTCCATAACTCTGGACAGTGTAATTATTTTTGCAACAATTTTAATGAAGAAAAATTATTTTCTCCTAATTATGAGAGAATAAGTATTAGAGTACATCTAGTTTTTCTTGTCCTGTGGGTTCTACAGATTTAAAACCTTGCGATTTTTTAGTACTTATTTACCTATCTTACGAATAAATCTTTAAAGGAGGATCTCAAAAACTCATAAAATTATGAACGTAATTAGAAACTATTACGACTGCATTGATTAATAAAAATATAAATCTTTTTGAAAATAAAAAAAGTTTGAGTTGCGTTACTTTTAGTGTCTGCTACAAGAGCATATTTGAATGTGTTGCTTCGTTTTTTAAAATATAAATCTGTTATTTGTTACTAGTGGATGTAAATCCAGTGGAACTTCTTCAGTTTATGAGTATTTTTCCATTGATCTTTGTTGTAGCTAAGCGGAAAAGTTCTTGTTTTCGAAGCAAAAAATGGCTTGAATAATCGTATGGTAATTTTAAATTGTTGTTGCTTAAATTGTTTACTCTGCACGTGTACGAATTTGCCTTAGTGAAGTGACGATAGGGGTCGTATTATGATTTTATCTGGAAATTACACTGCATATCACGATTAGATTTAGTAAAAAAATAGGCACTTTGTTGAGCTGCGTAGAACTGGCTTATTAATAGCAATTTCTATATAATGTATAGGGCTTCTACTAAATTTGCTCGTTAAGCATAGTATAGTCACGCCCTTCTATGTTTAAACCTAAATGAAATTACTTTTTACATGATTTCAGTGAGTGAAGTGCGAATGATAATAATAGTAATACGCTAATGGTCATAAAGCAGCTTTATAGAAGTAAATCTTCATAATACTGGGAGATGTGATTATTTTCGTAACAATTTTAATAGAGCAAAACATATAAAACCAACAACTCAAAATTGATGTTGGTCTCATTGTTCTAATTCCTAATTTTGTGGAAATAGTAGGAGTTGCAATCCATCCGCATTTTCCATTGATCGCTATTATAATATGTGGAAAAGTTTTAATTTTATAAGAAGAAAAAGTGGTAGCAATTCCATTACATCATTTGGTTTAGTGCAGTGACGTCATCTGTCCTTACAAAGATCTAGATACGGGCAGTAGAGGGCACAGATTCAGTAATAAAGTTACTGAGATGGACTGGATTGATCAAAATCCAGTTTCACACGATTTGAGCTGCTTGCAACCTATATATTAACGTAATATAGTCACGCGTTCTATGTTTAAACCTAAACGAAATGAAATTCATTTTTAGAGGGTTTTAGTGCGTAAAGCGCGAATGATAATAATAGTAATACGTTAATGGCCATAAAGTAACTTCGAACAATTAAATTTTTATAACACTGGACAGTGGGATTATTTTCCGAACAACTTTAATAGAGCTAGAGCTTCAAGAAAAATAATTAAAACTAGTAGATCAAAATCATTGTTTCAATCCACTTTTTTTCTAATTTTGAAAGAATTTTATAAGGACCGAGTTGCTGTTAATCAGTATTTTTCCATAATTGATACTAGTAGATCAAAATTGATGTTGATCTCATTGTTCCAATCCATTTTTTTCTAATTTAAAAGAATTTTAGAGGACCGAGTTGCTGTTTATCAGTATTTTTCCATCGGTCTCTATTATACGTGGAAAATTTTTCGTTTTCGTGATATCAATAACATTACCACATATGGTAATTTCAAATTGTTTACTCTGCAGGTGTACGAACTTTGCTTTCGTTCAGTAACGTAATTTCTTAAAAAATTCGAGAAACGAACAGTAAGAGCCCTATTATAATTTTAGCTTGAAATTATACTACTTTTAACAAACATATTCAACAATAAAATTACTGAGATGGACTGGATTGATCAAAATCCAGTTTTACACACTGTAAATGAAATTTGGAAAAATCAAAAACTGCCAACTTTCAAATTAAATTGAGTACAACCGGCTTACCAATGTTATTTTCAAATTTAGCGCTTATTTGCGAGAGGGACCTCTACTGATTCTATTCGTTAAACGTAGAATAGTCACGTTAGTCTATTTTTAAACCTAAACCAAATTAAATACATTTTTTGAGGATTTTATGCTTAAGACATGAGTGATACTAATAGTAATACCCTAATGGCCATGAACTAGCTTTGCACAAAAATATTTTCATAACATGGGCAGTGTGATTATTTCTGTCACAATTTTAATATAGCAGAACATTCAAAAACAGTAATTAAAACTATTCGATCAAAACTGATGTTCGTCTGGTTGTTCCAATGCTTTTCTTCCTAATTTTGCACTTTATCAGTATTTTTCTATCGATCTCTATTATATGTGGAAAAGTTCGAAGCAGAAACGGTGCCAGCATGTTACAGGCTAAAACGCCTCTAACGACAAGGCTCTAATTAGTAATAGTTTGTTACAGCATAAAACACGACTTTACGACAAGGCGTCAGTTTTCCTAAATGACTAGGGCGTAAAATGGCTCATGTCGGGAAAGAATTACATAGGGCCGCTGCCCCCAGCCCGTAACAAAAGGGGGGTGGCGGCGTCGCTCAGTGGAGCTGGGGGTGGTTTAACACGAGACTACACAGGGCAACGGCCTAATAAAAAAAGCAGATCTTAGATGCCAGGGTGCTACCACTTTCCTAACAGGATAGATACACAGATGACCCCACTGAGAAAAGTGGAAGCAAATGGGTACACCTTCTAACTTCAACCTTAGCATTGGTTGGTAGACGAGCCACGAATAACAGCGTTGAACCTACCTTGCGGGTAAACCCTTGTGCAGCTTTATAAACTCCTTTAATATAAGAAAACACATACTAAATCACATGCAAATATCGTAAACATCAAACAAGAAAAACACAGGTAAATGAAAATGAACTGTATTAACAATAATATGTAAAGCATAATGGTTTAGTAAATAAATGTAGCGAAATGGGTTAGTAAAGGCTAAATAACATTACGTACCGTTTTAAACTAGATAAGGGCGGTAAACGTGACATGAAATAAACGAAATTACTTGCAAATGGTACCAACATTAAATAATCAAAGCGCTGACTCATAAACAATAATACTTGACCTTAAACAAATAAACGTGGCTCAAATGCGATACATACTTCAATTGCCACAAGGTTAGGGTAAGCATGAACATAAAACCTGACGGTAATTAATTGATTTGACATATTAACAACTACCATGTTTCAAACAGTAAATGCTACGATGACCTCACCGTCACGCAAACTGGCCGACATTTCGGCAACACACTACATGCACTGTAAACTATGGCATTGTAAAACTAATACATACAAGCGGTACATAATTTAATAAGGAGTCCAGGTGGCTGCATACGGCGTCTAACAAAACTGCAGGTTGCCGCTTCCAGCAACTGTTCGAAAACGCTCGTAGAAACTGTGAAACGGTCCAGCGATCCGACCGACGGAAGAGGTCTGGGCGATACTAACATCCCCAATCGCGGGTAATACGAAGTCCGTGACGACATAACAAGGGTTGTAAACGAGAGAGACGGAACTTCGCGATGTCAAGTAAGCCGCCAAAAATAAAAAGTTTCCACACTATAATCCCCCAATCGGCATAAAGCAAAGTTGTCCACTTTGCAATAAACAGGATCTCTCGGCTTACGGCAACATCCACAAACGACACTTAACAAACCCCAAGACCGACCGCCAACCAGGAGGTGCAGTTCAAACACAAATACGGGAAAAGTTACTTTTACTTTAAAAACAGCAATTATTGCAATCTCGAACCGACAGAACTTCAAATAGCGGCACATTTATTAAGGCGGTACGCACACAGAGGAAACAACCAGTGCCCCCTCCCTTGTTGCTCTGTTAGAAGCTGGAGTAAGAATCCCTAATCGCGACAAAACCTGCACACATGCCACAACGAAGCCAGACAGGGCGGGGGAAAAACGTTCGTTTCCTCTCATTGTTACATACACGATTATTTTTTAGCGAAATAACACTTGGTTTAAAAGTCAACGTTGTTACAAAAATTCACGTCTAAGAACGGGTCGATACAAGACACGTGTACATCTGGCTCGCTTGCACTCACAGCAATGTATTCCTTCTAGTGCTGTAGTCTCCATCCCAAAACCGATCGATAAAACGGTGGCACTAAAGCAGCTGAAGACAGGCGGGATTTTAAATTGAGAATCGAGAAAATACAACAAATTAGACCTAGGATCATAAAAATGAAAAATGTACTCACAACTAATAGCATTAAATCATATGGTAATTTCAAATTGTTCACTCTGCAGGTGCACGAAACTTGGTTTCGTGCAGTGACGTCATGTGTTCTTAGAAAGTTTAAGATGCGGACAGTATAGGCCCTATTATGATTTTATTTTGAAATTATATTACTTTCAACGAATTGATTCAGCAATAAAATTGCCCATAAACCAGTTTTACATGTTTAAGAGAAATCACAAATTATATACAGTAGAACTCGCTTTTAACGATCACGGTTACAGCGAATTCACGTTTATAACGAATAATTTTGAAGGTATATTTGAATTACATTTGATTTAATGCATGTATTTCATGTTTATTACGAATTCGTTTCACGGGCATAACGAACCAAAATTTAAGAATACATTCTCAGAACTGATCCTTTTCATCTCCTAATAGAATGTAACTGAAAGATATTAGGTATTTTGTTGTGGCAACATTATAATAAGGAAGGTTTTCTAGGAAAATAGTGGTCAGTTAAATTTCGTAGTAGGCCACTTTCTCTAGCTCTCTCTAGCACTCTGTACAATAGCGCGAGATAGTGGGCATTGTAAGCAACTCCGTTTTTCTTAGAATCCAGCAGCTACCTGCAGGATCCAGTACTTCGAAAAGCGATAATGGGTTTCGCCCGATGTTACAGCCACGTCTTAGCTATTGTATTTAACAAAACCCTTTACAGGATTAAAAATACAATAGCTATAAGACCTTGGCCTATAACCCAACAAAAAGAGTTGCAAAAATCTTCAAGTGGATGTATCTTGGTCGTTCCTTTACTGACATTCCGTATGTACCTACGCATTTTCTAGTTGTGGAAAAATGTCGGGAGTCAAATGGAAAATTTTATCGGTTTCCGAAAAAGTAGACATTATGCGGAAGTTGGAAATTTGCTCAAATTATGACCTTCTTGGGTATAACGAATAACGGTTATTACGAACAAATATAGCGGTCCCGTGGAATTGTTATAACCGAGTTCTACTGTACTTTGAAATAAAATTGAGCTCCGTATATCCGGCTTACCAATAGCAATATTCTCTTATTTGTGGGAGGGGCTTCTAGTGAATCTGTTCGTTAAACGTACTATAGTCATGCAATCCCATGTTTAAACCTTTCAGTACCTACCAAAGGTGTGAAGGATAATAATAGTAATACGCGAGTGGAAATGAAGTAGCTTTGTACAAATCAATTCTTATAACATTGGGCAATGTGATTATTTTCGTAACAATTTCAATAGAGCAAAAGCTTGAAGAATAATAATTAAAACTAATAAATTAAAATTAATGTTGGTCGCATTATTTAAATACTTTTGCTCTTAACTTTGAAGGAATATTAGACGACCAACTGGCAGTTTATCAGTCTACCATCGACCTCTGTTATTTGTGCAAAGTCCCCATTTTCGAAGCAGAAAAGCTGGCATCAATAACATTAAATGATATGGTAATTTTAAATTATTGTTGCTTAAATTGTTTACTCTGCACGTGTACGAAATTTGGCTTGATGAAGTGACGTCATCGGTTCTTAGAACGTTCTACATAGAAGCACTAGGGGTAGCCACGTTATTCTATGCTTCAACTGAACGACAAATATAAATAATGTCGAGGTTTTAGTATATAATAAGGGTTATAAAGTGATTTAGTGCAAAGAAATATTAATATCAATAATATGGTTAAATATGCTTAATCTGATAACAATTTCATAGATGTAGAGACAATTACACCTAATATGTCAAATGTAATTGATAATTCTAGTCATTTTGTCATTTCTTGGAGTAGCAACTTGTTCTTTTTTTCTATTGGTTATCTACATATGGAAAAAGCAATTTTTGCGAATCAAACGCCAAATTTCCCGAAGCTTCCACCACCCACGAGCGCCCCGAGCTGGAGCAACAATTCCGCGAATTGATTTCAAACGCAAAATTAATAAATGACGAAACCGGTTAGGGGCAGCAGTTTTAATCAAACACCGTTCGTTTGATATTGTATTAATTTCGCAGCGCCGTTTATCTCCTCTTGTAAGTCGCCAGCATTTCCAGTGCGAGCCTCAGCCTCAATTGGCGATCCATCGGTCAGTGTCGGTTTTCGAAAATCCCTGGCATTTGTTTTTCAGTTTTGCGTGACCAGCGCACTTATTTGACCTCAACCTGCAGGTAAATAATTTTTGTGTGTCCGCACGTGCCAATTCCAGTTCACTCGTGGCATTTGGGACAAGTAAGTTTCCAAAATGAGAAAGTTAGTTGCTCCCATAATAGCCAAAATTTAGCACACATTCGCAAGTGTGGTTTTTAGAATTTTTGTGAAGCGCCTCTACAATCAAAAATTAGTTTTTTAGCTGGTAATTTTTTGTTATTTTAAAATTTTCCAAATCTGCCCACAAGAACGATCCAAATTTCTCAACAGTTTAATGACCTTAAAATAGAAAAAAATCTCCAAAATCTCTTAATTGGACTGGAACAAGTCGAGTTTAGAACAAAATAAACTGCAACTTGCTTTTTAGAAAGTGGCAATTTTTTTACTAACAGCAAAGGTTAAAGGTGTTTGATCGAAACGAAGTGGAAATTTTCACAAATTAAAGATGCATTTTTTTTATTTGAGCCCAGGTAAGCCGCGCTATAAATAACCGATTCGGAAGATTAAAATAGCCTTAAAGTGGCTTAAAATTGATTCTAAACAAGCTACAATTTTTTCACCAATATGCAAATTAGGGATCACGCTGCAGTCATAAATTTAGTTGTTTTTAAAAGAGTTTTTCCACATGCTATGTTTTTATAAGTGTATTTCACCTGATAAAATCAGCCAAATTAGTTAAATCAGGAAAAAGTTACATAATTTTATGAATAGATCAGACCTAGTTTCAGATTTTAAAATGTCGCCCCAGATCACTAGATACAACAGAAAATCAACATTTTATAAATTCTTATTACTTTTGCAAGTTTCTGTGTATAATGAAAATATAAAACTCCATTTCTTTATCGACATAATACTGATTTTTTTCTAAATTTATGCACTTTCATGTGAGATTTGGTATGTATTCAAAATTTCGCGATTTCATGCAATTGTTTAATCAGTAAAACGTACTAAAATAATAAGCTGTTATTCTGCTGTTTTGTCATCTATAATAGTGATGCTTTTTCTGTAAAGTTTAACATCAAAATTACAATTTTATAGTATTTACGTAGGAAGCTATGGATTTCATGTAGTTACCAATAGCATTTTTGCCATTATTTTAATTTTCAGAGAGCCACATATCTACTGTCTATCTCAAACTGGAATTTTTTAATAAACCGTTTTACGCAAAATTCTATATGGAAATTACACTTTTATTTCATGTATATAGTGGGCAGAGGATTTAATGTAATTGATAGAAGCAAACATGAAAATGGAACATATTTTATCCAAACCACACTCGATTATGATGATATATCATTTAGGTCATTGTGTGGGAATTTTGAATTATTTACGTAGTAGGCCATGGATTTAAAGTAACTGTTTGTAGAAACAAAAATGAGAACTGAACATTTTATTGACACTATAATGAATTGTGTGTTGTCTTCCCGTATCATTTACATTTTGTTGGAAATTTGAATTTTTAACTCAATAGGCCATGAATTTTATGTGACAACTAAAGAAAACAAAAAAAAGTAAACGTTTAATAAGTCTCTTGATACAATGGATTAAAATATAATACTCTAATATAACAAAAATACATAGATATTCCACATTTTGTGATGATTTCGTATTTTTCCGTAGCAACAATCAATTTGATTCGATTGTTTCTAACTAACGACAGTCAACTTTTCTTATTGCTGATGCTACATTTGATTGCCAGCTACTGCTAGAAACAAAAACGCAGAGTAAAAAATAAGTCACCTTTTGTTAGTAAATCGTAAAACCCCATATTACTGCATACATACATAATTCTTGGCACGTTTCTTAAAACTACCTGTTTTTTGCCTGATGATAGTCAACTTTTTCTATTGCTGATGGTATATTGGATTGCTAGGTTACTATAGAAGAAATAAAAACACCGAGTAAGAACTGTGTCACTTTGTTTTAATAAATCGTAAAGTTTCATAGTATTGTGTAAATAAAAATTTATGTGCATGCTTTCTTAAACTACTTGTTTTAGGATAACGACAGTCAACTTTTTATACTGCTGATGCAATGTTTGCTTGCTAGCTACTACTGGTAGAAACAAAAACGCAGTCACTTTTGCTAGTAAGTTATAAAACTTCGTAGAACTGCATAAATACGCCATTCTATGTATGTTTTCTAAAACTAAATTTTATTTATTGTAGAAGCATATTTGATTCCTATCCACTGGTAGAAACAAAAACACAGAGCTGCCCCTAGAAGCAAACCGCAGAATAAAAACTCGGTTCCTTTTTGTTGGTAAATTGTACAAGTCCACAGTAGTGCATAAATGCATAATTGTGTGGATGTTTCCTAAAACTATCTGTTTTTTTCCTAATTACAGGAAATTTTTTTATTGCTGATACTATATTGGATTGCTAGCTACTGCTAGAAACAAAAACACAAAGTAAAATCTGCGTCACTTTTTGTTAGTAAATTATAAACTCCGCAGTAGTGCATAAATGCATAATCTTGTAGTTGTTTCCTAAAACTATCTGTTTTTGTATAATTACAGTCAATTTTTTATTGCTGATATTATATTGGATTGCTAGCCACTGGTAGAAACAAAAACACAGAGTAAAATCTGCGTCACTTTTTGTTAGTAAATTATACAACTCCGCAGTAGTGCATAAATGCATAATCTTGTTGATGTTTCCTAAAACTATCTGTTTTTGCATAATTACAGTCTACTTTTTTTATTGTTGATGCTATATTGGATTGCTAGCTACTGGGGTAAAACCTGCGTAATTTTTTTAGTAAATTGTACAAGTCCACAGTAGTGCACAAATGCATAATCCAGTAGATATTTCCTAGAATTATCTTTTTTTGCCTAATTACAGTCAACTTATTTTATTGCTGATGCCATATAGGATTGCCAGCTACTGGTAGAGATTAAAACGCAGAGTAAAATCTGCGTCACTTTTTGTTAGTAAATTGTGCAAGTCTACAGTAGTGCATATATGCATGATCCTGTGGATGCTTTCTAAAGCTATATTTTTCTGTTTAATTACAGTCAACTTTTTTATTGCTGATGCCATATTGGATTGCTAGCTACTGGTGGAAATTAAATCGCAGAGTAAAATATGCGTCACTTTTTGTTAGTAAATTGTACAAGTCCACAGTAGTGCACAAATGCATAATCCTGTAGATATTTCCTAGAATTATCTTTTTTGCCGAATTATTGCTGATGCTATATCGGATTGCTAGTTACTGGTAGAAACGAAAACAGAGTATAATCTGAGTCACTTTTTGTTAGTAAGTTGTACAAGTCCACAGTGGTGCACAAAGGTATAATCCTGTCGATATTTCCTAGAACTATCTGTTTTTGCCTAATTACAGTCAACTTTTTTATTGCTGATGCTATATTGGATTGCCAACTACTGGTAGAGATTAAAACGCAGAGTAAAATATGTGTCACTTTTTGTTAGTAAATTGTGCAAGTCCACAGTAGTGCATAAATGCATGATCCTGTGGATGCTTTCTAAAATATCTGTTTTTGCCTAATTACAGTCAACTATTTTATTGCTGATGCTAGCTACTGGTAGAGATTAAAACACAGAGTAAAATCTGCATCATTTTTTGATATTAAATTGTACAAGTCCACAATAGTGCTTAAATGGATAATCCTGTGGATGCTTTTTAAAACTATCTGTTTTTGCCTAATTACAGTCAACTTTTTTATTTCTGATGTTATATTGGATTGCTAGCTACTAGTAGAGATTAATGCGCAAAGTAAAATCTGCATAATTTTTTGTTAGTAAATTGTACAAGCCCACAGTAGTGCATAAATGCATAATCCTGTCGATATTTCCTAGAACTATCTGTTTTTGCCTAATTACAGTCAACTTTTTTATTGCTGATGCTATATTGGATTGCCAGCTACTGGTAGAGATTAAAACGCAGAGTAAAATATGTGTCACTTTTTGTTAGTAAATTGTGCAAGTCCACAGTAGTGCATAAATGCATGATCCTGTGGATGCTTTCTAAAATATCTGTTTTTGCCTAATTACAGTCAACTATTTTATTGCTGATGCTAGCTACTGGTAGAGATTAAAACACAGAGTAAAATCTGCATCATTTTTTGATATTAAATTGTACAAGTCCACAATAGTGCTTAAATGGATAATCCTGTGGATGCTTCTAAAACTATCTGTTTTTGCCTAATTACAGTCAACTTTTTTATTTCTGATGTTATATTGGATTGCTAGCTACTGGTAGAGATTAATGCGCAAAGTAAAATCTGCATCATTTTTTGTTAGTCAATTGCACAAGTCCACAGTAGTGCATAAATGCATAATCCTGTGGATGTTTCCTAAAACTATCTGTTTTTGTCTAATTACGGTTAACTTTTTTTATTGCTGATAGTATATTGAATTGCTAGCTACTGGTAGGAACAAAAAACAGAGTAAAATCTGCGTCATTTTTTTTAGTAAATTGTACAAGTCCACAGTAGTGCATAAATGTATAGTTCTGTTGATGTTTCTTATAACTATCTGTTTTTGCCTAATTACAGTCAACTTATTTTATTGCTGATACTATATTGGATTGCTAGCTACTGGTAGAAACAAAAACGTATAGTAAAATCTGCCTGAATTTTTGTTAGTAGATTGTACAAGTCCACAGCAATGCATAAATGCATAATCCTGTGGATGTTTCCTAAAACTATCTGTTTTTGTCTAATTACGCTTAACTTTTTTTATTGCTGATACTATATTGAATTGCTAGTTACTGGTAGAAACAAAAACACAGAGTAAAATCTGCGTCACTTTTGTTAGTAAATTGTACAGGTCCACAGTAGTGCATAAATGTATAATTCTGTTGATGTTTCGTAGAACTATTTGTTTTTGCCTAATTACAGTCAACTTTTTTTATTGCTGATGCTATATTGGATTGCCAGCTACTGGTAGAGATTAAAACGCAGAGTAAAATATGTGTCACTTTTTGTTAGTAAATTGTGCAAGTTCATAGTAGTGCATAAATGCATAATCCTATGGATATTTCCTAAAAGTATCTGTTTTTGTCTAATTACGGTTAACTTTTTATATTGCTCATACTATATTGAATTGCTAGCTACTGGTAGAAACAAAAACATAGAGTAAAATCTGCGTCACTTTTGTTAGTAAATTGTACAAGTCCACAGTAGTGCATAAATGCATAATTCTGTTGATGTTTCGGAGAACTATCTGTTTTTGCCTAATTACAGTCAACTTTCTTGTTGCTGATGCTATATTTGATTAATAGATACTGTTATAAACAAAAACGAAGGGGAGAAACTGTGTCACTTTTTGTTAGTAAATAGTAAAGTTTTATAGTAGTGCATAAATATATAATTCCGTGTGTGTTTCCTAAAACTACCTATGTTTGCCTAACAATAATCAACTTTTTTGTTACTGCTATTGCTATATTTGATTGGTTAAAAATAAAAAAGCACTGTAAAAACTGCATCACTTTTTGTGAGTAAATTAAAAAACTCAGTACTACATCAATACATAATTCTGTGCATGTTTAGTAACCTGTTGTTGCCTAACGACAGTCAACTTTTTTCACTGATGCTATATTGGATTGGCCAAGAGTATTACCCTGAATATGTGGTAGCTACTGATAGAAACAAAAACGCAGTGTAAGAAGCCGTGTCACACTTGTTAGTAAATTGTACAAGTCTACAGTAGTTCATAAATGCTTGATCTTGTGGATGCTTCTTAGAACTATCTGTGTTTGCCTAATTACAGTCAACTTTTTTATTGCTGATGCTATATTGTATTGCTACCTACTGGTAGAAATTAAAACAACAGGGTAACATCTGCGTCACTTTTTGTTAGTAAGTTATACAAGTTTACAGTGGTGCATAAATGCATAATCCTGTGGATGTTTCCTAAAACTATCTGTTTTTGCCCAATTACAGTCAACTTTTTTTATTGCTGATGCTATATTGGATTGGTAGCTACTGATGGAAATTAAATCGCAGAGTAAAATCTGCGTCACTTTTTGTTAGTAAATTGTGCAAGTCCACAGTAGTGCATAAATGGATAATCCTGTGGATGCTTTCTAAAATATGTTTTTGCCTACTTATAGTCAACTATTGTTTTGCTGATGCTAGCACCTGGTAGAGATTAAAACGCAAAGTAAAATCTGCGTCCCTTTTTGTTAGTAAATTGTGCAATTCCACAGTCGTGCATAAATGAATAATCCTGTGGATGCTTTCTAAAATATCTGTTTTTGCCTACGTACAGTCAACTATTTTTTTGTTGATGCTAGCTACTGGTAGCGATTAAAACGCAGAGTAAAATTCGCGTCACTTTTGTTAGTAAATTGTACAAGTCCACAGTAGTGCATAAATGCATAATCCTGTGGATGTTTCCTAAAACTACCTGTTTTTGCCTATCGACAGTCGACTTTTTGTTGTTAATGCTATATTTGATTGAGTAAAAATGAAAACGGACAGTAAATACTGCATCACTTTTTGTGAGTAAATTAAAAAAACTACGTAGTACTGCATAAATACATAATTCTGTTTATGTTGCCTAACCTGTTCTTGCCTAACTACAGTCAACTTTCTTTACTGATGCTATATTGGATTGCCAAGAGTATTACCCTGCATATGTAGTAGCTATTGATAGAAACAAAAACGCAGAGTAAAAAGCTGTGTCACTTTTTGTAAGCAAATCGTAAAATTCCATAGTACTGCATAAATACATAATTCTGTGTATGTTTCCTACAACTACCTGTTCTTGCCTAACGACAGTCAACTTTTTTTGTTACTGACTCCCGATTAGATTTCTAAGAATATTACAATGGGAGCCGTTGCTAACAACTCATAAACGTTGTATCATAAATTTCGGAAAATAAATTCTGTCAGTTTATTTCTGCTTATATGGTAGATCAAGCTATAGAGCTCAGTTACATCTTTTACTAATAGTTTTTGCATAGATACAGTAGTATATTTTGTTTGTTAGATTATTCAGACTGTTTTTCGTGAAAACTTCACCTAAGGCCATAAATTTCATACTGCTCTTGACATAATCAAATATTTTTGTGAGATTCGTCAAAGACTGTTGATAGTAGAATGTGATTTTTTGTATAATAAATTGTTAAATAATAACCTACTTTAAAAGGAAATAGTGAAGAACACCTAATGTTAGGAATCAAAATAAGAGTAATGAAGATTCGAATATGAAGAAAAAAGAGAGTCCATACTAGTGTCGGCGAAATTATTCTTCTAAAAATAAGTCACCCAGTTTGCATCAACTGATTTGGCATATGTTTGTGCAGTAAACTAGCCCAACGACAAAATTTTTACTAACAGGGTGAATGCTAACAGAATATTTTTAGAGCAACATTGAAAACTGAAATTATTAAATTTCGAATTGGTGAAGTTTAGCATATCTTGTTGCGCCCATGGTCAATCATAATAGATAAAAATGAAAAAATATTCGTTGTATAAAACAAAATGTATCTGCAACTTATCAATAATGTTTAATGCTTAAAGATAAAATAAATTAGTAAAGATGCAGGTCCAGGCAATTATAACCTTAAATTCGATAAACGTATCCAAGTAAAAATAGACACAGAATTACAAAATTAAACAGAAGCAGGTCGTTCAGCTGTTCGCAATGGTCTAAATAAGCACCACTTCCCTACAACCAATTCGCAACATTAGCAATAACAAAATCTCGGCCTTCACTTGTATCAAACTTTTAGGTGATTCCACAGAACTATTTTTAACTGAAATGCAATTCCTTCTAGAATGACAGTTTTAAAGTGTTTTTCTATAGAAAGACGTCAAAAAAGCACTTATTTACCGACGAGAACAATCAGCTCGAGATTTGCTTGTTGACTCCTCAAACACGAGCCATTATTGCAAGCCCCCCTCGAACACAGAGCGAAAAATTTTCCGCAATTAGATTTTTTGAATAAAACGCGATCCATGGTCCCCGTTTCGTCAGTCGATTTTTCCTCGTTAACCTAACGAGAGTAGTACGACTCCCTCGTACCATAATAACAGAGGTAGTGTATGCCAAGACTATTCTTAGATTTGGGCTTATTCAAGACTAGCTGAAAATTCACCGTGAAATTGTCGGGATTTTAGAATTTTTGCCACGCATTCAGGATGGTACGTAGCCGTTGGGAATTTCAGTATTTCAGAACGGAATCGCGTCCATTTGGACAAAGACTCGGAACTTTGCTCGGCTTCTCCGAACTGATTGATAGAGTTGATTAATGTGTTCATAGTAAACAACGACGTAATCGTATGCTGCCCAGCTCATTGCGTATCGAATTTATCTCGCTTTTAAACAAACTAAAACAATTATGCAAAGAGCCGTATAAAAAGAAAGCTGGGTAACTTTTATCAATTATTGGTCGCGATTAACGAGTGCTCAACCTTGCAGATCCCTCTGGGCTTGAAGCAAGATGGTGCAAAACGCTCCCAGCTGTAATAATACCAAAGAGGCAGTAGACGCAAAGAACTGCTCCAACTTCTCATCGAATTTAAGTGTTTTTACCATCACCAGGATGGGCAACCCCGAAAAGGCCAACATCGAGAAATCCTTCTTGAAGAAGGCGGAAGCTTCCGTCAGATTCTCGCCCCTTTTTAGACAGGTATGTACTCCAGCTTTGCTTTTCGTGGATAGATCTAATTATTTGCATTTTTGCTCAGGTTTTGGCATCGTCAGGACCCATCGCGCTTACCATATCTTCTGGCATGACCTCCGGGTATTCAGCCATTATGTTGCCCCAGCTTGATCACCCCAACAGCACTATTTCTATCACCACAGACCAAGCATCTTGGATTGGTGAGTTATTAAAAAAATTCTATATTAATTTTTTGTGTTTTTGTTACTGCGAAAATTTCGCAACTAAATTTCTAAACACATAATATTTTTGTTTAAAAAAAAGCTGGACGTCACCATAATGTGACGTTACAGTTTGGTTCTACGAATTTTGTTATTCATTACCCATCACAATTTCGATGCAACATCTAAAGGTTTCAGTATGAAAATTACATCATTCTTATATATTTATTGGTTTCTTAAATGTTATCCAGAGAATTAAGTGATCAACCCTGTATTTATTTATTTTATTTTATTAATATTACATATCATACACTATATTCATTCAATGTTGTTTCGTATTTTGAAAGTTTAATGCCAGTGTTGGTGATTTATTTTACAATTTAATCTCTAAGATCTTCCTCTTTACCATCTTCATTCCTTTCCAACGTTTTTAAATATCAGTGAATTTTTAATAAATTTTATTATTTCCGACAAATGAATCGGATAAAGGAACTAACATTCATTATCATCTCCACTATTATTGCCAACCGCTGATCACTTTTTTTCTTCAACGGAAGGATTTAAGAAATTTACTATAAATTGTTCGAACCTTTATAAAGAATCGTTAGAACCACAAAATGTTAAACCTTGATCCTAACAAACTGTTAATGTGTACGCAGTAATTCATATAAATCTAAACAATCCCTTTATTTCAGCTTCCATGGCAGCATTGCCAATGGCCCTGGGCTGTCTCCTGTCAGGGATCCTAATAGAAAAATGCGGTCGCAGAATGACTCAAATGCTCACAGCAATCCCCTTCATGCTGGGATGGGCGATTATTGGCATGGCGACCAACATCGAGATGATCTTGGTGGGCCGTTTCCTCACGGGTTTGTGCGTGGGGCTGACGGGCCCGGCCTCGAGCGTCTATATTGGAGAAACATCTGATCCCAAGTACCGAGGGTTCCTACTTGCGGCAGTTTCGCTAGCGATAGCGATAGGCCTGTTCGTTGCACATTTGCTGGGCACGTTTTTATCGTGGCCCGTGGTGGCCTACATCAGCGTCCTGGTGCCGTTATCGTGCTTAGGGCTGCTGTTCTTCGTCCCCGAATCGCCGGCTTGGCTGGCCAACAAGGGCCAGTTCAAGAAGGCCGAAGAAGCGTTCTTCTGGTGCAGAGGCCACTCGCTGGAAGCCGTCGAGGAGCTTACTGCCATGATTCAGAAGCAATCGCTGGTGACCAGGGAGAAGATGTCGTGGAGCCACTTCACCAAGCCCGAATTCTGGAAGCCTTTGCTGATCATTAACATTTTCTTCGTGACCACTCAGTTTTCCGGCGTAAATGCAGTTGCATTCTATTCCGTTTCAATCATGCAAGACACTGTTGGAGAAAGCATGGATAAGTACGTCGCCATGATGGTCATCGATACGATCCGGTTGGTGATGTCCGTTGCGGCGTGCGTTCTAACCAAAAAGTATGGACGCCGACTTTTAACCAATATCAGTAGCGTGGGAACTGCCGTTTCCCTTGTGGCTCTATCATCTTTCCTGTATGTTTCCAAAATGTATCCGGCGATCGCCAGCTTTTCCGCCATTCCATTGGGTTCCCTCATTGGATATATAATATTCGTAACTGTAGGGTTGGTGCCTTTGCCATGGGCAATGACCGGAGAAGTGTTTCCACAAAGTTTACGTGGGGTTGGCAGTGGCATATCCACTTCTATCAACTTCTTGGCATTCTTCATCGTCGTCAAGACCAGTCCTCTGATGACGCAGTACATGCAACCATATGGAGCGTTCTTGACCTATGGATGTGCGGCACTCATCGGTGGCGTCTTTCTGTTCTTCTTCTTACCTGAAACCAAGGGCAAAACTCTACAGCAAATTGAAGACCACTTCAAGGGCAACCAAAAGGTTATCAAAAGCCAAGAAGAAGGAGTGGTTTGATAACGTAACACGTTGATTGTATTTAATGAGTTCAAATCTGTGTTAGTGAGAAATTTGCAGTCATACTGTTATTCTTGTGGTTTTATTTATTTATCGCCTCAGTCATCTCACGGAGACTTTGCATTTAAGGTGTCATTATTCCAAGTCGTTATGAACTTTCTACTAATGAAAGACGCAGAAAGGTGCTTCAAAGAAAATACCAGTTATCCAAATTATGTAGCAATTTGTGATATTATAATTACTGACTACTTTAAATATCTTGCGCTTATTAGAAATATGACAACCGATACTTCTGCTGTGAGCTACCGTATACTGAATTATCATTGCCTGGAGATTTTCTTATTGCCTGTGTCTTGCAAGTGTGCTTATTATTTTAAGATGATATTAGATAGTGAATATTATTAAAGAGTATTTTTATTATAAGTATATGTGGATGCACTTTTTGTTGTTAAAAACGTGCCAAATTCCATACAGTAGTTTGTAGAGAACAGTCAGTTCCCAGCTGTAAAGACATAAGACAAAAATTGCATCTGTTAGTAAAATATTGAACATGTGATAATTACTTTAGTTACCTACTTAAGATCTTAACGAATTATTTTAAATAAAAGTTAATATTTAAATTTGTTTTTTAATCTACAATAAGAATAGAATTATGGTGACATCAACTTGATAAAAATAAAACTTGAAAAGTTCTGCAGTAAAGAGTAAAATAAAAAAGTTTGCTGAAGATACCATAACAGTTTTCCTAAAATATAAAAATGAAAAAGCAAAGGTTATCTTCATTTGTTTCTAAACTTTATTAACTAATAATGGGTTTTCTTGTTTATTATGAATGATAAAGCTTAACTATTGAAAAACAAGTTTTTTGAAAATGTATTAAATTTATGATACCGTTTCTATTTAAACATTTGGAAATACCTCTCGTCCGACCAACTAATTGCTTCCACATCAAAATATTTTTTTCGTAACAGTGTCTAGACAACACTAAAAAAAATATAAATTGTTGTGTATTGTATTAATTACAAAGTTAGACAATCTATTGCTTTTTCCAAAAAAAAATATAAATAGAGTAATGATACAGCAAGATCAAGGTCTGTTCATCCTCGTTTTCAGAAAAATTCCATTTACATTTCATATATTTACTACAAAAATTTGAATTGGCGTAGTAGTAGTACATTAGGAAGGTTTACGTTTAAGGTAATAGACGAAATTGACAGATTACTAAGTTTTTAGATTCACCATTACTGCGACATCCATGCTTTCAGTGTTGTATAAGATGATGACATACTACCTATGCCCCATCTATTATGTTCTAAAAAACAGCAAATGCTAAATTATAGTCTCATTTTCCTAAAGCAGCGACATCTACTTGCACGGATAAGCAGTTAAGAAGCTAAATTTATGGTTTATTTCATGTAGTAACATACACATACACAGACATATTATCTTGATCTCCTACTTTTTTGATATACTTTATTTGTTATTATATTTGTAATTAAATAAATAAATAGTGACCACTCCACGGTTGAGTTTAATATTTGATAAGCCTTCCCTGGGGCTAATTAAAAAATATAATTGTTTAATTATTTACTGCAATTATGTTGCTTTCTATATTTTATCCATTGACAACTTATTAATCTTTTGCACCGGCTAGCTACTGAGACTCCAATAAACTCAGGATTAGGTTGTTACACATTATATATTTTATCATTGTATAGCAACTGCTCGATTTTAACAAATGACAGATAACCTTAAATATTGACTGCAAACAAAGCTTGTTCGACACAGAAATCAAGCGACCACAAATAAACTAACAATTAATCAGTTCGCCTCAGGTAAGTAATAACAATGCAATTCAAATAATCAAGTTGTTTGGCTAACCTGAAATTTGTTTATTTTTCAAGTGAGAACCCGCATTTGTTTCTTGCTTGCTCGCCAAATCCACTTCCGGTTTCGGCAAAACGATGAAGCCAAGCTCGCAATTTCTTCCTGGAATGGTTTCAGCGGCTGCTGCTTGTCTCTGGTCAACGAACAAAGCCTTCACCAGGTGCTGTACGTTGCTGTCTGCTGCTCCTAGTTCTCAGCGTTGTTGGATCGGACTCGAAAGTTGACCTCGCACCGGCCCACGGTTGAAGGTGACGCCAAGCTTATACCTGCCTCCTGGTGATATTTTAGCTGCTGCTGCTTTCTTGTCTACCACAAACAAGGGCTCCTATATACGCTGTACTCTGCTTTCTGCTTCCCGCAGCTCCAAAACTTGCCAAACCTTAACTTCAAAGACAATTACAAAATATACTGTACCCCCCACCCAAGAAAAGCGCCCTTCCGTGCTTTCCAAGAATACTTCGATACTCAGCATCATTCCCTTTCGCTAATACAATGAAATGCTATAAACCAGTTATTTATCAAAAAAAAAACTAAAAAAAAAAAAATTTTTTTGCCGACGACCAAAGCTCAAAAGTTGATGTTGCCTTCATTTTCGGAGGACCTATCGTATGAAAACGATCCAAGACTTCAGGAAGGTTCCTGGCGACCGGAATCGTGTACACATACGAACATACATCCCCCGCACAGCACGTTTAGGCACCCCCCAATGCGGGGGATTGATCTAGTGGGCTGGGATCTACACCAAAAGATCCGCACCGCCGAGACGGAGATTTGATATAGTGGGTTCATTAGTCGGTTGGCTCGAATTTTAGAGATATTTGACTCAGAGTGGTTTTCGATATAAGGGAATTTCAATACTTCGTACACTTCGCGTCGAAGTAATTGGCGAAGCTCCAGGTTCAAATTTCTCTGGGACTGCACTACAGAACACTACCAAATTAACCATAGCTAGCCTTGGCACAATGGTAAATAAATAAAAGTCAACAACTGACACAAATTATATACTTTTATCAACGAAATCAACCAAAAACGGAGAGCCAAACTACACACAAGCATTCGGATTGGCTTCCCCCTATTAATACTGGAGCTATTATTACTTTGTTGCCCTTTTCTTGAACTATATCTTTCCTACTTAAATAATCGGCTGTTACATTTAATCTGCCTGCTCTGTTTGATATCAAAATTATACTGTTGTAAAAATAATGCCCATCGATATAATCTGTTGTTTAAAAAATTTGTTTTCTTCATGAACGTAAGTGCTGCATTATCTGTCTCAATTAAAAATTTATTCCCGCTTAAATAAAATTTTAACTTGCTTATTGCATATATGATTGCTAGCATTTCCTTTTCAGCTATGGTATAACGTAATTCATGACCTTTTAATATTCTTGATAAAAATACAATTGGTACTTCCTCTTGATTTTGTACTTGTACCAACTCTGCTGATATTGCATTGTTCGACGCATCAGTCCTCAATATAAACTCCGTATTAAAATCTGGATGTCTTAATAATAAATCTTTATAAAAATTTTCTTTCATGTTTTCAAAAGCTTGCTCATGTATTTCTTCCCATTTCCATTTTGTATTTTTCTTTAATAAATTTAATAGTGGTATCGATAAATCTGAAAATCTTGGTATGAACTTCTTGTAATAGTTTAACATCCCAAGAAAACTTCTTAATCCTTTTATATTCTTCGGTCTCGGAAAACTTTTTATCAACTTGATTCTGTCTTCATTTACATTGACTCCATTTTTACTTATAATGTATCCCAAATAATTTACTTTATCTTTTAAAAACCCACATTTTTCTATATTAAGTTTTAAATTGTTAATGCTTAATTCATTTAATATTGTTCGTAAATGTATCATGTGTTGTTCCATATTTTCACTATATATCAGGATATCGTCAATAAAATGTACACAAAACTCTTCAAATTTATTTAAAATTCTTTGCATAGCTTTAATTAGCGCTGAACTTGATGTTGATAACCCAAATGGTACCACTTTAAATTGAAATACTTCTCCTTCTATTCTGAAACCTGTGTATTTTCTTGATTCTTCATGAAGATTTATCAACCAAAATGAATTCTTCAGATCTAGCTTTGAAAAAATTGTTTTATTATGTATCTTTGCTAGCAGACTATCTATAGTTTGCGGAGTTTCAAATTGAGGTTTTGTTATTTGATTTATGCGTCTCGCATCTAAACATAAACGTAACGAATTTTTTTTTTCACAACAACTATGGGGTTTATATAGGATGTCGAACTTCTTTCAATTATTCCATTTCTTATCATTGTTTCCACTTCTTTTCTTACTTGTATCCTGTATTTAAAAGGTATTGGATATGTTTTAACCGAAAATTGTTCACTGTTTATTACTTCCAAGCGGTGACTATAATTCTTTATGGTTGTAGTTTGACTGTTAACAAGGTTAATATTAGCTTTTAACATTTCAATTAATTCTTGCTTATATTTTACATTCTTCATTCCTATTTGCTCATCTCTTATTATTTCATTTATCATAAAATTATTAATCATCAATTCATTCCTTATTGTATCCATTTTGGTATACAAATTTATCCTTTCTTCTTCAATAATCACACATTTTTCCTCCACATTTATCTGCATCTTATTGTGCTCCATAAAATCTATTCCGAGTATAAAATTGAAATGTAAGTTCTTTACTATTAAAAATCTTGCTACAATATTTCTATTTCCCATTGTAAAATTAATCATCACTGCTAGGTTTGTGTTAGAAAATTTCTTATTATTTGCCGAAAATTAATCTATACTTTGAATTTTGAAAATTTGTTTCTTAAAAATATCCTTGTTATCATTAACAACTTGTTCCCTTACTAATGATACCTGAGCTCCTGTATCTATTAATGCAGAATACGTTTTATTATCTACCCTTAATTTTAAAAATGGTAAGAATGTTTCGTTCTCTTCTACATCCTCATTTTGTAATAAACGCTGTTCTATACCCCCAAAAATGGTTGTTATTTTATTTAAGATTATTTTTAATTTGACGTTTTTTTTTGTTGATTTGTGCACGCCTCTGGTTCGTACACTTGAATCTCTTCCCATATGTTATTTGCAGTTCTTCTTCGACTGCTACTTGGTTCTCTTTCATCTGCCCCTTGATCATTCTGTCTTGCTGGTCTCATCTCCAGATAATTTATTTGTCGTTGATTATCATCCTTGGCTCTGTAATATTCTTGTTGCCTAGATTTTTGATTGTCTCTATAGGTAACCCATATTTCGGCTATCCAGATTGTTTCTTTCCTCATAATTGTAAGTATCCCTAGGTCGATTATTGTAATTATGATTTGAATTGTATTTTCCTTGGAATTTTTTTAAATTGTTCTCGGGTCTTTGTGGATTATTTTCTTGCCAAGGTCTCTTATAATTTGCATTATAATTCCCACGATATTGATTTTTATTATTATGAAACTGGTTATTCGGTCGCTCTATCCTTTCTCGATCAACTGCTGCATCGTAGTTTCTAACCATACTAATAAAATCTTTCATTTTCCTTATGTTTTGAACTGCTACTGCCCTAGTTAGTTCTCCTTCAAGGTGTCTGGATAAATGCTGCACTATTTCTTCCTCAGATAGTTTTGGAGTAAGATGACTAGCCTTACTAAATTGATCTAGTACATAATTTTCGCGCGTTCCTTTGCTAGTATCGTATTTTCCTGTTGTTAATATTTCTCTTATTTGAGATTGTTGGAAATTTCCCCAATATTGTTGAATAAACTCATTTCTAAACTCTTCATAAGTGCTGCAATTTGGCTTGATTAAACTGAACCATATTTCAGCAGTTCCTTTTAATGCAGTTTGGGTCATTTGAAGTTTGATCCCTTCTAGTAGTTGGTTTCTCACCGAGTCATCCAATTTTTGTAGAAATATCATAGGAAATTCGTTTCGCCTACCTTCAAATCTTAATGAATTTCCATTGTTCGATATAAAATTTGGTACATGATTAAATACCTGTCCTGTTAAACTTGTACTTATATGTCCAATCTTCTCCTCATTCTTATTTATCCTAACTTGTAACTTGTCTTCATTTATCTTCATCTGTTCAAAATTTCGATTTATTTCATCAGACATCTTATCTTGTTTATTGTTGTTCTCATTTATTTGTGCACTTAACTGTAGCATACCATCTTCCTGTCTTGTATTTACTACAATGATTGTATTTTCCATATCAGTTAAACGGCCTTCACAAATTTGAACTTTTTTATCCAGATCTTGTATTTTTCCTTCTTGTCCTTGTAATATACCATCAAATGTTAATTTAAATTCTTGTAGATTCTGTGTTAACCAGTTCCTATCTTCTTTACATTTCTCTTCCTGTACCTGTATCAATTCTTTTTTATTTTGTTCTAGATATTCTTTCATTTCTTCCTTGTCCTTATTCTGCTTCTCTTGTAAACTTTGTATACTAGTACTTACTATTGTTCTTACATTCTCACTCATCCTTATTTCTGCTTCCTCTTGTAATTTCTTTTGCCTTATTTCTGCTTCCTCTTGTAATTTTCTTAACATCTCGATCATCAATTGATTCGGATCAGCTTGTTTTTTCTCCATCCTCATCTCATCACCTTCCGCTTGTCTTGTTGTTTCATCCTGTCTCACCTCAACTTCTATGATGTTGATTTCTTGTACGTCCTCTCCAATAACCTCCATTTCGCTTCTCTCCATGTTTTCTGTCTCTTCCGTGAGTTTGCTTTTCTTCCTCAGACTTCTTTTTTCCGCCATTGTATTTATTGACTTTTAAATCAAATTAATCTGTCCTCTATACATGTTAATGAATAACCTACTGCAACAGTCGGATCCCTGTACAAAATTTTTCAAATGTTGTTGACATCAAATATAAGTTATCATTTCACTTTAGTAAATGTTATAAATCTGACAAATTTATTTACTTAAATTCGCGCCCCACAACTACTTTACTTTGCCCACATCATTGGCTGTCATAAATATTGTTAATGATCTGTTATATGTTCGTAATTTAATTTTTCAAAGCCACCACGTTGCTGCGCCATAAATATAAATATGCTACGTACGAAGGTGTTGTGACTTTATTATTTACTTATTAAAAATGTTCAATCAATATAAAACTTACCTTGTTGTAGATATCTTTTGCATGTATTAATAATAACCTCGACTAGCTCTAATATTTCTTTATCTGCAGGGTAACTGTTGCTTAATATTTAATTATGCACTGCAATCTATTTTAAAGTATGTTAACGAATTGAATTATTTTGAAAAATATTGTTTGTATTATGTCAATAGTTCAATTTCAACCTTTGAATGACATCTTGTTTAACTTAGTTATCCATTATTCCAATTTGTAAGTGATTGTTCATGTTTAATTAATTTACGGACGTTTAAACAATTTGAAACAAATTTATTTTATTTACAATTCCAAAATTAATTATCATTTCTAAACTTCAAGTTTACAAATCTATTATTAAATGAATCTTATCTAATTTGCATGCTTTTAAAATCTCTTTCTATTGGCCTTTTTAAATTTCCTCTTTAGTTAATATTGTTCGTAGCTCAGTACTGATAATATAATTTCAATTTTCAACTCACTCTGCTTTATCAATAGTTGTGTGTTGTCTGTATCCTTCAACCTTGAAGTATCCCTTTGATCTGCTTTATCAATAGTATTGTCTCTTCTGCATCCTTCAGCCTTGAAATATCCCTTTGACTGTTCCGGATTTTGCTACTGTTGTAACAATGTTCTTCTAGTTGATTGATATTTTCTCCACAATGTTATCACGAACTGATAAACACTTTTGACACCTTTTAAATTATGTTATACCCAGAGTTTATCTATTATGCAATTAATTCTGGATAATTATTTAATCTGACATATCTTCCTCATTTATATTTTTATCCGCCCTCTTTCTATCTCAAACATAAACAACCCCTTTTTACT
The DNA here is from genome assembly GCA_940337035.1 of Agriotes lineatus. Taxonomy (NCBI): domain Eukaryota; kingdom Metazoa; phylum Arthropoda; class Insecta; order Coleoptera; family Elateridae; genus Agriotes; species Agriotes lineatus. The sequence goes on from OW679203.1 coordinate 53,704,009, forward strand.
TATCTTAGCACTCTCTTTGAAAAATCTTATTAATTATTTAAATAAATCAAATTAGTTAAATGTGTTGACATAAATCATTTTTTAGGTTATAACTATTTATACACTTTCCAGAAACTTAAATAACCATTGCATTTATAAAATTGAGTTATATTCCAATACTTTATAACATTCTGCAGTGCATCTCATATGAACAATAATTGATTTTTGACAATTCAAATGACTTGCATATTTTAAAATTATTATACCAATCTTGGCCAGTTCTAAAATTGATTCAACCTTTTTAAAGAATGTATTCTTTTTATCATTTTTTATATCATAGCAATATCTAAGAAAATCCCAGACTGTTTTAACATAGTCGAGGAAGCGTTGTTCAACTGACAAAAACCACGATGGCAACTATCCCCAGGATAGAGTTAGATTTAAGGAAGTTGCGCATAATCTCAAAAATTTGTAGATCAATGAAAAAAAGCAAGCGATCCACACTTATCGTAATATTGTCACCAACCAAGGATACTCATTATAGAAAATTGCAAAATTAAAAAAAAAACTTAGAATGTTTTTCCTTCCATTAGAAGAAACGACGGAGCTTGAGCAAGCACTGACAAAGAGAACATTTTTTAACCATTTCCTTCCAACATTGCATGAACGCAATTATATCGATACTTACCATCCTTCCCAAATGAGTTCAATTAAGGCTGTATAATTAAATGAAGTTAGGAGTATACTCAGAAAATACCCGAATCCTAATGATTTAATTACTAAAACAATACTGAGAACTGAACATTTTCCCTTGCAGTGAAAAACCGCCCAAATTAACCTGGAAAGTCTATTAAAAAGGCAACTTCTCACATTGTCTAAGCTCTTCGAAAGGTCATTTCCTAAGAGTTTAAAATTTCAACTAGAAAGTTTTGACACAATCCGAAGGCTTACACTTGGGTTTAGAGAAAGTCATGCAACTACAGGTACATCGAGTTGTGGAACAAGTAAATATCACCTTCGTTAGGAAAAAGTATTGATCAGCAGCCTTCCTAGACATCATCCAAGCATTTTCCACAAAAAAGTTTTTTTTCTTATTCAGTAGTGGTCTTAAGACCTCACGGTTTCTAAATCCGAATTGGGAAACCACAGTGAATAGCTGAATGCAAGCTTTAAAGAACCGCTAACAATAGATTAAACCATAGAGTATCGAGAGAATACCCATACTGACGGCTATCTTGATGGCTTCGTGTCATCATCACCCCCAACAACAGAGATCATTGATCATCAATCTTCTTTATCGGTCCCACGCTATTTGTGACGAAGACAGTAAACCACAAGAACCAAAACTTGTGGAAGAGGCTTTGCGAAGAAATGAATACAGTCGACAAGATATCAGGAAAGCATGCCAAAATACCATAAAACCAAAGAAACCTAAACCTACGAATTACGCCCGCCTTTCTTTCAGAGCCGGAGTAACCGACAGAATAACGAAGATCTTAGAAAAGAAAAACATCGGAGTCCGGTATAGTACAATGAGAAAGATCAGACAATAGATCCCTTCCAATAAAGATTCTTTGCCCAGGTTACATACAGAGTGCTTTTGCCAGCTCCAATGTACTTCTGGCAAATCTTATATTGAACAAACGGGAAGAAGAATCAAGTGTAGAATAAAAGAACATCAAAAACACACAAAATCAGCCATAGCAGAGCACTTATTACGAGCATGGTATTACAGAATAAATTAACATTTCGTGAACGTACTAACCAGGGTTACAAATTACTACTCTCGTATTATTCGGGAATCCCTAGAAATTATTAGAAACCCGAACAACTTTAATCGAGAAGACGGTTACCGCCTTAGCAACACGTGGAAGGCAGCACTACAAAACGAATCAAAACATACACAATTTTCACGTGAGCAACAAAGCGGAATAACGATAAGTTCCAGTAACATACACTATTTGCATGAGCAGCCAACCGTAACGACTTCTCGGTATATCGCTAAGAGCATAAGACTCCAACATCAGTCTCTAGAAAACGTTTGAAGGAACTGACACCATGATCAGCGAAACGTCTAGTATAAATAGACAACCACGGCAGAATCTGGAAGAATATCCACTAACCACAAGGAAGTCGCACAATATTTATGTAGCCGTTGAAGTTATTGAGGTTTGAACCCAGCTTTTCTGGGTTAGACCCGGAGGCTCTACCACCGAGCCACCTGCACTGCCTGGCATTTCTCGTGTTACATATACTGTATTGAACAGACTTACAATTTTATTATATTACCGGGTATTTCTTATGGCCCTATTGCTTTTACATTTCTTGTTTGTTTTATAGCGTTTACTACTTAATTTTTTGTAAGTGTGGGGCATGTTTTAGTTTTGAAAAAGGGTTCTGTTTACATATGCCACCCATGTCGTTAGCTTGTCCTCCACAGGAAATACTGCTTTTCCATTATTTTCCATTAACAAGTCATCATCTAATTTGTATCTTATATTGTTATCTCTCTCACATCATTGTTTCCTACTTTTGTTATACCTATGTTTGGGTTCATTTAATCTGTAATGTATTTTTTAAGATGGATCCTAATTTCATTCAGTAACAGGTTGTGATCTGATTTTCTTTTTGCTTTCTGCTGGTGGCGGTCAAGTATACAACCTAAGGTGGGAGCTTGTAAAAAGTGTTGGTGACTTCAAAATACCATTCTTTACAGAATGCAACTAAGAGTTCGTCCAAAATTTCCATTAACTTCGCCTTCTTCAACTTTCTCAATCTCGTTCTCACTATTAATAGCTTTGTTAGTGCAAACCTAAATTATATTTGTCTGTCTTAATTTTTGATCAGTTTGATTTGTTTGCTGCAGACTTCCATTGCTGCCGACCTTCAGTTAACCGTTTTAATTCTCTGTAAATATTGCATTTGACATATTTTATGATTTGTTATAGGTATTCCATTCTTGGTCTCCCTCTGACATTAAATGTAGTTTTTCTCCTTCTAAAATCGTTTTTAATCAGCTATCATGCGGTAGGGGGTGCTTTATTCAACCACATGTCTTTTCACTATTTGTTTCTATAGACGTTTCTCTTGTCCCGTTCTTCTCAAGACTTTTCGTTCATGTCTATCAATCCATCTCATCACAGCTCTCGCAATCATGCACTGCAGTTCTCTAAACACATGTTTTTATGGATGCTTCTTCTAATTTCACTTTACTCTTTAGAATGGCCGATACGAAAATTTCTTTCGTGACCCTGAGGGGATATGTTTCACGTGGACCCCGAATTTTAGAGTAGGCCTTGCGATGATTATTTATCTTTACTTAACAAACGCTTGGGCCCGATATCGATATTTAGGCCTCCTTATGCGGCAACACTATCGCTGAAATCATCGCTGCGGTTGCATCATACACCCTCTTGGAGGACGTTGCCGGAATAATTCCGTGAGTACTTTTGGACCGCTACATCTCCTACGCTACGTTTTTGCCACATTCCATGAGCTGCAGATACCCTTCTTGACCGCATTGCACCTGTGAAAACCTATGTCGGAGTGGTCTAGCGAAACCGAAGTAAGTAGACGCTCATTTTGCTAAAATTCCGTGGATTTGTGTTGACGACACAGGCAACTGTGCCGGCGATAAGTTATGCGTTGATCCAAACAAAGACCTTTGGTTTAATCACGCGCGGGTAAAGTAACTTATTTAGCTATATTATAGGTCGCACTAGCGATTTCAATTGCGCATCTACTGAACTGACACACCAAGCGTGTACGAGCTGCAATGCAGTTTTTTGTAATCCGACTTCGATCGCCAGGCTTTCAGTTCCATTTTAACAGTTTGCATAGCAGTCAGCGCAGCGATAGGGTGCTTGTTGGCGTCCCAATTTTAATATGTTGTTGGTATAATGTTGTTTCAAATATTAATTGTTTGACATTATGATTTGGGTTTGAGTCCAGCGATTTTAATTACTATTTGCCGCTGCAGTGCACCAGGTTTTTACCTGGTTTTATTTTTATCAATTGTTTTAATATTTCTTGTATAATTACGCTTAACTATTACGCTGTTTAGTGAATATTAAATCTACTTACTGTTACTAGTATATTTTCTTTGTTTATCTGTACTTGCTAGAAAATGTACTTGCAAGAGACATCCAAGGTAGGTGGTAAAGTGATTTGTTAGCTACTTTTTGTGTTTTGAATAACAACTGGCTCCCCACTATATTTAATTTATTATGTATTTGGTAACGTTAGAAATCGTTGCCTCGTCCTTATACACACCATATCCTGCCGAGGGTTTGAGCTAGCCAGGGCTGTTGTCAGGCCATTTTATTTTTCTTTAATTTCTATAGTTACGTAGCCTATTGGAGCAGTTTTGGTACGAAGTTGGCAATTCTGCCTGTATATAGGTTTCGTTTCAGACATATTTTATTGTATAACAGTTCAGCTATTTTGCATTGAGGAATTCTAACACGCACGTAGCTTTCGGCTTTCGAAAAGGTTTAGTGGATTCGCGCTAATCTCTATGACGTCGCCTGTGCAGTTGGTCCTGTCCCGTCGCATTTAAGAGCCCTGGCTTATATCGATTTTCAAAACTTAGCCCGTTGGAGCAAGCAAGATACTTGTTTCGAATAATTTAAAACTCATTCGATCTCTCTCGTGCACGACATGCTTTCGTTCGTCACCCGAAACAGTCTGTACGCCCATTGGCTGCAGCTGCAGACACGCTTCAGATGTCTGCCGCCAAAAAGTTGGCTTTACTTCGTTTTGGAGTTAGTTTTCCGGCTGAGGTCTCAGGCGCTTGGTCTGCGAGCGTTGGCCCTGGGTGGCCGCCGTTGCCTTCAGGCACGCCGTACTAGGTTAGTGCTGTTACAGCAATCACGTGCAGTTTGTAACCGCGTTGTTCCGCTGCCTATTAATTGTTTTGGACTCCTGTTCGGGCTGTGAAAGCGTGAGGTGGTTTCTGTTTTCGCTCGTGGAGCGTATGTTGGTGCTTGTGTATCCGGATAGCTGTCAACTTTGCATCATTTTCGTAGAGCCGAGGAAAGGCTCCTTTTTCCCAAACAGGGGTCAAACTCGTAGAGCTGTCCAAATATTCGGCCTCACTGTTTTCTTGTCCCAGAGGCGGACGTGATTCAGCCGTCTCCACATTGGTGGAGTATCCGCAAGTGCTACACTCGACTCCAACACCTCCGTTCATGTGTCCGTTGCAGCAGGCACGCCGTTAGCTGCCGTCTCGCCCACGTTTGGCGGGTCCCCAACAAAAGGTAGCGTGTGTGTAATTTGCTTACTAATTTGAACACTTTTGCCACTAACTCAATGTGCTTTGGTTGCTAGCATTCATAATTAATCACCTGTTATTTGTGTTGGCCTAATTTGAATACTTCTGCCGCTAACTCAATGTAATTTGGCCGCTAGCATTCATAATTAATCACCTGTTATTTGTGTTGGCCTAATTTAAATACTTCTGCCGCTAACTCAATGTACTTTGGCCGCTAGCATTCATAATTAATCACCTGTTATTTGTGTTGGCCTAATTTGAATATTTTTGCCGCTAACTCAATGTACTTTGGCCGCTAGCATTTATAATTAATCACCTGTTATTTGTGCTGGCCTAAGTTAAACGCTTTTGCCGCAAACGCATTGTAGCTTGGCCGCTGTCATTCATAATTCAATTCACGTAACTGGCCTACCAAGGCCTATACATACCGACCCGCTTGCCCTGTGGTGTCCCGTTTCTAGGACCACGCCCATCTCCCTGAGCGTATTCGTGCCGTGGCCTTTAGCCTGTTTTGTAGCGATTGCCAGGGTAAGTGTGGACGTTTCCCGGGCAGAATTAGTATTCGGCAGTCGCTCATCCGTGAATGTCGTTAAAGCAGTTTGATACTGTAACACTGTGTTCACCCCTCGTTTAAAGGTGGTACAGAACTAGGGTCAAAACAAAATTAACAAAAAATAAAATAGGTTACTACGGTTACAGGCTCCGAAATGAGAGAGGAGAAATTATTCCCACTACCTCAATATAGAACGCTTGTTTGCTATAAATTCTTCTTCAAAAGCTCTTCTTTTTAGAAAGTGGACATGGAGCAACCCAAATGGCATTACCAAAAGTGATATAGATTATGTTCTATCAGCATAGAAAAACATTATAAAGAGACCACCGCGTGGTTCAGGTGAAACTAATTATTAATGCTAAACTAGAAAGAGCAAAAAAGTTTACATATATATCCAGAAAACAAAAACAACAAAAGGGAAAATATGGATACAAAGTAAACGAGATATAAGATACAGTAACTTGCAAAATCAACTATTAAGAAAACGTAGATAACAGAGTAATTACGAATTACCTCTTCTATGTTAGCAGCAAGTGAAAAGACGACTAAAAATTTATATAGAAAAAAAGCAAAATAAATTAATGATTATAATGCTTAAGGCATACGCCAGGGAAGTCACAACTAATAACACTAAAAAATAAAGAAGATAACGATACGAACTATACCATGTAGTAAAGACGTTTTAGGCTAACATGAAAACATGCAGAAATTTAGAAGAGGACAATGAATATCAATTCTAAAGAATTACCTAACATAAAAGAAGACGAAACCACTGCTGCTATCAAAGAACTGAAAAACAGAGTCTGGTTGAATTCTGGTGGAAATGTTAAAAACAGAGATGAAGTACTCATTTAACATACTAAAAGCCTATTCAATAACTATTAGCAGAAGGAAGAATTCTTGTAAACGGAAAGAATGCTGTCACCATTTCACTTTTTAAAAACGGCGATATAAATCGAATAGAAGACTACATACCCACCTCTCTGCTCTCACAACTGTATACGCTACTCATAAAAATTATAGCAAAGCAACTAACGATCAAAGTACACAATAATAAACCTGTGGAGAAAACAAGGTTTCGTAAAGGTTAGAGCATAACGATCAATTTATTGAATAGAAAAACCAGTACATTCCCCTATAAATGGCCTTTGTCCTTATCTGCTTTATCAAAAAGCCTTCCATACAGTAGACTTATGGGTTAACAGCCGAGTAGATTATAGATACAGACAGTTAATCCACAATGTATATGAACAGGTTACAAATGCTATGTCATTGGCCAAATCTGCCAATCCATTACCAAGAAGAAGAAGTGATACCTCATAAATTGTATACTTTGGTTTTAAAAGACGCTCAAAACGTTACATTAGAAAGAAAAAATGTTCTCGTAAATAGACAAAGAAGTAATCGCCTTCGCTATGCGGGTAAAATAGTACTAATTACCGATAACAATGAAGATATTCAGCAAATTCCCACTGAACTGTCCACAGATTAGCAAGGAATTGGGCTAGAAATGAACATGGAAAAAACTAACATCATGGCGAATGCAGATGACGGAATAACTATAACACTTTACAATACAGTAGAATGTCCTAAAATGTAAATGTCGAGACCAGATCGTGAAACCAAAAGGTGGAAATAAAAAGATGAGTTAGAATAGACTGGTCAACCCTCGGGAAGATCAATTACAGTTTAACAAAAGTGAAAATATACCTCAGTATCTTAAACGTCGAGTAGTTGATCAATGCGTGCTCCCCGTTCTAACATATCCTAATGAGACATGGAACTCTTATCCGTACAGATATGAATAAAATAATTAAAAATTAAAAAGGGGGATAGAAATATACGTAGGTACTGGTACATCTTAAACCAAACGTGGAGACAGAAATCCAGATGCATGATTTCAAAAAAACTAGCGTTAGAGATGCAGCCGAACACATAGTTTAACTAAAACTAAATTTTGCTGATCACAACAACAGATAATAGGATGGTTGCAGCATGCCATGATCAAATTGAAGTTTACCGTAACTTGAGATATACCCATTGATGCAAATGAACTACCAAGTAAGAGAGAACTAAAGTACATCTTGACCTTGAATTATTTCCATAAAAATATAAAAACCACCCAACAAAAACAATTTTTATTGACCGTTATGATTATTACACTCGTTGTTGTTGTGTACCTGTACATGCCATCTTATTTTCCTTTTTGCTTGATGCAATTAAACTTAAAGCAATACAAACTTTTACCTGTCACAGTGGCAGATGTTTTCATAAACAAATTGCAATCTGACATTCACCTGCAGACTAGATTTTTTATCTTTCTTTCCAAGGCTTACCCTAAATGATTTTTTTAACACACGATATAATAAACTGTTTCATGCGAAATTATATTTATGGCATAAACCTAGGCCGCACGTTTACCAGATTTGTTACATGTCAATCGGGATTTACGACAAAAAGTAGGCCAAACATTAGTTTGACCATTATAAGACGACAATTTGATAAAATGCAAGTGCCACTCGCCCTAACGGCGTTACGGTGTTCACGTAACAAAACTTTGCTGGCTTAGCTCGCCAGGGAGGCGTGGTTCTACTCGATACTCGTTAATTATGGAGATAACCTGATGAATTAAGAAAATCGTCACGATTTGGATAACACCAGCCTTTCCATTCGCCAATTTTGTTCACCGGATTATGACTCGCCGGATAATTATTTCACCGAAAAGCTATTCGCCGAATTCCGCTTCGCCGGATTTTAGGGTGCGTGTCATATAATGAAATTCGGAAAAGTACTGTACCTCGTTCTAGCCTGTTTAGGTTAGTTGCAGCCTTTGATATTTTTTTTTCACTACCACGGCCGGTTTTGTTTCCACTATCAGCATAGTGTCCTCGATCTTGATATCCGGCGAAATGCATTCTGGTCAAAAGACTTCCGGCGAATCGAATTCCGTCGTGACGGATTCCGGCAAATCGAATTCCTTATAAGAAAGGAATTGTCCCTGAAGTCGGAAGTAAGACAATCCTTTAGGTTAGCTGACAGTGTTTGTGTGCGACGGTTCAGCTCTGTCGCAACGGACTGATCTTAATCTTTTGCAGTCGCTAAAATTCTTTACATAAATAACACGAAATGGGGGTCACAGAAACACTATCAAATAAAAACAAAGGGTAGTTTAATCTAATTATATTGAATTTAAATAAAAGATATGCAAGAACACTAAACACAACTAAACTTTAAGTAATTATTGTCTCTATCTCTATATGATGTCATAGGGTTTTTAGAGGCTGCTAAATGCAATTACTGACTCTCATCAAATATCTAAATCTAGGTTACTTATTGCTCGACAAGAATGTTTGAGACTCACTTTCGGCGCTATGCGGTGTTCTCAAAATGCGCCACTATTTGGTTACACTTTTCATAGTAAAGACGGGCCGAACGTTTAAATTTTAGCAATTTCTCACTTGCTGACTGCTATCCGTCGGCTGACGTGGCGGTTGCATCCATCTCTCGTCGTCAGTAACCTCCAATCTCTGCGAAGCGGCTCGAGGAAAGTCCGATATATGCGAGACTAAAAGAACCTCACACACGACGTAATGTTAATATTCTCGAAACGAGTATGGAATGCATGCTGTGTGAATCGGGAGTTCCGACAAACGCAATTCCTTAACCTTTGGTGTACTGGGTTCCTTGCTAATTGCGCATTAAATGCGATTTGAAGACTTGTTTTCTGCGTCCCGAGTGGTGTAGCTTGAACAAGCGTCCACGTTCGATCAGCAGAGTTAAGCAACGCTGTCTCTGGTCAGAACTTGGATGGGAGTTCCACGGCTTCATCTCTCGGCGCCTCGTGGTACGGCTATCACGGAAAAAAGTTGGTCCCGGCGGTCATACAACATCATGACAGTCGTTAGTGGGGTTGGAAGTCCTCATAACTGCACAGCGACGCCTATAATTGGCCTAACGGCTGTTGGCTGAGTGCGAAGTAAATAAATAAATAAATATGGAACTTCACTGCTCAAGCGTAACCCACATATATCACCCCGACACGAAATTGTCTACATAATTATTTTGGTAAGATGCTTCCTTATACACCAAGGTATTTTTGCTAAATACTACAACTTGTTACAAGAGAGGGCGGATATAATAGGAGTAATATAACATGAATACTGCCCTGAATTCAGTGAGCCCGCACCCAGGGCTGCGAAAGCGTTATTATTCTTATACTTTTTTGCAAAATAAAACTATTAACTGTAAACTCAACTCAAAGACTGACGCTCTATTTTAATTTCAAATTACAAGACGGGAGTAGGAAAGATCAGGTGACTGCACCCGATTGGTTATGTATGATGCGCTACTTATTTGACCGCACTTGATTGGTGAGACCCCGCAAGGGATATATCAATCGGTTTTCAGAAGCTTCTAAACAGAACGCTGATTTAACATTTTCACACGTGTGCGCCAGATGCGTTTGTTTAAATTTATCACGACGTTGATATCTTTCTGACGACTTCAAGGTGCCAAGAACCTGGACCAACAAAGAATTGATAGTTGAATTTTACAACGTCGCCCCCATTCTAACAAAAACTTTCACGAATGCAGCCTGCTATTTGAAAACAACAGCTGCCAGACAATAGAAAATGCTAAATTGGTAAGACCGCGTCCCGCGGAAAAATCGAAAGCTGTCGTTGCTGTACTTATGCATCGCTGCAATCGAAATCATGTCTAATTGCGTTAGAACACAAATTTGCTTAACAAACCTTGTTGATTTGAGAGAAAAATAGGATCTCATCGTATGAACATTGCTAACGTGGGGACTAAAGTAATCACCACTGAATTAAATATTTTCACATCGTTATTGATATTGATGCATATATTTTGTCAGAAATAAGTAGTATTTTAAACTATTTACACATGCTCTTATCTTTATAAATACCTATATTGAACGTTGTATGAATAGAGAAGACAACATATTGTATAAAACAATAACTGGAGGGCTGTTCTTATAATATAGAAATTGGTACTACATTCGTCATTAGGCAGTAGTATAAAAACATTTGATATTTTTCATAGTTGACAGTACAGTACACATTTTTTGTTCGGCAACACTAATCAATGATTATTCAAAACAGGAATCCTCTTCATTGATAATCGTTTTCTTCTTCTTTATACGTGGCCTATCAACCTGTTCCAGCATACTAATCTTTGAGCTGACCGTTTCTCTCGTTCCTAAACTATTTTTACTATTACTCCACCCCTATAGTTTTCTTGGGAAAGAAATAAGACAGCTGTTGATCACAATCTCTTCGTCCGCAAAATACAATGTATAAATCCTATCATCCCCCACCGATCGTCTTACTCTTAAAGGCGTGATCTATATGTCTAAAGTTTAAACAATGCTTAAGAGAAGGAATAGCCTTGTTTTAAACTTTAAGTAACGCGGAATTACTCTGTTATCTAGGATAGGAAAATCGAAAATATTTTTTTATGTTTTGCACTATTTTGCAAATGCCTTAGGTCGATGCAGACCCGAAGAAAATAATTTTTGGGGGAGAAAAAAGTAGGATAAAAGTAATAAAAAAGTGCAAGGCGAAATAGTTTTATACATTACTTATAAAGATATAATTCCTAAAATTATTTTATATTTTTTAAGTAGCATATAAAATGCGGCATTTCACCCCTGCGTGGATATATTAAATTTGAACAAGACAAGCGAAATAGTTTTGTACATTACTTATAAAAACATAATTCCTAAAATTATTTTATATTTTTTAAGTAGCATATAAAATGCGGCATTTTACCCCTGCCTGGATACATTAAATTTGAACAAGACAAGGCGAAATAGTTTTGTACATTACTTTTAAAGACATAATTCCTAAAATTATTTTATATTTTTTAAGTAGCATATAAAATGCGGCATTTTACCCCTGCGTGGATATATTAAATTTGAACAAGACAAGGCGAAATAGTTTTGTACATTACTTATAAAGACATAATTCCTAAAATTATTTTATATTTTTTAAGTAGCATATAAAATGCGGCATTTTACCCCTGCGTGGATATATTAAATTTGAACAAGACAAGGCAAAATAGTTTTGTACATTACTTATAAAGGCATAATTCCTAAAATTATTTTATATTTTTTAAGTAGCATATAAAATGCGGCATTTTACCCCTGCGTGGATATATTAAATTTGAACAAGACGTCTCGTACCTACTACTTAATATTTAGATAATTATTTGCCCATTTTATCGCTTTAGCTAGCTCAGTGAACATAAAACTCTCTTAATATCTCAGTTAGTCGCTTATGCAAGATTAATAATTAATATCTGCCAAAACAGAAATCTGGTTTCCCCTTATAGTGTTGGTCGGACTAAAACTTAACTTTAAGCAATGCACAAAAAGCCGCATTGTTTACATCATATATTGACTTCTAATCACAAATAAACACATAAAAATGAAAAACACGCATAAAAAATACATAAGAAATAAAAGAAATAGTAGATTATGCAATGAGGGAGAGAAATGCGTTATTTTGCTGAAGTGCAATTTGTGACTCGAGGGTGAAGCAAAATAGCAGTCTCTCCGAATTGCATATACTATTTTTTTCAAGTTGCAAGAAGATTTAAAACTACAAACCCTTTTTTTAAACTGACATTTTTAAATTTTAAAGTTGGTGGCACTTTAAGTCTATGTCAAATGCGAGGTTAGCAGGTTAGGTTTTGCATCAGTTTTGACATAGACTGGCGCAAAACCTAACCTGCTAACCTCGAATTTGACATCATTGTTGTTTCAGTCATAATGAAAACTCCCTAGGAAAATTTTGGTTTTATTTTGTGTCTAGGGAGTAAATGCTTTACTTCTGTCACAATTTTGATGCTATAGAAACCGACTTCTACTCCCGGTTGTGGAAAATAGTATATTATGGGACAAGTGGTTGAAATAAAATTTCAACGTTGAGAGTGTTTTTTTTCAACGAGCGAAGCGAGTTGAAAAAAGTAACTCGAGACGTTGAAATTTTATCAGCCACGAGTTGCATATACTATTTTTTCTACGAATTTTAACAAATTAATGCACTTTAGAAAAAATTAAACATAAAGTGACATTTCTCTTGTCAATAATTGCATGTCAAACAGTTTGAAATCGCGGTAGCCGGAACATTTCAATCTCTAGTGGTTGAAATGCGATTTCAACCACCGGAATCAATGTCAAAATGCCTGATTTCAATGTCATGAGTAGAAAAATAGAATAAAGTTCTCAAACAACCTGTGTGCTATATAGATTGGGGCTATTCGTTAGCTTGTTGCAAACATACATGAACAAAGTAAAACATCTAAAAAATAACGTTGAAATATTTATCTTAAGAAAAACGCAAATGTAAAACCGTCTTTAACAAAATTGGAATGTCAAAATTGCCTGAAGCCGGCACTTTTTTGAGTCTCCGATAAAACACATTTTACACATTCCTTTACTTTTGCAAAAGCTTGCAGTTAAATGTAACCTTATCCCGATCTGAAAACTTTTTACCTGGAACTGACTGCTGCATACAATTGGAAACGGAACGCTTCAATTGTATCACCCGCTCCTGACGGACATTATGCTGGAAACCACTGATCGCGTGCAGGCATCGTAACGACAGTTGAAATGGCACCTCTCAAAATTGACGCTTCAAGTAAGCCTTTAAATATAGCACAGTGGTTGTACTTACATGCACACTTGGAAAATATGTTTGCAAAATTTGTAAACGCTGGTTCGCTGCAGTTTAACACTGTTTGCCGCAAACGTTGGCTGCCAGGCTCTTTTAGGCCGCTTCAAATTAACTTATATCCCCTGGGTGAATTCTCGCATTTTCCTTCTTTGTTAAATTTGCATGAGTTTGTAATCCCCGCATCCCACGTACAGCGTTTGTTTCTTGCTGCACTCGCAAAAACAAAAGTTCACAATACACGTCCAGCAGAGGACTGGCTTTGGGAGCATTTGCTTACATAAAATACAACATTAAATGTAATAATAGAACGTAGGAAATACAACTTGGCTTCTACAGTTCTACATTTAAGCATGAAAATAAACATTATCGGTGAGGGATGCAACTGGCCCGTTACACATAGTGTAATTTTCGGCCTTTGTAAATCATAGGAATTAAAGACAAATCTATTTTTTATATTCCATAAAAAATATGTTCAAAATCCATCTTACAAGTTAAGTAAACTATTACGAAACTACAATTTTTTCAAAAAAAATAAAGGTATTTTCTAAAATATATTTTTTCTCTTTAGCCACTTTCTACCAATGACTTCAGCTCTGCAGCTTTTAAAAAGGAGTAAAATTTTTCACAATCCATATATGTAGTTAAGCCGAAGAATTTTATTGAAAACTCGAAGCCCGAAGAATGGTTGTCAAACCCGAAGCCCGAAGAATGTTTGTCAAACCCGAAGTCTTCGGGTCAAAATGACAGTGTTGGCAACCCTAAAAACATCACTTTCTAAACTCGTTGCGTAATACACTATTATTTAACTAATCGTTCTTGAGTTAAAGCAAGAATGCTCACTCTGTATATACTTGACCGAAATTTTCTCGGCTTCATGTCAGGTAGCTATATAATACGCATTCAAAATATCGTATTCCTCCAACAAATACATTTTGAGTTGTAGGTACCGTCAACAGACAGACAGACAGAATCTAAAAACCTGTTTTTCGTAATCTTAGGAATCCTAAAACGTGAAGATCTGAAGAAATCTCGAAAGGTGATTACAATACAGATGAAAACAAATAGGTACCTAACTTAAACGGAGATTGAAAAAAACCGATAACAGATAATACCGATCACAGCAGACGCTACAACTGGACAAACAAAAAGTGAGAGAATGGTTCAATGGAGTATGAAGAAAAGATATTAAGAAAACAGAAAAGCTACGGTGGTTGCGGTGCCGTCTCGTGATACCTACTTGTATTTAGGGGGCTCTTAATAACTAAGCAAAAAATAATAATTAGTGACTCACCTACGTTCCAGCAATGTTTTAAGCCAAATATAGCAATGATTTTTAATGTTAATAAATAAACTGCTCAACTACAGGTCTAAAGAGTAGCTTCAGAATGTGTAGTTCAAAACGTGACCACCGAAGTTCTGTAGATGGCGCCAAGTGGACAAGCCGCCACTGTGCTACAATGCTTGGAAATTTTGCAAAGTGGAAAATCGACACCTTTCGCCAAAACCAAATAGCGCATGAAGGTGCTCGGGACCTTAGCAACAACTTTGCCCCCTTTCAAAATTTCGATATCTGTAGCCGTTCGAAAGTTACAGGCGATCCAGACAGACGGACGGACGGACGGACGGACAAAACGTTCGCATAAGTACGCTGACGCTACTAATAATAAACCAGAGGCAAACATATAGGTAAACTAACCAAAATTATTCAAATAGGAGAATACAAAATGTACAGTCACAGAATCAAAACGGGCTTATACCTTAGTTTTTCAGTGTAAATTATAAAGCAATTGTGGTGCAATCTTTGACATTGAAAATTAATGTATTTGAGCTGCGAGCACTGTTTTGGCAATAAATTAGTTCTTATTGGTATACCTGCTTGCAGAACAATGGGAATTGAAATCGGATTTTCACAGATTTGATACCTTCCACGGGTTAGGTACTGATATAACCTGCATAACTAAGTATTCTCAATATTAATTTTAAAAGTACTGTTTGCTGAAGAGGTTGAAATAAAAAAAAACTTATTAAATTTCAACCTGCAATATAAAGTTGGAACCTGCACATTTACAAGAAAAACAAATGGATTTGTGGATATGATGCATGCTCTTGTTTTTTTTTTCATTAAATAAATGCTCGTGATTCGTTTTTTAACACTTATCTACAGTTGGGGAATCAATAAAATGTACATCCTGCGACCATTCTTCTTTTGGCTCATCGTTTAAATAATTTCGAGGTACTTAAAGTGAACCTAAAATACTTTTAAAAAATTTTACACTTTTAACGTATCAAACTAAATTTATTGCAAATTCTGCCGATTGTTTATGAACTTACACTGAAAAACTAAGGTATAAGCCCGTTTTGATTCTGTGACTGTACATTTTGTGTTCTCCTATTTGAATAATTTTGGTTAGTTTACCTATATGTTTGCCTCTGGTTTATTATTAGTAGCGTCAGCGTACTTATGCGAACGTTTTGTCCGTCCGTCCGTCCGTCCGTCTGTCTGGATCGCCTGTAACTTTCGAACGGCTACAGATATCGAAATTTTGAAAGGGGGCAAAGTTGTTGCTAAGGTCCCGAGCACCTTCATGCATTACATTTCGGGTACCTACATTATGTTTGTAAATAAGCCAGTCAGTTTACGACGTTTTCGGCTGCAAAGTAGTTAGTTTTTCCATCACAT
>OW679203.1:53720292-53880042 GCA_940337035.1 Agriotes lineatus
GTGCAGTTTTTTCGAATTGCATATACTATTTTTCACGTTGCAGGAAGATTTACAACTACAATCCTAGGGTTTTTTTAAAATGTAATTTATTGACATTCTTAAATTTTAAAGTTGGTGGCAGTGTGCGTCTATGTCAAATTCGATTATGAGGTTAGGTTTTGCATCAGTTTTGACACAGCCTGGCCTCGAATTTGACATAATTGTTGTTTCACTCATAATGAAAACTCCCTAGGTAAATTTCTCCCCTCTAGGGAATAATTCATTATTTCTGTCACGATTGTGGTATCATAGAAACCGTGTTTTTCGCAGACGTAAAAAATAGTATTTTATTTAACAAGCATATAATGTAGGCTATATTACACGAGAATGAAGTTTACACACCAGCCGAAGGCGAGTGTTTTAGTCATCCAAGTTTAATACAGCCATTATATGCGTGTCAAATATAATATTTTATCTACAACTATGTATATATAATCCATTCAGAAAACTCCCGTGACGTAAAAGTCACTATCAGTTGGTTAATATGAAAATCACTAGTAGGGTGTTAGTAAGGTTTGCATTTTATGTTGGTGCCGTTTTCAATTTAAATTTCAAGTTTTTGTATTTTACTTTCACTTTGACATTTGAAGTATTGCAGTTCATTTTGATTAATTTGGTTGCATATATAATACAAGATTACTTACTAAAGTTATTAATAAATTATGTTTTTACTTTGTTTCACCGTTAAATACACTCAGCTGAAATAGTAGGTACTTAGTACTTATCAAGTACACTCAAAATTTTACATTTGAGACTGTAAATGTCACGGGAGTTTTCTAAACGGATTATAGTTGGTGACACTGTAAGTCTATATCAAATTCGAGGTTAGCAGGTTAAGTTTTGCGTCAGTCTATGTCAAGTTCGAGGTTAGCAGGTTAGGTTTTGCATCATTCTGTGTCAAAACCTAACCTGCTCACATCGACGTTAATGTCATTTATTAAAAATGTAGCCCACTAATTTAAAAAAATACCCTGTGGAATATGAAAGTTCATATTCCACTAGTGTAATATGAGCGGCTTTTTGTATTTAGAGTTGGATATATAATGCACTTATTATTTGACAGTTGTAGATAATAGTATATTATGTTATTAGGAGCAAAAGTTATATTTTATGTGGCGAGGCTGGACGGGTTATCTGCCGAGCTTGCGAGGCAGATAAGTACCTCTGCGATACAGCTTTATTAAACATAACGCACTTATTCGTTGCCCTTGTTTGTCTTTTACAATATATATCCTGTATCTGTTGGGTCCCATTTTCGTCAAATGTAAAGCCTGAGCTATGTGCAAATGATTACTTTTGTCCATTTTCTAGTTAAAGCAAAAATAAACAAAATTGTATTTCTTTAAGGTGCTCACCCTGTATATGTTGGAACCAAAAGCAATAATGGGCAGAATTTTATTTTTTTCAGGTGTTTATCCTGTATATCTTTTACCAAATTTTTCTCGGTTTCATGCCAGGTAGATATATAATCCGCATGCAAAATATCGTCTTCTTCCAGCAAATAGTTATTGAGCCAACAGACAGACAGACGGAATTGAGAAAACCTGTATTTCGTCATATAGGAACCTTGACACATAAAGATCTGTAGAAATCTCGGAAAGTGATTTTTTTGTGATTATAATACTCTTTGCGACGAGGGAAGTAAAAATGATTTGAATAGCCCATAGTATACTGTAGAATGGAATACTTACTATGGGTGACTTGAGATAAAAACGTAAATCGCACTCCTTGTCAAAAATGTGTATGGCAACATAACCCCGGGTGGTGTAGCTTGAACAAGCGTCCACGTTCGAGCAGTAGAGTTAAGCAACGCTCTTTCTGGTCAGAACTTGGATGGGAGTTCTACGGTTGCATCTCTCGGCGCCTCGTGATACGGCTGTCAAGGAAATAGTTGGACCCGGCTCTCATAACAACATCATGATAGTCGTTGGTGGGGTTGGAAGTCCCCATAAATGCACAGCGACGCCTATAATTGGCCTAACGGCTGTTTCTGAGTGCGAAATAAATAAATAATAATAATAAACAAAAAAATTACCTAGAATATCTACTAAAATTATACAATTGTACAGAAAATGTGTCACCGAACTAAATTTCTATCAAATTTTATATTTCCAGTACGATCGTAGAAAATAAATATTGTATGTACCAAGAGCGAAACGTGTGTTTATTGCACTTGCCATATTATGCAACTTTGCTTTTACTCCATGAACAATTCATGCCACGTGCCATAAATACGCACTTTTATATCTTGTTGCATAATATACTATAGTATGATCAAAAATTATTTTCATCTAGTATGGCTATGGAATAGTTCCTAATTTATGAATGCAATTATAAGTCACTTAAAAATCAAATGCAAAGTTTGAAATTTAAGTATAAACGTAGTTGCATTCATGAATTAGAAACTATTCCACAGCCATACTAGATGAAAATAATTTTTTAACATACTTTATTTACACTATTTGTTCTTTCTCTAATAGGTAATCACTAGCTACGTTTAAGGTACGTACAAACTCTACTTAAATTTGTTGCTTGTTTAAGATAGAAATATCTTAAAAACTGTAATAAATATTTTGCAAAAACAGACGAGCCATGATCAAATTTGTTTATACCAAAATCAATTCACCTATTTAACTAATTACTATGAATAATAATGTTGAATATTCTAATGAAGATAGGGTATTTATTATCAAAACATTTTACAGTGGCGTCAGTTTATGCTCAGTTCGTGATTCATTCTCGGTTAAATTTAATAATCGATATATTCCATCTGTATCAACAATTCATAGTTTGTGAACACAGTTTGTACCTACAAGCAAATTTCTAGCAAGAACTCAAAAACTTCTCAATTCTGCTGTAAACAATAACCCAATCAGTTATAAAGAAAGTTACATTAGCCAACTGTCTATCTGTGATTAGCCTACTCCGCAACGATTGGTTCCTTTAAAAGGTTAATATGTGGGTGGCGTCTTCTGAAAATTTTGCTTTTCAGATGACCCCACAAAAAGAAGTCGCATGGTGCAAGATCGGGAAATCTTGGTGGTCAGTTGATAGTGCCACCGCGAACAATCCAGCAATTAAGAACGTTATCACTTAGATATTCCCTCACATTCAGACCATTTTCCGCTGGACAGCCATCATGCTAAAACCAAATCTCCTGATTTTCAAGTGCAACTTCTCCTAATGCAGGGCCAATCTGATTGATTAAAAGTTCTAAATAAGAATCCGAATTTAAATTGTTAAATGTTATTGTTGAAAATACCGGCCCAAATATTAATTTTCTGCGGGAACTGCGTTCTTTTTTCAAGAGCTATCCTAAGATTTTCTTGGGCCCAGTATCGAATGTTCTGCGTATTTGATTTATTATTAAGTGTGAACTTACATTCATCTTTAAAACAGATTGACCGCAAAAGTTCCTATATTCGTTTGAGCGTTCCTGCATGACTACCCGCCTGCTTTCTTCATCGACTAAGAATATCTCTTGATGGCACTGAGGTTTGTAGGGATAATAACCATGCTTCTTCAGAACCTTATGCACTGACCGTGTCGATACGTTGCACTCTCGAGCAATACATTTTATGCTGCTTGTTTGATTAGCATTTATCAACCCCAAAACTTTTTCTTCCACCTCATCGTTGGTTTTTCTATTTCGTTTGCCTGTAATGCTAATGTCTCGATCTAATATTTTTTTAAAATGTAATATTAAAACTACCTTTGAATAACCGCTGCTATAGCTGTAGTTTCAATTTTTTCCATGTGTTACTAAGGCGATAACCGTCTTCTCGATTTAAATTGTTCGGAGTTTTTCATATTTTTCGGGATTCTCGAATAACACGAGGGAAATATTTTTCAGTCATGGCTATGTTCACGGAGTCGTAATTTATTCTGTGGGATCCTGGTCCTAATAAGAGTTCCGCGCTGGTTGATTTTTGTGTGTTTCCAAGTCGTGTGTGGCTCTGGTGTTCTTTTATTCTACTTTGGATGCTTCATCCCAATTGTCCGATGTAAGATTTTCCACAAGTACATTGGGGGTTGTAAACGTCTTCTGTCTGTAGTCTGGACAAAGAGTCTTTGTTGGAAGGGATCAATTGTTCGACCCTTCTTATTGTACCATAGCGCACTCCGATGTTTTTCTTATCTAAGACCATTCTTATTCTGTCGGTTACTCCGGCAGTGAAGGGAAGGCAGGCGTAATTCATAGGTTTAGGTTTAGGTTTCTACGGTTTTATGGTATATTGGCACGCTTCTCTGATATCTCGTCGACTGTAGCCATTCCTCCGCAAAGCTTCTTGCATATGTCTTAGTTCCTGTCGTTTACTGTGCTCGACACAAATAGGGGCAAATAGTAAAGAACCTTCTGGTCCTGAAAGGGATAAAAGAGCTAAACACACACTACACAGAAGATATGTCTCCAATAAGCATGTATAAAATAAAGTAATCATAAAACAAATGAAAACTCGTACATAAGAAGAACCAGATGGCATAGTAATCGAATATGTACATAAAACTTGATGGTAAGGGAATACTAAACTGCTTAGAAAAATTATTTAATGAATGCCTCTATATCGGAAGAATTTCCAAATTATGAAAAACAGCTAACGTAATTTTAATCCACAAAGAGGGAAATAAGAAGGATCTTAAAAATTATAGACCGATATCACTACTATCCCACATATACAAATTACTGACGAGTAACCCCACACATCGAATATCTAGCCGCCTTGATGCATTCCAACCCATCTAACCAGAGGGCTTTCGAGAAAGGGTACAACACCATGGACCACTTACATACGTTACGACAATTAATCAAAAAGTTCCAAGACTATAAGCAATCAGTGTTTCTGGAATTTATTGACTTTGAAAAGACGTTCGATACTGTTTAAAAGTGGGCACTAATAAACCCACAGAAAAAATGTCGCAATGATTACCGATGCATACAGCTGATTGAAACTCTATATGACGAGGCTGCCATGACAGTTGAAGTCCGCAATGGAAGACGAACAATCAATATCAAACCGGGTATAAAACAAAGAGACACAATATCTCCAAAACTCTTTACAAATACCTTAGAAGACATATTCAAAACCATCAAGTGGAGAAGCAAAGGAAAGGTATAAGTGGAGAACTGCTGAATAATTTACGCTTTGCCGATGATATTGTTCTAATTGCAGATAACATGAAAGTTCTCCAGGAAATCGGCAACCTAACAATGCCGACTTTACGTGAACGTACCTACAGCCAAAATAATGAGCAATGATGACACCGTCACAACAATGCTTCTCGAAAAAGAAAATGACATCGAATTGATGGAAGAATATGTGTATTTATGACAAAACATTACGTTCTCAAACGACTGTCAAGAAGAAAACGTAGTCAGAAGGATGCAACTGAGATGGGCCGCTTATGAAAACTGCGAAGTGTATTTAAATCCAACTTTCCACAACACTTGATGAGAAAAGTGTCATGCCAACAATAGCATACTAGTGAGACCTGGACTTTCACAGAAGCTTCCATCAAAAATATAAGAGTGGCGCAGAGATCAACGAAAAGATCCATGCTAGAAATTAGACTGGATAGAATAGTAAAACAAAAAGTTGGATCAGACAAAGACCAAAGTAGCTGACATCACAGAACACATAACATGACAACAATAGATGTGGGCGGGTGATCTTGTGCGAACACAAAACAATCGATGGACGAGGAATTTAACGGAGTGGAGGCCAAGACTAGATAAAAGCAATCGAGGAAGACCGACAACACGCTGGCCTGATGATGTTCAGAAAAAATGCTGGTATCCAATGGACGAGTAAAGCAGCCAACAGAAAAGAATGGAATAAACTCGGGGAGACTTATATCCAGAAATGGAGTACGAAAAGCTGATAATGATGATGAAGATGATGATGCTGACTAGGAGTATGGAAAAATGCAGCTCAAAAACGACAGAAGGGAATAAGAAGGTGATCCATTATGCTTTTAGTGGAGGTGGCTTGATATGAAGCAATAAAGCTCAATAGTCTTTTCCACGAATATTTATTTAAAGTGGCAACATGTTTCGAAACCAAACTGGTTTCATCCTCGGGCCATTATGATCATCTACACATCTAAACAAATTTTGCATATAGCTAATAAAGGTATGTTGTTCAATTTACTTGAAATTTTTGAAATTATGTCGAATAATAATGAATTCAGGCTCAATGAAGTCACAGATTTTGATACCAATTACATTTTCCTGAATACTAAATAGTTTATTTTGTCTTTTACTTGCTGATTTCGTGCCTTACTTGACTTTCATTTTGTTCTTATACTTTTCGACCCTCTCTGGTAATTTCATTGTCATTAAATCTAGGAATTTTTCGACTTGTTAGCTAGTTACTTTTGTTTTTAAATTTAGTCTGAGTGCTGCCGTCCTCAACGGCAGCTATTCTTTTATTTACTGGATTTAAATGTTTATATTCTAATGTATTAACCAGTATAACGATCTTTATAACGTAGTTTGCTGGTTAATTAATGTTTCTTCTCCAATGTGGTGTGTTTTTTTAATTATTCTTACCTCGTCATCAACGTTTAAACTTAACCTCATTTTAACCATCAATTTTAACATGTGCTTCTACTACCAGTAAGTAAATTTCTTTATTATGTACATCATTGTTAAACATATGCCTCTGTAGATGATCATTCTGGCCCGAAGATGAAACCAGTTTGGTTTCGAAACATGTCGCCACTTTAAATAAGTGTTCGTGGAGAAGACTATTGAGTTTTATTGCTTCATAGAGAGAAGGGAAATCGTGTCAGATCATTACTAAGATCAGTTATTTATTTTTTTGCTCATTGCGTTTAACTTGATATTTTCTCTTTTCATTCCTGTAACTCTTCTGGGGAGTGTTGGGCGTCACGGGGGGGTTTGATTGACAGACATATTGTGCAGCAGCAAGGTCATCAGCTTTGCACCATATTTCGCACAGTTGGTATTATGGCTAGAAGTGGACACGTCCAATAACTTCCAACATAAAAATCCTCTGATTTTTGTTTAAGTTACTGTACTGTCTTACTTATTCTGGATGTTTTAATATTTTTGCAAATTTAAGCGAATATACAGTGTTTAAGGGGTTATGTGTTTACTCTTCTTTAGGAAACTGTTAAAAATTGTCGCATTTTTGTTGGACTTTTCTGGTCATATATCCTGGTGGTCTTCTACAATAAATTAACACTAGATCGTCGATAAATTGAAGGTAAACTGTTCTGACAATATATCTTCTTCCTCGTATTATAGGTCTAAGGCCTGTTTTAACCACAAAGTGGTGCTATGAGCTCTCTTTGCCTTTAGGCCGGGTAGGTGACTAACGTTGTCTGTCGAAAGTGAGGAAGAGTTCCCATAATTAGGGGTTAACGACTACCACAAGTGTTAGTGTAGCAGCCGGTGAGTGTACGATTTTTAAAATCCTTCTAGAGTCCGCCGGGATTCGAACCCGGGCCGGCCGCCTGAGAAACGAGCATTTGCTCGCTGGGCCATCTGCTCACAACAACAATATACCTTGGCTTCTTTAAATATTAACAATATCGCACTTAGTCATTTAGCGAACCAAATTATTAATGCCACAATATATATTTTGTAAGCTTACTGACTAATTTGATAAACTAATTTTTAAATAATGAAGCATTGGATTGTTACCAACACATTTTTGCATACCTTATTACTATTTATCTTGGTATTTCTTCTTGATAGGACTATAAAGGAGGCGATGTTCCTAACTATTCCGGTGAGATCTCTGGCTATGGAGGGCTATGGAACCCGCACCACTGCTTAGCAGGCCAAAATCCTCCTTTGGGTGGGTACCCTAATATAATCACCACATTCAACTCTGAGCTAGGTAAATGAAAAAATCAGATGCAGCCTTTAAACTATTAATTGTTCGCCTCAAGTGTGGCAGAGGCAGCAGTACGGTGGTCTGGTCAACAATCGTCTGACTAGAAATGGTTCCCCAAACACCCCCACACAGAGCCAGAAGAAGCCTCGCCGCAGGGTTGCAACAATAGCCCAAAGAAGTGCGGCCAACATCAGGGAACGAAGGCGCATGTTCAACCTCAACGAAGCTATTGATAAGCTTAGAGAAAAAGTAAGTTGAAAATAGAATGATTGTGATCATGTTTAGGTTATGGCGTAGTGGATATAATTAAAAAAACTTTAGGTGCCAACATTTGCCTATGAGAAACGTCTATCTCGAATTGAAACTCTTCGACTGGCCATTACGTACATCAGCTTCATGACGGAGTTGCTGCATGGAACAAATCATGAGCACAAAGGCAACGATATGTATCCGCAAAGGGCATATATTCCTTAATTGGTCAATTGAGAATTGTATTGTGAACCATTTTAAGTCGAATTGTTGCTGTTGTTGTCCAATTCCTTATAGTTAAGAAATATTCTTTAGCTAGCTATAAAACTTTCATTAATACTGGTCAAAACTAGTCTTCCATTGTGTACCTAATAAATTGTATTGTATGTGTCGTATGTTAAAGTGTAATTATATGTTAATATACCGATAACTTGTAATTATCTATTTCAAATTAAAATTAATTGAAGTATTAGTTATTAATCGTATTTTTATCAGAACTATAGCACATACTTTTACTCAATAACTACGTTACATCATTAAAAAAACAAAAAAAATCTTTATCTCCAATGTGCAATGGTATATAAAACTTTAGCAGTAAATAAACCAAATAAAATAGTAGGACAGATCATATGTACTGGTACTAAAACACATCCTTTTGAGCCAGTCAGATTCCAGGATAGGGAAAAGCTTCTCTATTCTTCTTGCAACAAGTTTTTTGGTTTATCTGTCCCTGCCGTGTTGACCCTACTACTTTCATACATTTTCTCCCATTCTTGTCTTAGATAAACTTTACTTTTCCTGCTTTCTTCTGACTTGTGGTGTCTATTGTTTGATTAATTTTTATTGCATTTTCTTCATAAAAAAGCTGTACAAACTTAGCGACTAAGTGAAGTAGACTTCAAAGCCACTAGCCCATCAACATCTCTTAGGATGGTTTTCGATGCTCTTTTATCGAGTGCAGTTTATTCAGATTGTTCTCTATGCACCCATGTGTGTGGTTCTTTTCATTTCTTATAAAACTTCATTCACTTCTCTCGTAACTTATGCATTTTTCATTCGTAGTCTATCGGAAGAATACAATAAAAAATAATCTGTAAAGGGCTCAGAACCTCCCCCACAAGTGGAAGTTGTGGCCCGAAGAATCGAAGGAAACTAGGGGTAAAAATATCTTAACGTTCGTAATAATACTGAAACAATAAAAGAAAACACGTGGTAATGGGAATTGCATCACTTTGCAAATAAAAAATCTGGTGTGATACACTCACACAACTTTCTTTTACAGTGGTCTTATAATTAGTCAAAAATTTCATTTTTAATTTTTAACCATTTGTTAAAAATTTTCAAAAATTACAAATTCTACAAAAACGGTACAAAATCGAGTGTTAGTTGAAAAGAAAAATTTTCTCTAGAATTTTAAGGTGAATTCAAAAATGTAATAATATACCGGGTGTTTTATTTAAAATAGGAGTTAATAAAAAAATAGAAAAAAACAAAAGAAACCTACTTTAGAAGTATTCAACTAGAAAATCACCTATCTCACATCAATACACATTAAAAATGTAAGAAAAATATAAAGTTTAAAAAAAATCGTTAGAGCCGTTTTTGAAAAAATCGAAGAAAACTGAAAAATTACAAGAGTACACACCTACTTCCGGTTATGCGATTTTCTTCAAAAGCTTGCTGTCTCATCTACATAGTACAAAAAACTTATATATGAAGTTTCAATGCCATACCTCTTTTCGTTTTTGAGATATTCTTTTCACAGACAGACACACACACACACAGACAGACACACAGACAGACAGACACACAGACAGACCAATGAAAAGAAATATGTTTTTTTGGGATCAGGGGACTCTAAAACGTGAAGATCTGTTAAAAACTCAATTTCGAATTTTTGGGGTGAATACAATACTTCCTTTATAGTAGTAAAAGGAAGTAAAAATAAAGCGCTTGTCGTTGCCCATTTTTGTCTCTTTTACAACATTTACCTTGTATCTGTCGGGTGCCACTTTCATGAAGGATAAAGCCTGAACTATGTGCCAACTATTACTTTTGCCTATTCCTCAGTTAAATCAAAAATAGGCAACATTTTTATAAGGTGCGCACCATGTATATATTTAGCGAACGTATATTCGGTTTCGTGCCGGGTAGACATATAGTCCGCATGGAAAATATCGATTTCTTCCAACAAATAAAGTATGATCAAATAATATGTTCAGCTAGTATGGCCATGGAATAGTTCCCAATTTATGAATGCAACTGTTTATACTTAACTGTCAAACCTGACATTTAATTTTTAACTAAGTTATAGTTGCATTCATAAGGAACTATTTCATAGCCATACTAGATGAAAATTATTGTTGATCATACTGTAGTTTATGAGCTATACCGCCAACAGAAACATGGTTTTCGTCATCCAGATACCGTGAAATGTCAATATCTGAAAAAGTCTTCGAAATTGATTTTTTTACGATTGCAATACTTTCTTCGTCTTTTAGACTAGGGAACTAACAAAGACATCTGCTTCAAACCTTAAACAGGGTAACTTGTTACCGCACAAACACGATAAATAAACCTAGACTACAAGGCCCTAGCTCTGTTACGATGGCGGTAACAAGAAGGTTTGCTCCAGCTAAAACTCAGCCGCGAGGGCGGGTTCTTTACGACCTTTGAGTTAGGGCTGTACTCCGGTACGAGAGGTAAAAGATGTTCAAAATGAAAGCGCCACCATATTTGGAATAGATCGGGAAAGCAAGATCAACTGGTAAGCCCACTGTAAATGTGGAAGTAAGTAAGCCCACCTTTTGACTTCTGCCTGGGTACAACGTGAGGTAGCGACGGCACAGCTGAATCGAACCTACCTTTTATGGCATCAACTTACACTCATATGGTTTCCTTTACATTAAAAACAAAACACAACAAAAGGCATGCAAACACCAATGGAAAAACGTAGATAATTAACAATAAACTCTATTGAAATAATAAAGTAGGTATAGCAAAGAACATTAAATGTCTACTAATTACATTTAAAAAGAATCAACAAAGGAGGTTAGTTAGGTTAAATTGCGTAACCTCTTAACTTAATTAAAAACAGCAAACTCGACTGCAAATGAACGACATAACTCACAGACGTTATTACACATTTAAGTAATCGAAAATGCTAACTCATTAGCCAAAAATATTTGATAATGGCTCCAAAACGAAACTGCCACAACGTTAAGTTAAATAGTTAACAAGGAAATATGATAGCAATTCATTAAATTCTGCAAAACAGCAATTACCACGGTTCTAACAATAAATGCAATATTACCCCGGATTGTTCAACACTTTTGACAAAATGTTCCGTTCACTGTACGCTATACACAATAAATTTACAATGCATAAACAGGTTACCTGAAGGAGATCAGCTGACTGTATTTGACGTGCGGAATTGTAGGTGAGCGCTTCTCCCAAATAAACTGCCCAAAATTCCTAAAGAAAAGAACGACTGGAAGACCACAAGGTGTTGGCGGGATGCTTGAACAGGGCCTCCATGAAGTTTGCCATAGCCGGGGTTGGCAAGATGAATTATAATCCCCCAAGGGTAGAAAGACGTCGCAACGACACTTCCAGTAACGAATAACGCAACTTACGAGATACAACATGACGTCGTACTAAGATCGAGTTGGCTCGTTTAAGAATCCGGTAAATAAATCCGCTAATGCGAAAATGAAGGTCTCGCAACCTTTCGGTAAAGGAATCTTTGATCACAACTCCCTTACTTGCGTTACTTGAATCCCCAGCTAACGTTCACATCACAACTAACACCAAGAGTTGTCATAAAAACGAAAAAGTTCTAGTCTTTGAGAAGACAGTCCGGTAAGTTCAACAGTTCCTCAGAAGGCACCAAAAGTTAACAAAAGCACACAACGGCACCCCGGTTGCAAAGCAAAGTACAACACGCATGTGATTTGTCAACCGATGAGATTCGCACGAGCTCGGGGGAGCACCGAGCCTTTCATGCCGGTTTCTTGACGCCACTGGTCCAATAAAGAAGGCGCCGATAGGAACAAAGCGTATGGGACTAAATTGCGTTACCCCAAACAGGAACAAAAGCTTGTATTTATATTAGTGGCGTACGAAGAAGTTGTCTGAGATCTCGTGTTATTTTCCTTTTTCTAGATTGAACAATTCAGGATATTATATGTAAATCCGCCAAACTTGAGAATTTGTGAAAAACAAAAAGGAGTGCCTTGTATTATATATTATGACGAGTTTGTTCTTTATTTCAGATGTTTTTTGTGAGATTGTGATTTTGTATTAAGAAATAAAAGTTGCACGTTTATGGTGCTCGTCATTCTAGATCATAAGTCAGACCGCGAGAACATTGGTCCTTCGAGCTGGATGAACAACGGCGTATTTTGACTTTGCATGAAGTAACGGTGATAGTAGCTGACTTTTGAATTTGACTATGAGTAAGGCAAGGCAAGATACTGGTGATAAGTTGCGACAGACTGATAGGTCAAACGCAGGGATTGCTCATGAAAGGCGACTGGGTCAATTGGTTAAATGTCAAATGACAGTATGTTAGGACAACTTTTGAATTTAGCGTTTTCCTGCATTTACATTTCAATATCAGCGTTTTACCGCATCTTTTAGTTCAAATATTGGCAATTTCGCACTCTCCTTTCGAATTCTAATATCGACGCTTCCCGATCGCTTTAACATAGTGCAGTTGTGATCGTTTGCCTATGTGCGACGGTTTTCCGCTCTTTATAATATAGTGCAGTTCTGATCCTACACGGATCGTTGCTGAGCGCAAAGGAGCTGCCGGAAAACGGCTTTAGAATGAATCGGTTTTTTGAGTTTATCCAGACAGTTGCTCAAGCTCGGCGTGTCTTTAATTTCAGGAAAGTCTAGTTTCCGCCTTCAAAGAGTCAAGAAGTTATATTGAGTGTGCGACTGCGGTTCCTGACGGTTTCTTAAACTCGTCAGGCTCCCTCATAATTAAGACTTCCGTTATGATTGAATTTGTGAAATAGTTTGTGATAATTTTTGCCTTTTCGAAATGGGTACTCGTTGGTCAAAATAGACGTTTGTACAGTAATCGTAGCCAAGAATGTGTATTGAGGAATTGGTAGCTCTATAATCGTTCTGGGCGGATAATAATTAGTGATAGTTTTTCCTCAACGGAGTGTCGTGTGTCGTAAAACTTGCCAGTCGTTTACGTATTTCGTTGTTCACTTCTTTGAAGGATATATATATCGTCCAAACCCTTGACAGACCGCAACCCCTGGTCGTGAAGGCGTTTCCGCATTTCTTCAAGCAGCTTGAGAGTTGCTGGGGCATCGGCATCGGCGGTTTCGTTGGACGTCAAGTAATGACTGCTGAACCCCTCAAAGGTTTTGTGTCTTTTGTAGTAATTTTAAGAGCACAATATGCAGTGAAAAGGTTATTTATATGACGAAGTGTCACCATTTTTACTTAAAGTAGTTGTCATTTAAAATTCAGAGTTTGAATAGTTATTACCGTCATTAAGTAAGTTTTGATTGTTTGCCGCTAAGTTTTATTGTCTGTAGTTAGTTTAATCGTTGCGTAATTAAAGTTGTTACCGCCATTAAGTCAGTTCTGATTATTTACCCTCAAATTTTATCTGTAGTTAGCGTAATTGTTGCGTAATTAATAATACTAACCTTTCCCGTTTCATTTAAGTTAATGTCAAATGTTTACATGCATATTTTCATGTTAATATATTTCATCTTAAATTACTTGTGCTTTTTTTTATTATGTTTATGACGATTGCATGCGAATTTGTATTTTGTGATGTGTTTCTTTTGTAAAGAGGTTTAGGGAGCTGTAAAGGAATTCAAGTAAAGATAAGTTTACCGAGACTGTACGCGGACCGTGGCCTGAGCACTGCCAAAGTTGGATTTAAAAGGTTGGTTGGCCGTTTCCACTTTTGCAGCGAGCCTACATGTATTTACCCAATTAGAAAAGTGATGGCGTCTAAGACATTTAATACCGTTTTTTTTAATAGGCCGTTCTCCTGATTAATTTCCTAATAAACCACCCCATCTCCCTGAGTGTAGCCGTCAACTGTTGTTACAGCCCATTGTAGCATAGTTGGGGTGACGGATGTGTGTATTTTGCCAATTTGTGTCGTTTTCATAGTGTTTAGTATTTTGGATGTTAAACTCCTGTCGTAAAGCATCTTTATGTTGTAACAAACTATCGTAAAGGTCGTTTTAACATGTAATAAGTCTCAAATCAAAAGTCAAGTACACGTTTAACGCCAGTCACGTGTCAACATTCAGTCATACATCAAAAGTCTGTAAATATAGATCATCCCATGTATTTCCGGTATGCAGTAGCCACGAAAATGGCGGGAAATTTAAACCTTGGAGTGTACTAGTAGGCTACATGACAGTAATTTTTAAACCAAATTTATCGCTTTTTTGGTCAGCGAAAAAACCATGAATTATGCACGCCTTGGCATTTTAAAATCATTTAACCTAAGGCCTATATTACACTAGGCCGCCTAGCCGCGCAACCAGCTGCGCCACCGGTGACATCGCATGTCATTGGGCATTGATTGTATAGAAACCTATTAGATTAGCGCAGCCGGTGGCGTCGCCTCAAACTGGCTGATGACTGGCTGATGTGCCCCGCGACCACGTCGGCAACCACGGGTCGCGGAGAGTCATGGCAGGGCATTGTATCGTATCGGGCCTATTACACTAAGCTGCCAGGCGGCGTAGCTAGTTCCGCCACCACTCGATATAGTCACCACGTGGTCAGTCTAGTGTGCACCAGAGATGAGAGAACATTCTGACAACAAGTATACATATATGCTCCTCCTTGTACTTTTAATAAAAAAAAGGCGTAGGAAGAGAAAAATGCATGTACACCCTATTCTGTCGTTAAGAGAATCTAAAGGGTTGTACTATTCTCTTTTTGATGAACTGTGTGGGGTGCTGGTCCCCCATCGGGCGCCTCCCCAGGTGGTGGATAGGGGAATGCCCCCCAGATATGGAGGGTATCGGGGAAATAAAATACCCGGGGCGAACCAAAACAAGCACCTACAGCGTCGGTCTTCAGAGAAGCGGCTGTAAACAGCGTCTGTTTCCCCATGTTAGGGGCGGCTGATAAGACATCTTCCAACCCGTCTAGCCAGCGTGGAAGATTAAGGCTACCACCCCCAACCCTTAAAGAAATGGCGAGTTTAAATAGACAAGGAAAAGTACCCCAGGTGGGTAGGACAAAGTATTCCGAATCCCACACCTTGAACAAGGTCAGCCTCATGGATTCTGGGGGAGGCAAAAACTCGCAACCACACAAGAGACCCATGACACAAAAAACCAAACTGTACGCTGCCACTTACAACATCCAATCAATGAGCTCTATTGAACGCCTTGAAGAACTAGAGGAGGAATTACAACATATAAAATGGGACATACTAGGTCTGTGCGAGACCAGATTACCCGACGAAAAATGTACCATTTTAAAATCAGGCCACTTACTATATCAAAACAATGGACAAACTAACACTCATATAGGAGGAACAGCAATAATGATTCACAAGAAAATCAAACATCTAGTCACCACAATGAAGGCCATATCACCTAGAGTCATATATGTAACACTGAAAATTTCTAAAAGATATACTCTCCAAATAATACAGGTATACGCCCCCACGAGTACAGCTGCAGACGAGGAAATAGATCAACTATACGATGATATCTCGTTGGCCCGAAGAACAGAAAATACACACTTTACTCTGTTAATGGGTGACTTTAACGCAAAAGTGGGGAAGCAAAACAACGACAACATCCAATATAGAGGAAATTTCGGACTTGGCTCAATAAATACTAGAGGAGAAATATTGATCAACTATCTTCAAGGTGAAAAACTATATTGTATGAATACATTCTTCCAAAAATCAGAACGAAGACGTTGGACCTGGAGAAGCCCTGACAACAAAACAAAAAACGAGATCGACTACATCATAACGAACAAAAAACATATCATAAAGGACGTATCTGTCCTAAACCAATTCAACACCGGAAGCGATCACAGACTTGTAAGGGCAACCATAGAAATAAACACGAAAACCGAAAGAAACAAGCTAATAGGACAAAAGAAATTTCCAACATCAGAACAACTGAAACATAATGCTGATCAATACATACAAGAACTAAATAAGAAACTATCAAATAAAGACGAATTATTAGCACTAGATATCGATGAACTAGAAGACAAAATACGGAATGCTGTAAAAACAGCAACCAAAAAGGTATGCTCAACAACTAAAACACACAAAAATACAAAAATAACAAAAGAAACTCGAGATCTAATGCAACAAAGAAGGAGAATAAATAGAGAACTACCAGAATATTCAAAACTTAACAAGACAATTAAAAAGAACATAAGAAGGGACATTAGAAAACATAACACAGAACAAATCAAACAAGTAATAGAAAACAACAAAAACATGAAGGTATTAAAGTCTGCAAGCACAAAAGGACGAATGAGATTGCACCAACTTAAGAACACAAACAATGACATCGAGACGGATAAAACAAAAATAACACAAATCGTCGAAGAGTTCTACACAAATCTATACTCCACCACTAACCCAGAACCGTACAATATAGACCATGTAAACGTCATAAACATTGGATCAGAGGAAGTGCCTGACATTACACGACAGGAGATAGAATATGCTTTATCCCACATGAGAAACGGTCGCGCGCCCGGTGAAGATGGAATTACGGCCGAAATGTTAAAAAACGGCGGTGTAGTTACAATCGAGTCGATAGAGACACTCCTGAATAAATGCCTCTCAGATGGCAGAATCCCCGATACCTGGAAAAATGCACAGGTAGTGCTGCTATACAAAAAGGGCGACAAACTTAAAATAAACAACTACAGGCCTATAAGTCTGTTACCTCACCCATACAAGCTGTTAACAAAAATCATAACAAACAGATTAACAAACAAGTTCGACAACTATCAACCCCCGGAACAGGCGGGCTTCCGCAAGGGTTACAGCACAGTAGAACACATACAAACGTTAAAGACACTCATAGAGAAATGTACAGAATACAATGTCCCACTCTACCTCGCCTTTGTCGACTATAGTAAAGCATTCGATTCTGTGGAACTATGGGCCATTTTCAACGCCTTAGACAATGCAAGAGTAGACTCACGATACAAGAACTTGCTAAAATATATCTATGACCATGCCACTCTCCAAGTTAAGATCACAGAAGAACAAGCAACAAATAAAATACAGCTAGAGAAGGGTGTCAGACAAGGAGATACGATCTCTCCAAAGCTGTTTACTCTCGCACTGGAGGACGTATTCAAGAGATTAGAATGGCGGAATAAAGGCATAAACATCAACGGCCGATACCTGAGTCATCTCCGCTTTGCGGACGACATTGTACTCGTCAGCAATAACATAACAGAGCTACAAGAAATGTTAACAGAACTTAAAACGGAATCAACAACAATAGGACTTGAAATGAACTTGGAAAAAACAAAAATTCTATCTCCTACCGAAGTAAACAGAATAGTAGTAGACGGAAACGCTCTCGAAAATGTTACAGAATACGTCTACTTAGGACACTTAATAAAATTAGGCAAAGAAAATCAAACCGCCGAAATAGACAGACGAATCCGCATGACCTGGGCAGCGGTAGGAAAACTAGGGAACGTACTAAAAGACTATGACATCCCTATTAACCTAAAAAGAAAAGTTTTTAATACCTGCATACTCCCGGTGATGACCTACGGCATGGAGACAACCTCGTTAACAGTGAAGTCCGCCAACAAGCTAAGAGTGACACAGCGAGCTATCGAAAGAACCATGCTAGGAATAAGCCTTAGAGACCGCATAGAAAATGCTGAAATAAGAAGAAAAACCAAAGTAGAAGATGTGATAGCAACCATAGCAGGCTCAAAATGGAAATGGTCAGGGCACATCGCCAGGCAAGAGGACGAAAGATGGACGAGACATGTAGTAATGTGGAGGCCAAGACAACATCGACGAAGCGTAGGAAGACCGAAAAGGCGCTGGATAGATGACATAAAAGAGAAGGCGGGAAGTACATGGTACCAAAAAGCTCAATGCAGATCGGAATGGAAGATACTAGGGGAGGCCTATGTCCAGGAGTGGACGGAAAAGGGCTGCTGAAGAGAGAGAGAGAGAGAGAGTGTGCAGACGACAATGCGTTTTTTAATTACTTAAGAATGTCTAGATCGTCTTTTTTTGAATTATTGTCACTTATAATTACACGAGAGCTTGTTTTGTCGAAGTACACTTGACATTTTAATGAGAATTTCGTTGCTTGGCAATTTAACGAAAAAAACTGCCTCTGAAAAAATTACGAGTCCGAAGGACGAGTAATTTTTTCTGGCAGTTTTTTGAGTTGAATTGCCTAAAGGCAAGGAAACTCGAATTATAAATGTTAAGTTTACTTCGATAAGAAAAAAAGCTTGAGTGTAATTCGGTACGACAATTTAATAAATACGTATTTAATTTACATATTAGGTAATTTAGAAGTCACTAAATTAACAAACAAGGCGAAAATTATTTTATTTATTTTAACGGAAAGTGCAGTTGTTAAAAACACAATTGTTATACACAAATTGTTTTTCAGAACCTTCTTGTTTTTTGCTTATAGTTTGCTGCATGCTTGTATTTTCAGTAATAGTTGTAGTGGTAGTACGAATGGAATTTATGATTTTAGTATGGTGCTCTTGGTCTAACTGAAGGTACGGCTTTAATGACGACGGATTGCTATGTCCTGTAATTTTCACTAATTTTTGTTCACCAATACCACTTCTGGACAATTCAGTTACGGCAGCAGCTCGGTTGGAATGGTTCGTAATTTTTACTCGACTGACATCAAGTCCAATATTTTTCGCCGAAGATTTGGTCCATTGGGAAAGATCATTTATTCCAATAGGAGAATTTTTATACCATCCTTTCGAATTCGTTTTTTGCCAGAATGGATTTGGCCTTGAAAAAACGTTTAACATGTTATATGGTATTCACGTTTTTTTATAATTTGATTAAACAATCTTAGTGGATATATATTTTCTTCTTGGGTGTTTGCAACCAGCCATTTACTGTCGGCCAATTGTTTATTTCTAAAAAGTAATAAAAAAATGATTAATTGTTCACATTTATATATCCTAAGTTTTTGTATGTATATATACTAAATATTCAACAGCAAAGGTTCACTCATTTGACTATCAGAATCTTCATTAGATGTGACTGAAGTGGCTTCAGCCGGAGGAGATTGTAAGGACATGTTTGCATCTAGGCGTTGTTGAAACTGAGTGTGGAAAAAATTTATTTGTGGTTGTCGATTTACTAGTCTTGGCTGAGACATTGTTTTCTGCTGTGTATGATGTTCGTTCATCGGACGTTGTTGCATATACTGTTGTTGCATGGGCTGCTCCACCGGCGCCTTGTACGAGTCGCCGACTGAGTCACCGGTGGCGTACAGTGTTGCCAGTATTTCACGTTGCCGAATCGCCTTTTCTATATGTCTAGGTAGCCCAAAAATAGCCAACTAAATTAGATACATTTTTTTTAAATTCATAATTTCCTGAAATAATTCAATAACGAAAACGGTAAATTAATGTAATAGTTATTTATTTAAAAAAAATGCTTCTTACAACTTATGCAATAATCGTTAATATGCAATAAAACTATACCTACTACCACAGAGCATATAACATGTTATATGTTCTTTGCTACTACCTAATAAGGAAAACATTATGGTAAACAGTATTAAATTATTCCTTGAATTTCTTCTGTTAATGTATTTAAGAGTTCTTCCTCATTTGTATCATCTTCTGATTTGCATATACCGGGTGATTATAAATGCTTTTCCATTAAGTTGCCTTTGAAATATTTGTTGTATGAATATGTTGCTGGCACTTAAGTCTATGTCAAATTCGAGGTTAGCAGGTTAGGTTTAGCTAACCTTGAATTTGACATAGACTTACAGTGCCACTAACATTATTCATACCACAAATATTTCAAAGACAATTTGATGGAAAAGCATTTGTAATCACCCGGTAGAATATGCAAAAGGTCGTCTGAAGGATTAAAATTTTTACAACAAATATTTTCATTACCAAAATTAGCTCTAAGTCGAAGTATTGCGTCTGGCAATTCTGTCTTCATTCAATTTCGCAATTTGCATTTTACCACAGTTATCACAAAAAATACGCGTTCGACCACAGCATTACTTAATGGCATTAATTTTTAAATTTCTTTAAATATGAATGTTCCACCAGCATTTGTAAAATTCATTGAACGGCACACAGTATAAAAGGCTTAGGGCCGGTTGCAGAAAGCAATGTTAAGTCTGGTGTTAGCTAACATCGCGTCAAAGTGAACAAAATCGCATCAAATTTTGTTTACTAATGTATTAGTTACCATAAGCATTTGAGATTTGATTCGTTTTTGTTCACTTTGACGTCGCGTTAGCTAACACCAGACTTAACATTGCTTTCTGCAACCGGCCCTTGGTCATCTACACCCCGTTTTATCCAACCTAAAAAAATTGAGCTTATATACAGAAGTTTGTTTTGGATAGTATCATGTCATACTTTTAAATTCATGAAATTTTTCCCACTCATCTCGGTATTTTTTTGTAAGAATTACGAAATATAGAATTGAAATCAGGTGTGCCCAATAGTTAGCCCAATTATCGCCAATATTTTTCGGAAAATAGCCCAGATTTCGCTTTGTCGCAAAATCATAAATTTTTTAGCAAACAGAACTATCCGAGTAGCCCAAATGGCGAAAAATCGCCCATGCTGGCAACACTGGTGGCGTAGAGTCCCTGTATATAGTATATACAGGGACTCTACGGTGGCGCAGCTGGTTGCGCTGCCAGGCGGCCTAGTGTAATAAAAGCCTAAAACTTGCCGCAGAGGAGAATTTTTGTTTGATTTAGAGCTTTCTGCATTTAATTTTACGTAAGTAAACTATTATTATTTTGTATTTTAAAGGAATTCTTATTAATATTGTGGATTTTAATGCAAGTAAGTCACTTGGTTCCTACGAATTTTTCATAAAAATGTGTTTAATCTCTATATTTTTTATCATTGTTTATGTTATTGTAAATTTTCCTTTTGTATATTTTTCGAATAAACGTTGAATAATGTGTTCTCTTCGTATTATTACGTCACCTTTGCCCCAACTATCTTTAGAGAAAAATTATAATGGGAATTACAAATGTGATCTGTTACCTTATTTTATTTTTTTAATCGATTTTGATAAACAAAATTAATTCGCCATTCTATTATAATGTTAGTAGCAACTAATTAAAACCCATGTTAACAATAAAAAATACAGACGAATTTATTTAGTCTTCAAACAGAAATTTTCGTCCATAGCTGAAAACTGGCCAGTCACCCCATTTTACTTTAAAGCGATGGCACATTTTATTTCGCATTTTTAACCAGAATATGATGTTGTAAACGCCTGTTCATTTTGTTCAACCAGTTATGAAACACCCTGTATATATAAAACGATAAATAGTGGATAAAAACGCATGGTTTAGAACGTTTATTTGAATGATACGGCACAAAATTATTGTAAAACACGAACAGTCAAACAAACTTATATTTTCCTAGTGTTAAAATTGCGTTTCACTTTAGAGCATTACGCCACATACTGCATTCTTAATTGAAATTTAGTATAACGTCATTTATGAGCATGTAATTTTTTCTAGGCTGCTATGCAGTAGGCTGCTATAATGAGAGCCGCGCCATCTACCGTTGGTTCTTAGAACAAAGGACTAAAAATTCGGTAATTTAGTAACTGGCCTTTCCTTATAAATGTCAAATTGAAATTGAAAATAAAGCAACACGTGCAAGTAGTCGTTAAAATATTGTAAGTAAATGTGGTTGTACATAAATTACAACCCTCGACACTTGCACGAAAGTCACAGTGACCGTAAACTTACAAAATGTCGATGTTAGCTGAACGAAAACGCAAGCAAAAATTTTGCTTAAATCCACAGGGAAATTTATGGAGCAAAGGTATGCAAGGTTTTTATTAGAAATCCTTAGAATTACTACCTGGAAATAAATATTTATCCGTTGAATATGTAAATATACAATTTAATGTTCATAATGAGAACTTAAAGGTGTAAGGTTATGTCTAATTTGACGTTTAACATAACCTAAACTATGTACAACAGGCAACATATTTTTAACTTTTAATTTTGTATTTCCTCCAACACATTACAAAGCCATATCAGAATCAGAGCCGTTAACTTTGAAAGTGATTATGATTTGCAGACACCAACACATTTGGTCAAAAAATGCTGGCCCGCATGGGTTGGAAAGAGGGCAAAGGGCTAGGGCGCAACGAAGACGGCAATACTAGCGTTATAAGAGTGTCCTACAAAAATGATACGATTGGTAGGTATTTGCAGTTCACATCGATGCACAAACATTAATTACTTTGTTGCTAGGCATGGGTTACAACGATTCCGGTGAATCTTCATTGCAGCAGGACAACTTCAACACACTTCTGAAGGAACTAAGCAATTCTACCGATGCTGACATAAAGCAGCCACATGAGTTGAAGTCGCTTGAGAAAAAATCCCAGAATTCTCGTGCCAGAGTGCACTATAAGAAATTCACCCAAGGAAAAGACCTCAGCCAGTATTCCGAGAAGGACTTGGCTAACATTTTTGGCAAAAAGAAGCTGACTGCAGAGCCAAAGGTTGAAATGGAAGAAGAGAACGATGATTGCGTTTACAGTGATAATTTGATTGAACGTGGCTCCATGGCCGATTATTTTAAAAGTAAAATGCCCATTTTCCACAAATTTGGTTTGGGTTTTAGTAATGGAGCAGCAAATAATGATAACACGGATATTAGTGATTTTGGTTCTGTTAAAGCTGACGATGAGGCAGCAAGTGTTTCAAACTGGAAAAAAAGCAAAAAATCAAAGAAGGAAGCTAAAACTTCATTTGTTTCATACGTTTGTGACGAAATTGTTAATACGACACCGAAAACAAAGAAGAGGAAATATTCAGAAGAGCAGTGTGAAGAAGTGTTTTCAAAAAAAGCAAAAACTGAGATGAACGGGTGGAAGTGTAAGCTGGCGAACTCGTCTTAATCGTACCGAAGCGCAATGGACATTCGTGATACCACCACAAAAATTGTTGACATAACTTTGAATCATGGTATTATAAGTGAGTATTTTCAGTTATTTCATTGCAACATCTAGTCGCGAATTTGTTATTATTCACCACACTTTATACACATTTATTTAGGCAGTAATGCCTTCCTGTGCGTTTCAGGTAGAAATTTGTAAACAATATTTATTTATGTAATGTTCTCACTCTGTATGTATTTGATGGAAAGCGTATTCGGTTTCGAACCAGGTAGACATATAATCTGCAGCGAAATTTTGACTTCCTCAAATTGTTTTAAAGCCAATAGACGAACAATACAATAGAATACCTACAATACAGTGTATTCATGTTAATTACAATAATAATGTTTACGTACATTAACTGAATTTATTATTTTTTTTTACAAAGTTTAATTTAAAAGATATACAATTTCTATTACAAATAACATTAAAATAATACATACCGATACAACACAGTCACAAGATTTATAGTGTAAGTATAAATTAAAGTTTAAAAGATAGATATTTATTTATAGAATTTACTGGCGGTTAAAACAAAGAAAGTTATTTTTTAGTGTGGCTATTATTAATGAAATTACGGACTGTATAGCGATTT
This sequence comes from Agriotes lineatus, assembly GCA_940337035.1. Lineage (NCBI taxonomy): Eukaryota > Metazoa > Arthropoda > Insecta > Coleoptera > Elateridae > Agriotes > Agriotes lineatus. The sequence continues at coordinate 53,744,225 of OW679203.1, forward strand.
ACATCCTGTATAGGAATAGAGCCGTAGTATCTTTTATATTTGAATACTATCTGTTGCCCGCGACTTCGTTCGCATGGTCTTCAATTTAATGCGATAATATATTTAGTACAAGTACCCAGCATGCGTTGCAATGCCACTCAAAGAAAGTGTTTGTGTTTTAATTCTGTTCATTGAAGTGCTTTTGGATACACAATATTTTTTGTATCTGTTATCTAATGTCGACCGGCAATTGGAATTTCACAATAAACACCACTTGTTATACCACACACGAAATAAAATGTCACTGTTTGCATTTGATTCGATGCAATTATGTCAAGCGTGCGCACTCATACACCGAAAACACACGAACTGCCACTAAGCTATATGAAATACACTCATTTGTTGAAACGACTTGCGCACCACCTAATGTAAAATGGTTGTACTAATTCAGAAACCTTAGCGGGCATGCGCACAACAACTCACCAAAGTTTCATCATATTTGGATGAATGGTATAGGAACGCATACGGGACAAACAAACATTCATTCTTATATACAGGGTGGATTAAAAATGGCACATCTTAATACTAAAATATTGGATTGGTCTTCAAAAGCCCTCACGAGTGGTATATAAAAAATACTTTTTCTCAGGGACACCTCTGTTTTGTAGTGACTCATTTTTATTTTTCTAGTGTGGTCCTAACGGAGGTTTGCAATCACTTCATATTTACATCTCATTCTCTTCAGGTATTACAGTGTAAATGCACCACATATAGTATTTCCTATAATATAACAGAAAGTGACATATATCTCGAAATTTTCAAATTGCTCTAACTTTTGATCAGTTTTATATAAAGTATTGAATAATATACTCATTTTAAAGGCAGTTTAATGCTCTACAATTTCTTGTTTGAGGATTTTCTTCTCAAATGAACGCTAAAGAAGTTCAGAGACAAAGTTTATCCAAAAACGTGAGGCAAAAAAAGTTTTTCGAAAATTTTCGAACCTCAAGAGCGAGACCTCGAAAGCTATAAGAGATACGAGAAAAATTAATAGAAATTCTTGTAGGAAATTGTATCAGTTTAAATTTGGTACATAACCACTTTTTGGGGTTATATAGAACAGGTTATACAAGTACGAAGAGCTTAAGAAAGCAAGAGTAAAGGGAGAAAGTTATGAAAACTACAAAGGAACTGTTTTTAATAGAAAGACAATCGGACCTTGCAGGTAAGTTGATAACTTCAAAATTCTGTACAATACCTCTTTTATTCGTACAGTTGTAAGAACAAATGCTTCATGAAAATACCCGATGGAGACAAAACGAAATTTTTATAGTACCGGGTAAAGTCAAATTTATACCCATTCGGAGTCACGTGATAATCTAGTAATTTTACGTATGTCGATTCTTAAAAATGCAGTTTTAGGGTAATAAATGACATTCCATTTTGTAGGTTATCCTGACATCTGCCAATTTCTAAAACAAGGTTGATACGGCTTTATTCTCTTATATGAAATCAAACTGACACAGGTTAAAGAAAACATAACATGTCGTAAAATGTAAATATAATAAAGATATGTCAGCTGCTACATTAAAAACCTGCTGCGTATAGCAAATTTTAAATCAATTTCTGTGCATGTATGTTCTGTTATAAAACATTGCCATTTGAAGCCTATTTCCTTGCACAATCTATTTAGGGATGAAACTGAATGTAAAAAATCTCCTCCAGGTTCATCAACCAAGCGTTTTTTAGGTTTTTTTATGGTTACAAATTCTTTAGCTACATACATTTTATATATAGTGTCCCTGATGGAGTTCTTGACTGCTTCGTCGACTTCCGTTTTTGCATTCTTCACTTTCTGGCTCATATTTTCGGTAAATTGTGCTCTCCGAGATATTTAACGCAAGAGACGCACGGCGAACAGCGCTGGAAGGTGAAACTGTTGATTTACTATTATTAATATTGTCGTACTCTTCATAAAAAAACGCATAATATTCAAATTGTTGTGACTGCTCGTTATACCGCATGTTCGATGGTTTCTTTTAATTTTCAGTTTTGGGCTCAACAATTTTAGGTTTTATTACCCTTATCTCAATAACTTACACGAAAAATATAATCTGACAGATTAGAAACGTCAAATTTTAAAATTAATTTTATGAATCGACATGCCTTTTTTTGGAATTTCTTCCATTTCATCTATTTTACTAAAGATGAACAGTGACAGACAAAAGTCACGTGACTCCGAATGGGTATAATTTTGACTATAACTATAAATGATTGTGATTTTTTTTCTTAGGTTGGCACTGTTTATGTTGGTGGCACTGTACGTTTATGTCAAATTCAATGTTCGCAGGTTAGGTTTTGCGTCATTCTGTGTCAAAACTGACGCAAAACCGAACCTGCTAACCTCGAATTCAATGTTCGCAGGTTAGGTTTTGCGTCATTCTGTGTTAAAACTGACGCAAAACCTAACCTGCTAACCTCGAATTTGACATAGACTTACAGTGCGACCAACATAAACAGTGCCAACTTAAGAAAAAAAATCACAATCATTTATAGTCACCCGGTATATTATGATACGAGTTTTATAAGAAGCATTTCGTAGCACGCACAGATTTAGGGTACGACGATCGAAGCGGGCAAATAGGGTAATTTCACCCCCTAAGGAGTAACGGACCCGACAGACTTTGTCCCGCCCGAACGTTGGTTTGCCTGCTATTAGCGGGTTCAGCAAACGTTTTTTCGATAGGTATGCAAATTTTCGATTTTTGTCATTTTAAAAAATATTGGGGGGGGGGTGAAATTTTGGGGTTATATCAAAGAGCATATATGCTCTTTGGTTATATGTTATGATATGCGAGAAATCTTTTTAAAAATTCCTCAAAAATTTTTTTTAAAAATTCCTAGAACTCGATTGCAGCGCCACCTATCGGGTCCAATTGTGAATCTAAACCATCCAGGAACCCACTCAAACACACACACACATTTTCATCAAAATCGGTCCAGCCGTTTAGGAGGAGTTCAGTCACATACACACGTACAGAAGAATTATATATATCAAGATAATCAACTTTAATTTGTTATAAACTTAAGGAACGGTTTACAAGTCAGTAAACTGTTTGTTTCGAAATAAGGGGTATTTGATGCAAATAATTATGCACGTTTAGGAATGATTTGTTATTTTCTTTAAATATACATACATTGGTTATTAACTTGCATTTTACTGTTACCGGTCAGAACTGCATTGACTTTGGCTTTCCCGTTTTTGTTCAATTAAACTTAAAACAGGGGGCACCTAAACATTACAATAGTTGTTACCTTACAACCCACGACCACCTCATGCTTGTCGCAAATTCGCGGGTTTGGCGGCTGTATATAAGAAACGATATCGTAAGAATTTCCAAATTATAAAAAACTGCTAAGGATGTTTTAATCCGCAAAATGGGAAGCAAGAAGTATCTTAAAAACTATAGACCGATGTCACCACTATCTCACCTACACAAATTGCTGACGAGAATCCTCACAGATCGAATATCTAGCCACCTTGATGCATTCCAAGCCATCGAACAAGCGGGTTTCCGGTGTTCCACACTCTTAAACGGGGGTGTGGTACACAAATAGCGCCCCACGTTGGGCGCCATTTATGTACCACCCTTAAGCGAGGGGTGTGTATAACCCTAGCTAACTCTTAATTCTCGGTAGAATTATGGCGTGAATAAGAACGATACAACGGTTCTTAAAGTTACAAAAAATCAGAACAGTTTTTACAAAATGGGCGCCAGTCGTTAAACACAACATGAAATTAAATCTAGCTATGAAAACATCACCACCTACCTTGCATGCCTCTTACTTTAATCTAAATCTCAAAAATAACCCTATTAGGTTCATGAGGGGTTTGTTCAGGGTACATATACGATTTCAGCTGTTCCTATGTGACATGAGCGTTGATAAAACTTTATATTACGTTAACACGGTCTTTTTTTATATTCAAACGCCTTTGCATCCAAACACTCAATACAATAGCAGACAATCGCCTTCGTTGATACAATCAATCGCTGAAATTCAAATTGCATGTACCAAGTGTTGGTTGAGCTGTTGGTTCACGCGCTATTGAAAGCAGTCGAATTAGTACAGAACAAAAGAAAACTAGAAAATATCTTACCAAAGATGGAAGTCGGCCTCAAGTAAATTTTCAAAAAGACGCCGCTCGAAGCGTACTCCTAAATTGTGGAGAGAAAGAATTTACGGCTAGGAAACAGTCTACTTGATCAAGGCAAGACATTCAAATTTCGCAGGAGGCTTGAAATTGTCCAGCGTTCACAACCGCTCGAGACGAGCGTTTGCAATCGGAAACCAACACTTGCAAAAATCTCGTTGCAGGTACCTTTATTATCAAAGGTTGTGTGCCTTTTTGGGAAAAAACAAAATTTTTCCGCACCGCGCTCGGCTAAAAGAGTAGCGCACGGAATATTGATATTAGAGATGCGAGCCGCATCGAAGAGCGAATCGCAAAGAACGCAACAATTGAAATCGGGCGTTACACCGTCAAAGGTACAACACCATGGACTACTTACATACGTTACGATAATTGATCAAAAAGTCCCAAGAATATAAGCCATCAGTGTTCATGGCATTTATTGATGTCAAAAAGGCGTTCAATAGCCTACTATCGAAAAGTGGTCGCGAATAAACTCACTGAAAAGATGTTGCATTAATTACCGATGCATACAGCTTATTGAAGCTTCGTATGGCTACCATGACAGTTCTAAATCCGCAACGGAACACGACCAATCAATATCAAACGGGGTATAAGACAAGGAGGCACAATGTCTCTAAAACTGTTGTAGCCTGACGGGCTAGTTTAATTTAATTTAATTTAACTGCTACAAACACCAGACTGATACTGCCTCTCCAGGATAGCTCAATGCCAAGATCCAAATAATAAACTCAACTTGTAAATCGGGAAAGAGAACACAAAATAATCTTCATCATTGTATAAGATTTATAACTAAATACATCACAAATTCAGTTGTATTCAATCAGGCAAAGAAACAAAAATGTAACAACGTTTGTAAAATCAATACAATTCTTTTAACGGAACGTCTCACTCGCTTGAAATCGGCCCTGTCAGTTTCTTTCGGGACAGCCTATATACGGAGTATGTCCAATGTCCAGTAGATAATAGCTTGCCAGGCCTGTACAGATAAAATGTGGAATGTAAACATTGAATTCTGTCTTTTAAATTGTTGAAAGTACGGGCAATATCAAATTAAATAATATGGATACCTGGCGCAACTCGTATTTTATCCCGGGGTCCAGATGTGATTGTTGGCGGACGGCGAGATTAGCAGGTTTTACCTGTGCCAACTGCTTTGTGAATCCAGGTGTGAATTTCGATTGAATAACTGTTGTTTCTTGTTGGCGATGATCCCCGTCGGGTTACCCTCGCTTCCAACGTGCGTGCTTATGAACGTTGGTCCCTGGCTTGCTAGGCGGGACCTCCTAGTGCACGTTTTCGACCTCGATGGTGCCCAGTCGCTCCGAACGCAATTAACGGGTTTAATTACGTCGGCGTCGTTGTCCGAGCGCAGGGAAATTTAATTCGCAGACGGAACCGTCGCCGGCGAGTTCGGTTTGATTCCCCTAACCACTAGATGTTGGAAATCGTCGTCGGCGAGTTCGGTTTGATTCCCCTAATAACTAGGTGTTGGGAATCGTCGTCGGCGAGTTCGGTTTGATTCCCCTAACAAATAGGTGTGGGGAATCGTCGTCGGCGAGTTCAGGATGGCTTCTTTAGTAACTAGGTGCAAGGAAAGATTACTGATGAGTCTCGGATGACCCCCCTAGCAATGGGGTGCGGGGAAATATTACTGATGAGTCTTGGGATGACCCTCCTAGCAATCGGGTGCGAGGAAAATATCACTGATGAGTCTCGGATGACCCCCCTAGTGATCTGGGATGGGGAAACGTCACTGATGAGTCTCGGATGACCCCCCTAGTGACCTGATGCTCGGATGGCTGGTAGAAGTCCCTTCGAAAAGTCCAGAGACCCTCCTGAGGTAAACTAGGTTAGGAGAGAGGATTAGGAAAATTCTAGGAATATTCTGCCGGTCCATAGCTTCGATTTCTTCTTTTATACCCTGGGCTGGCGTAATCAGCAGGTCACGTCGGTTTGTTGGAGCGGGGATTCTTCTAGGTGCGCGGAGGTGTCCCTGCGACTTCTCGCGGTGACATCACCTAACGTTCTCGGCGACATCACCTAACGTTCTCGGCGACATCACCTAACGTTCTCGGCCCGGCGCTCCGGTACCTAATGTGGTGTAAGCCGAGGGAGAACTCGCAAATTTAGTTTAAATTCTAAAATCGCGTTCGCGTTGGGCGAAACGTTACACTGTTTACAAATACTTTAGAAGACGTATTCAACACCATTGAGTGGAGTAGCAAAGGAATTAGTATGAATGGGAAACTGCTGAATAATTTACACTTTGCCGATGATATTTTTGTAATTGTGGATAACATGAAAGTTCTCTAAGAAATGATAGAAAGCTTCAAATCGGCAACCTAACAATACGGACTCTACGTGAACGTGTCTAAAGCCAAAATGATGACACCGTCACACCAATGCATCTTGAAGAAGAAAAGGAAACCGAATTGATGGAAGAATATGTTTATTTAGCATAAAAAAGTTTGTTCTCAAAAGACTGTCAAAAAGAAGTAATCAGAAGGATGCAACTGGGATCGGCTGCTTAGGGAATACTGAGAAGTGTATTTAAATCCAACTTTCTACAACACTTATAGACAAGTGTCATGACAACAATGACATGCTAGTGAGCCCTGGACTTTCTCGGAGGGTTGCATGAAAAATAGGAGAGCGGCGCAGAAATCAACGGAAAGGCCCACGCTAGGAATTACACTACAGGATAGGAAAATAAAAAGTTGGATCAAACAAAGACCAAAGTAGCTGACATCACAGAACGTATAGTACGACAATGGAAGTGGGCTGGGTGATCTCTTGCGAACACAAGACAATCGATGGATGCGGAATGTAACAGAGTGGAGGCTAAGACTAGACAAAGGCAATCGTGGAAGACCGACAACACGCTGGCGAGACGACGTTCAAAAAATGTCAGGTATCCAATGGATGAGTAAAACAGCCAACTAAAAAGAATGGAATAAAGTTGAGGCGACTTATATCTAGAAACGGAGTACCGAAAGCTGATAATGATGACATGGAGTATGGAAAAATTTAATTCAGAGACGAAAGAAGGGGAAACGTTTTAGATCATTACTATGATCAGTTCCTGTAACTCCTCTGGGAAGTATTGGGCGTCCCTGTGGAGGGGGGGGGGGGGTTGGATTGACAGTTACTACTACACCTTGGTATTATGGCTACAAGTGAACATGTCGAATAACTTTTTTAACATAAAAATTTGCTGATTTTTGTTTAAGTTACTGTATTGTACTTATTCTTGATATTACATTATTTTTACAAATTTAAGCGAGTATAAAGCGTTGAAGATGTTATATGGTTACTCTTCTTTAGGAAAGTGTTAAAAATTGTCGCATTTTTGGTGAACTTTTCTCATCATAAATAATATATCCTGGTGATCTTCTTCAATTAACACTAGACCGTCGATAGATCGAAGGTTCTGAGCTGTTTGACAATATATCTTCTTCCTCTTATTATAGGCCAGTGGCCTGTTTTAACCACAAAGTGGTTCTATGAGCTCTCATTGCCTTTAGACCGGGAAGGTTGTACCAACCATTGTAACTTACCTTGGAAGGCTCACACATCTCCGACTAGCTCAATACACGGCCGCAATAAGGGTATAATAAATGTGGGATTTAATTTTAGTTCACTTTCTCATAAAGGTCTTAGTTCATTAAACAAAAAGTATTGGGCGCCATCAAATTTATTCAAAATTGTTAATTTTTTCAATATTTATACCTTTTACATTCAATCTTACATTTTATATTCAATCTTACTTTTTACCAATACTAAATTCCAAATTAAAGTTCTATTTAACAGGTTGCTAATATTTATATATGATAACTTTTACCTATTCTTTAATATGGGATTGATCCATCAAGGTCATCATTGGTTATTTGCTTTATTTGACTATGTTATGACTACAATGGATGTTTATTATACTTATTGAACATATTACCTCTTTTATGTAGGACAAAGATATAAAGAGCTCTTCATACCCCTGTAATTCCTTTTAGTAATTTCATTCTAGGTTAATGACAGATTTCCTGTTTAATTAAATTTACTTCTTCAAGTATAAGAAAAGTCCGTTATTTACAAAACGCGACTCATCAGTCCGGCCCACAAGAAGGTAATTAACAATCTTATATCAATATTATTCCATTAGCTAGTATTGTGGCTTATGCCCTTATTTAGTAATAACAAACATATTATATTTAACTAATTATGCGAACAGCAATTAACGATTCATAAACTTGTTTAGAACCAACCTATGGTTAACACGAAGAAATCAAGGTATCGCCTCTCTTGACCTTTCCCATAGAGTTGAGTTCTTAGATAACTAGAAGACCCTCATCGTCACACCAAGAAAGTGTCTTTCTTCGGTGAGTTTTATTTCTCAACAATTAATTTTATTTTGAATAAGGTCCTCTTTTATTGATTATTTCTCTCCTCATGGCTTCACCATCACCCTGGAGACTATCGTTCCACCCTATCATGACGGATAGTGATTGAAAAGGAGTACAGAACTATAGAGGAGGCCTAAAAGCTAAATCAAGGTTACCCCTAATTAAGATTTGTATGAATTATCGTCTTATTTACCTACCAGCTAACTAATAACTGCTTTTTCCCAATGGATTTTTAATATATTGTAGAATTTATTAATTAAAACCTTACAATCACAATGTTTATCCTTTTTAAGCTAGGACTTAGAAATAGTGTAGCTTTTTTGGCGACGCAGAAAAGCTTCTTTCTGCTTTTTGCACCAAAACAGGAAGTAGTTTTTCGTTTATTATTTTTTTTTCTAATGTAATTGCTAGCCTTCTAAAATATCTAAATTAATTTATTGAAAGAGTGTGCAGCTCATACACTGCTTATCTGCTTTAAGTTGCCTATCTATCAGGTTTTAATAATACCCATCGGTATTCCTTATACTAGTCAAGCTCTATACTGCTACAAGGTAGCTAGCCTTGCTCATGGAAAGTGAGAAAAAGTTTCCTTGTTTGGGAGATAACACTACCACAAGTGTTAGCGTGGTAGCCGAAGAGTGTACGATTTCGAGAATCCTAGAGTCTGCCGGGATTTGAACCTGGTCCGGCCGCCTGAGAGACGAGTAATTGCTCGCTGGTCCATTCGCTTGCACCGACAATATATCTTGACTTTTTTAAATGTTAACAATACCGCGCTTGGTCATTTAGCGAACCAAATTATTAATTTGATAAACTAATTTTTAAAGTAAATAATGAAGCATTGGATTGTTACCAACACTTTGGATACCTTATTACTATTTATCTTTGTATTTCTTCTTGATAGGAATATAAAGGAGGCGAAGTTCCTAACCTCTTTTGGGTGGGTACCCTAATCTAATCACCATATTCAACTCTGAGCTAGGTAAATGGAAAAATCAGGTGCAGCCTTTAAACTATTACAGAGCCAGAAGAAGCCTCGCCGCAGGGTTGCAACAATAGCCCAAGTGCGACCAACATCAGGGAATAAAGGCGCATGTTCAACCTCAACGAAGTTATTGATAAGCTTAGAGAAAAAGTAAGTTGAAAATAGCAAGCTTAGGTTATGGCGCAATGGATATAATTATAAAAACTTTAGGTGCCAACGTTTGCCTATGAGAAACGTCCATCTCGAATTGAAACTCTTCGGCTGCCCATTGCGTACATCAGCTTTATGACGGAGCTGATGCATGGAACAAATCCTGAGCACAAACTCAACGATATATATTCACAAAGGGTGTATATTCCTTCATTGATCAATTGAGAATTTTATTGTGAACCATTTTAAGTCGATTTGTTGCCATTGTTGTCCAATACCTTATAGTCATGAAATATTCATTAGATAACAATGAAACTTTCATTAATACTGGTCAAAACTAGTGTTCCATTATGTACCTAATTGTATTGTATGTGTCGTATGTTAAAGTGTAATTATATGTTAATATACCGATAACTTGGAATTATTTATTTCAAATTTAAATATAATTGAAGTATATAGTTGTTGCGGATATATTGTTATTATTTTATATTGTTAGAAAAAACATATAGTCGCTTTTGATTTTTAAAAATGCCAGAGTTTTGTCAACAAAAAATAAAATAAAGTTTTCTGACACAAAACGTGTTAACAGTTAATTTTAGCCGGCAGTCTAGCTTTAAAAGTATACTCCAATAGATGTTGGTCCTTCGAGCCTTCTAGCAGTGGAATAAGCAAAAATTTCTCAGAACAAAATACTTCAATTGCCGTATTGAATAAGCCATTGTTCAGAACCTAACCTATCCTAACCTAACCTTACCTTACCTTACCTAACTTAACCTAACCTTACCTATCCTAACCTAACCCTACCTAACCTAACCTAAACCAATGGTTACTGAGATACAGCACTATAAAGTTTTTGAAAAACGCCCCCCAGCCATAAGCAAAATATATACGAAAATAACGAACCATCCGACTGAAAATTGATTGTGAAGCGTGAAAAAAATTTTTCTTCGTGGAAAACACTCTGGGGCCTTCGGCGAGGCTCCGCGCAGCGTACCTCACCGAAGGCTAATGACAAGTCACACTGCGCGCCACCTAACTTAACCTTACGTAGCCTAACCTAACCTTACCTTACCTAACCTAACCTAACCTAAACCAATGGTTACTGAGATACAGCACTATAAAGTTTTTGAAAAACGCCCCCCAGCCATAAGCAAAATATATACGAAAATAAGGGACCATCCGACTGAAAATTAATTGCGAAGCGTGAAAAAATTTTTCTTCGTGGAAAACATTATGGGGCCTTAGGCGGGTCGCCGCGCAGCGTACCTCACCGAAGGCTAATAATAAGTCACACTGTGCGCCACCTAACTGAACCTTACGTAGCCTAACCTAACCTTACCTTACCTAACCTAACCTAACCTAAACCAATGGTTACTGAGATACAGCACTATAAAATATATACGAAAATAAGGGACCATCCGAGTGAAAATTAATTGCGAAGCGTGAAAAAAATTTTTCTTCGTGGAAAACACTCTGGGGCCTTCGGCGGGTCGCCGCTCAGCGTACCTCACCGAAGGCTTATAAAAAGTCACACTGCGCGCCACCTAACTTAACCTTACGTAGCCTAACCTAACCTTACCTAACCTAACCTTACCTAACCTAACGTAACCTTACCTAACCTAGCCTAACCTTACCTAACCTAACCTAACCTTACCTAACCTAACCTAACATAACCTTACGTAAACTAACCTAACCTAACCTAACGTAACCTTACCTAACCTAACCTAATCTAACCTAACCTTACCTAAACTAACCTAACATAACCTAACCTAACGTAACCTTACCTAACCTAACCTAACCTAACCTAACTTAACTTAACCTAACCTCACCCAACCCAACCCAATCCAACCGAACCCAACCCAACCAAACTAACCCGACATAAAGACATTTTAAAGCGAACGTGCCCTAGACTTAGTGTGGGACATTTTAATCTTTACTGGTGCTGTATCTCAGTAACCGTTGGTCTGCCCCGAATGTCCCCAGCAGCAATATTGTTCCGCTCGACGAGACGCGTTGAATGGTGTATAGCACATGTCGGTCGGAGTTGGTCGCGAAACTAGATTAGGTTAGGTTAAGTTATGTTAGGTAAGGTTAGGTTAGGTGGCACGCAGTGTGACTTGTTATTAGCCTTCGGTGAGGTATGTACGCTGCGCGGCGCCCCGCCAAAGGCCCCAGAATGTTTTCCACGAAGAAAAAATTTATTAAAAAAAACTTTATAGTGCTGTATCTCAGTAACCGTGGGTCTGCCCCGTCTGCGTCGAATGGTGTATAGCACATGTCGATTGGAGTTGGTCGCTAAACTAGATTCAAGCCACTGAAACAATGACGGAAGTCCTCAAATCTATTTCTGCTGATAAACGCTACGAGTCAAATGATGAAAACAGGAACGCATTTCCGAAAATAATGGGAAAATAATTGCCAACATTTAGAGGAAAAGTAGAAGAATGGCCAATGTTTATTGCTCTTTATAGAAGATCTTCAGAATTATGTCACTACTGATGAAGAAAACATGATTCGTTTGCAAAAGTCACTCAAAGATGAAGCTTTAGACAGTGTCAGATCGTTATTAATTTCACCCAAAAATTTGACAACAGTAATTCAAATCTTCGAAACAAGGTTTGGTAGACCAGAATTTATAATAGAATCGATGATAAACAAAGTAAAGTCCATTGGGCAAGTAAATACTCATATACCACTGTCAATAATCAAATTTTCAAACATCATTCAAAATCTGACCGCGATAGCATTATCAATGGAAATGAAAGCATATCTTATCAACCCACAACTCCTTAATCAACTAGTTTCAAAACTGCCTGTGAATCTCCAGTATCAGTGGGCAAGAGAAGTTCTGCAGAAGAAATTTGCGCCGCCATCCCTGTTACATTTTTCAGACTGGCTTCAAGGGGAATCAGCAGTTGCACATCTTCTGTGCAAGCCACCAACCACAAGCGTTGACCAAGATAGATCCAGAAGACAAAAATATCCTGTTTTCACCAGCACAAAAAGGAAATGAGGTAAAAGAATGTATCTTCTGTCGAGAACCGAATCACCAAATTTTCAAATGCAAGAAATTCACATCCCTCAATGTAATCAAGAGGTGGGAGTGGGTGAAAGAGAATAAAAAATGCTTCTTCTGTCTGGTCTCAACACACCGTATTCTTTATTGTAAAAAGAGAAGAAATGTGGAATTCAAAATTGCCAGAAATTCCATTACAGACTGCTGCATCCAGCGAGTGAGAACGCCTTGCAAATAAAAAGTTTTAATCATGATGAAGCAATGTCATCGACACATCCCGCAGGAAATGCAAGTACTCTAAATGTGGATTTAAAATTGAAAACAGTAATTCTTCGAGTAGCACCAATTACTATTGTTGGCAAGAATAAAAACGTTGAAACGTATGCATTGTTCGATGAAGGAAGCACTGTTACTTTGATTGATTGCAAACTAGCAGATGAAGTTGGAGCAGAAGGCGAATTAAATCTGCTTACCATGTATTGGATCAATTGCAGCAGCTACAGAGATAATTTTTCAAGAAAAGTTACTCTCAAAATTAAAGGTACCCTCAATGATGATATTCACGAACTATCTAATGTGCGAACTGTCTCAAATCTCAAACTACCTCAACAAAGTGTGAACATCAAGAATATGTCACAGTAATTGAAGCATTTAATGAATATCCCGGTTCAAGAACTAAAAAATGTCGAACCTCGTGTACTGATTGGTCAAGGTAATATCGATCTTACCATAGCTCGAGAAGTCGTTCAGGGTGCACCAAATGCGCCAATAGCTTCTCGAACTAAACTTGGTTGGGTAATTCATGGAAATTCAACAATATTTAGAGATCGTATTGATTCCGAATTCACATTTTTTACTACAATAGACAATGAAACTGCAGAACTTGAAATTTTGGTACGAGAATCTGTATTTATGGATAATCTGGGTGTTGAGAATTCTTACGAGACGAAATTGGCTCCAGTTGATCAAAGAGGACTTGAAATAATGAAAAGAACGTGTCATCGTCTTGATAATGGTTCGTGGGAAATCGGATTGCTGTGGAAAACTAACAACGCAGTATTACCTGATAGCAAAAGCGCTGCGCTTCGAAGACTTTACAGCATGGAGAGAAATATGGACACCAATCCTATCTTAGCAAATAAATACTGCAAACAAGTAGAAGACTTTCTTAAGAAAGGTTATGCAAGAAAACTTTCCCCAGAAGAAATAAAGAAAAAGACACCGAGAACTTTGTACCTGCCCCACTTCGCTGTAAAGCATCCCAACAAACCTGATAAGTTCAGGTTCGTATTTGATGCAAAATCTAAATCAAATGGAGTTTCTTTCAATGATAATTTCTTAAGAGGTCCTGATCTTCTAAATTCGTTATTAAATGTTCTCTTCAAATTTCGACAGTATCCCATTGCTGTGTCTGGTGACATTCAGGGAATGTTTTTATAATTTCGCATTAGGCCTGAGGATCAGGAAACTCAACGTTTTTTGTGATGGTAGCCAGAAAGGGTATGCAGCAGCGGCATATTTTAGAGTCAGAATATGTGAACGAAATTTTGCGACTCTTGTTATGGCTAAATCTCGGATAACGTCACTCAAACCCATGACTGTACCACGGGTTGAATTACAGGCTGCTCTTCTTGGTGCAAATTTGGCAAGTACTATTTTAACAGGTCACACAACTGATATTAGTAAAACATGCTTATGGTGTGACTTAAAAATTGTTCTAAGCTGGATAAACTCAAACCATAAAACTTTCAAAACTTTTGTTATAAACAGTTTCAAAAATTCTTGAATTAACTTCTTCTGAAAATTGGTATTGGTTACCTACTAAGTTAAATATTGCTGACGAAGCCACTAGAGGATTATGAAACATGGATAGGCACGATGAATGGTTCAATGGACCACGATTCCTTCGAGAAAATGAAGGAAATTGGCAAATGGAAAGCAATTTGGAAAAATTTGAAGATGAGAAGAAACAAGTCTACTTTGTTGGCGTTCATACAGCATATCAAAATATATTTAGTTTTTCCAGGATTTCAAATCTTACCAAATTGGTACGTGCAGTTGAATGGTTTTTCAGATCAGTAGAAATTTTCAAGAAAAAAATAGGCGTTAAACATCTTCAATTTTACCCACAAGAGCTTCATGTCAGGGAAATTGAAAATGCCGAAATAACCCTGTTCAAAACAGCTCAAAACGAAAGCTTTCCTGAAGAAGTTAACAGACTCCCAGGACAACAAACCAAAATGAAAAGAAACAGCAAATTATTCAGTCCGTTTCTTGACAAAGATGGAATTTTAAGAGGAAGACTAAATAAGCTCATAACTCGAGTCTCTTCGCAAAATTTCCCATTATTCTAGACTCGAAGCATTTATTGACAAAATTGATAATAAGGCATTATCATGCATTAAACAATGATCAGGGAAGGGAAGTTGTCTTGAACGAAATAAAATTTTGGATTTTAAATGCGAGAACGCTATACGAAATTTTCAGCGAGCTTGTTATTTGCAGAAAAAATAATGCAAAACTGGAAACTCAAATTAAGGGGGATTTGCCAGAAGCGCGAGTTATACCTCCAGTGCGAACGTTTGTGGTTTTTGGGATGGATTATTTTGGTCCTATGAACGTCACAATTGGTTGAAGACAGGAGAAGCGATATGGGGTATTATTTACATGTATTGCAACGCGAGCGGTGCACTTGGAAATGGCTTTATCTCTCACAACAGATTCAGCAATTATGGCTATTAGACGTTTTATTTGTAGAAGGGGATATCCAACCGAAATATATTCCGACAATGGTACAGATTTTTAAGCCATTTTGCAGGCTTCAATAATTTAATTCGAAATTCAAGCCTTTAGGGCAGCCTATTTATACGTCAAATCCTTTGCCAGCACTTTTAACTTCGCATCACATATCCTAGCAATTTTAAATTCGAACACCCTGTAGATTAGCGCAGCGATCTCGAATTAGCCGTTCCAGGCCACCCTTTATAATGCACGTGCTCGTCTAGGCGCAGGCAAAACTGGTTTCAACCTGCGAACATGTCGCCTTTCCATTGGCCGCCGAGTCCGCTTGGGGACGCTTCTTTTGGCAGGTTTTTTCTAACGGTCGAGGTTCGGTTTTCGGTTATTCAGCCCCGAGCCGTCGAGCTAACAAGTCATTTGAGTGATAGTTCGTTTGAGCGACGCTTCCGCGCTTGTCGCGGAGGCGTCGGCCTTCCGTTTGTGCTGTTACAGCGGGGTGTTTGTGTGAACATTGGAACTGTTTTTGCCTTGCGGTAGTTACCACAGAGTCGTTCGTTGAGACGCAAGGAGCGTGTAGCACGCCGTGTTGTGTACCGTCGGTACGTGGATGTTTGGTGTCGTAAAAACCGTTTAAGACCGTAACAAAATCTACGGGGTGCAGAAAAGGAACTACGTATAGCATTGCAAGAGCAGTTGTAGAAATTCAAAATTTTTGTTCTATTCGTAAGATACAATGGTATTTTAATCCGCCAGCGGCAGCACATATGGGAGGAGTATGGGAAAGAATGGTACGATCGGTCAAAGAAACTTTAAAAATAATTTTAAAGGAACATTGCCCCAAAGAAGAAGTTCTCATTACCCTTTTTGCAGAGGCAGAATACTCCGTTAACAGCCATCCTTTAACTTATGTATGTAGCGATAGTCAAGATGTAGAAAGTTTGACTCCTAATCATTTTTTGATTGGAAAGTCATGTGGAGTTCCTAGCTCTGAAATTTTTTCTGACAGCGAGTTCATTCATAGGAAACAATGGCGAATTTCACAGCGTCTTGCAGACCATTTTTGGAAGCGATGGTTGCACGAATATGTGCCAACCTTAGTCAGAAGAGGAAAATGGCAAAATAAAAAAGGAATATTTCAGAAGGGGATATAGTCATTTTAGCAGATGAAACAAGCCCTAGAAATTCATGGCCTAAAGGCAGAGTGCTACGAACTCATTCAGGAAAAGATGGATATGTTCGAGTTGTAGATCTTAAAACAATATTTGGAGTTAACAGAAGGCCTATCTCAACATTAGTATTGTTGAAAAGTGCTGAATGAAGGGAGTTTGAAGGAATTTCGTTTCTTTATTTTGAAGGATGGGAGAATGTTGCGGATATATTGTTATTATTTTATATTGTTAGAAGAAACATATAGTCGCTTTTGATTTTTAAAAATGCCAGAGTTTTGTGAACAAAAAATAAAATAAAGTTTTTCTGACACAAAACGTGTTAACAGTTAATTTTAGCCGGCAGTCTAGCTTTAAAAGTAAACGCCAATACAATAGTTATTAATTTTATTTTTATCAGAACTAAAGCACATGCAGTCAATAATAACGTTAGATCGGGGCCTCGTAAGGCTTTATCGCTGATGGAGTATGACCGTGTTTTGAAGGAAGTTTACATTAACCAAAACATCAAACGATACAAAAACGAAGACTAAACAAAGACTTCTGGGATCAATTTTACACGCCTTGAAAACAATCCGATATGTGGTAACAAAATACGCAGCGCAGTCCGAAGTACAGAATGCATTTTGTGCGCTCAAGTGGATCCAGATTACTGAATCAGTCAACATCCGGATTATAAGGTACATAATTGTCAGGCCATTTTGTTTTTTTTTAGCTTCAGAGCAGTCTTGGCTGTATTTAAAGGCCATTTTAAACATAGTTCATCGCATAATAATTTTGTACACCCTTGGTATCATTTTTCCTAATTTGTCACCTTTTGGGCTGCCCTAGGAATACCGTTTCATGCAGCTGTCTGTCTGGGCGTTGTTAGCAGCGTTGATTTGTAAAGCGAGATAAAATTCAGTTGTGGGTGCGAGAAGGATGGCCTATGCTTGTTTCGCGACGAACAATCACGCGTTTCGCATCTCAGACGTATTCTGCGTTGTGATTGGTCGAGGCGAAGCCTGCAGAGCCCAGGTGCATGTTTGCGCGCGGTTTTCTCGAGGCATTAAGTCCTAGGCCGTCGATCAGAGTGGTTGATAGTGCGAGTTGTGGCAGGCGTCTCCGCGCTTGACGCGGGGACGCTTGGTTTTCCGAAGGTGCTGTTACAGCAAAGTATTTTCATTGAGCGTGTTTTTCTCGTGGCAGTTAGCAGCGAGACGCTGATCCAATGATCCCGTTGTCATTCTGAGTCATAGCCGAGGGCGCAGCTGACTTCTTTCGCCCTGTCCGTCGCAAGGGGATTCTTAGGACGTTGAATCATCTCGAGCTACCACGCAATTAAGGGCGTAGCGACAGTTTGACCCTAACGCAAGCGCTTTCCATAGCCAACAGACCGAACTAATTAACCAGGTAAATTCATGTAAAACCTAGTGTCGTAAATGTCGCATATAAATTAGGTGATATACCGCTTCTTTGCGAGCGAGCTTGTTTGCCTCATATTTTAAATTCAAACATAGTGCTATTGACGACTTCTCTGCAAGCGAGTGCGTTCATGTCGCACATAAATTAGATGCTATACCGCCTCTTTGCGAGTGAGCTTGTTTGCCTCATATTTTAAATTCAATCATAGTGCTATTGACGACTTCTCTGCAAGCGACTGCGTTCATATCGCACATAAATTAGATGCTATACCACCTCTGCGAGCAAGCTTGTTTGCCTCATATTTTAAATTCAAACATAGTGCTATTGACGGCTTCTCTACAAGCGAGTGCGTTCATATCGCATATAAATTATATGCTAGACCGCTTCTTTGTGAGCAAGCTTGTTTGCCTTACCTTTTGAATTCAGACTTAGTACTATAGGCGGCTTCTCTGTAAGCAAGTTCGTTTATGTTACAATCAAATTAAAACCACTGTGCCGCACTCGGCGAATCGGCGAGCAGCCGTTGTTACTTTACATTTCAACCGAAGATTCAGTGCCGTAAACGGCGTACCTTTCAATCAATAAACAGTACCGCACACGGCTTCTCGGCGAGACGCTGTTATTTATTTAGATTCGAGTACCTCAGTATGCGCCGTATTCTTAAATAAAGCGCTTCTCCAGCTGGGCGTACCCTTAAAATAGTTACTACCCTTCAAATAAAGACTACCGTTTGTTGTATGCACCGACTCAGTCAGAGATTTGTATGTTACTGATTGGTCATGTGAAATGGCCCAATAGATGTATTGACTTTACTGACTTATGATTTTTCTCTCCCTGTGTTCTGTGCATGTTTGATTTCAGGGTGACTGAGTCACTATGTTACGATCCATGTGAGGTGAAGCCTGAACGTAGTGGAACCGCGCTGCAGGTAGGTTTCTCGAGCTTTTCGTTGCGCTATGGCTTCCCGAAATAGTTATTTACGTATTTTCCCGAAATAGTTATTTGAGTATTCTTCCTAAATAGTTCTTTGAGTACTTCCCGCCCCGTTTAACCTTCCAGGTCCGATTGAACGTGGGTATCTTGAGTAGATCTGGTGGCGCCCATTTCTTTAACAATACCATGTATATACTTCGACACGCTTGCCCTGTGGTGTACCGTTTTGAACCACGCCCATCTCCCTGAGCGTATTCGAGCCGAGGTCTTTAGCCTGTTTTAACGATTTCTCGGGGTGAGCGTGCCCTTTTGCTGGACTTTTGTAGTACTCGATACTCACCCATCCATGAGTATCGTAAGGTCAATTTAATACCGTAACATAATTGTTGTTGCAATTGGATCCGAATTACTGGGAATTCCGGATCATGGGAGGTACAGATTAGCGAGACGGTACTGTAATATAGTAGGACAGATCATATGTACTAAAACACATCCTTTTGAGCCATTCAGATTCCTGGATAGGGAAAAGCTTCTCTATTCTTCTTTCAACAACTTTTGTGGTTTATCTGATGTCCCTGCCTTGTTGATCCAACTACCTTCATCAATGTTCTCCCATTTTTGTCTTAGATAAATTCTACTTTTTTTGCTTTCTTCTGACTTGTGGTGTCTATTGTTTGATTAATTTTCATTGTAACAAACTTAACGTCTAACTGAAGTAGACTTCAAAGTCACTATATCATCGACATCTCTTAAAGTACGTTTTTTTATACAAAATTTGAAGGTCAAAGAATTTAGGGTTTATGTTGGCTTTACTTAAATTCCATTAAAATAATATGTTGGTAATATTTGTTTTAGTAACTTTTTAGAACTAAAAAGTGGTGGGAAATTTAAAATCAAAATGACACAATTCGTTTACAGGAAAACCTGATGAAAATAAATTTTCTAATAATTTTAAAAAAGCAGTTTTTCCAATTTTATCTTGACCTTGAACATTTTTATAGGAAAAAAACGTACTCTAGGATGGTTTTCGATGCTCTTTTATCAAGTGCAATTTATTCAGATTTTCCTCTATGCACTTCATTCACTTCTCTCGTATCTTGTGCCTATCAGAAGAATACAATAAAAAATAATCTGTAAAAGGCTTTAATCAGAAGTTCCCCCCGCAAGTGGAAGTTGTGACACGAAGAATCGAAGGAAACTAGGGGTAAAAATATCTTTTTTGCATAGTGATCGTGAAAGTAGTCTTTTTTCAACGAAAAATCGTATTGAAAGTTCCACTTTTTTTAAAGCAAAAATCGTGAAAGAAGGTACATTTTTTTAACTATTTTATTGAAATGTCAGTTTGACAGTTGCAATTCCGAAGTCCTTTTCGACTAAATTTCGACCAAGAAATCACTATGCAAAAAAAAAACTACCTGTACAATACGTTTTAAAAGTCTTTTTTTCTCATTCATTTGCTTAATTAACTCGGGCTTCGTCCTCATTATCAAATGCAAATGCATGAAAAAAGTATGACTTTCAAAACTAGTTGTACAATAGTATATTACTCTATAAGTTGAGAAAAGTGATGTTTTTCTGAACAAGTATGGTGTGTTTGAGTAAGAGCGTTAGCGAGTATTTAAACGGCGATACGAGATGTTTTGTGAAGTACAGAAATTGTATGAGCGTTATAAGTATTAAAGGTTTATAAGCCATAAACAGAAAGGTGTAGCAAAGCAGTACGAGAAGTAAAGATTGCAAAGAGCAGTAAGGCAACCTATCGGAAGACAGACAGTGATACAGTGTTAAATAAATTAATGTGAATAAGTGCAATTAAAACCAAGTACATTAAAAGCAGAGCAAAGTGCTCCGTGAACAATTTCAAAGAAATAGCTATTTATGCAACAAGTGCTAAAAGTCGACGTTTATGCACGAGACATGAAAATTATTAAACGAAGCCGAAGGCTGAGTTTCATAACATGTCTCGTGCATAAACGACTTTTAGCACGTGTTGCATACAATATTTTATCTGCGACCTTAATTTTACCGTTATAAATCCATAAATATCGATTTAACAAAGGTTTGCATTTGCGACACTTTTAATTTATGTCATAATAAAAAGTAGACCACGCCGCGCGGGCGATTGCTTGCCACGCCAGTATTGTCAAGGTGAGTTACGAAATGTAATTATTGATAGTCCACATCTGACTGTATTCATTACATAATGCTTTAATTATTTCAAAAACCCTTTACCTGTAACGCAAGAAGCAACTAGAATAACTTTACAACTTCACTTCCAGTTCGAAATTGTAGTTTTATAACCTCACTTTACTTTTAGCTCATGTGCTAAAAGTAAACAGCTGATTTCTTTAACCACGGTAAACTGTAAAGCGTCACTTTTAGTGAAACAAGCTAGCGCTAAAAGGCCTACTTTTAGTAGTGGTCGTAGATAAAAGACATTTTAGTAATTAAGCAAGAACATTCCCTCAAAACTTAAGTCCATAAGGGGGGTGAGGGAGGGGGGCGCCATTACAATATGTCAAGTATGTTATTTTTAAAAAGCTAAACAAATAGCTATTTATGCAACAAGTGCTAAAAGTCGACGTTTATGCACGAGACATGAAAATTATGAAACGAAGCCGAAGGCTGAGTTTCATAACATGTCTCGTGCATAAATGACTTTTAGCACACGTTGCATACAATATTTTATCTACGACCTTAATTTTACCGTTATTAATCCATAAATATCGATTTAACAAAGGTTTGCATCTACGACACTTCTAATTTATGTTATAATAAGTAGTAGGCCATGCGCGGGCGAATGTTTGCGAAGCCAGTGCCGTCAAGGTCAGTTACGAAATGTAATTATTGATACTCCACATCTGAGTGTATTCATTACATAACGCTTTAATTATTTCAAAAACACTGTACCTGTAACGCAAGAAGCAACTAGACTAACTTTACAACTTCACTTCCAGTTCGAAATTGTAGTTTTATAACTTCACTTCACTTTTAGCACTAGAGCTAAAAGTAAACAGCTGATTTCTTTAACCACTTTAAACTATAAAACGTCACTTTTAGTGAAACAAGCTAGCGCTAAAAGGCCTACTTTTAGTAGTGGTCGAAGATAAAAGACATTTTAGTAATTACAGAAACCGTATACAAAATAGAGCGTTAGTTGAAGAGAAATTTTCTTTAAAATTTTAAGCTGAATTCAATAATGTAATAATATAACGGGTTTTCTATTTAAAATAGGAGTTAATAAAAAAAAACAAAAGAATCCCATTTTAGAAGTATTTAACTTGAAAATAACCTATCTCACATCAATGCACATTAAAAATGTAATAAAAATGTATAGTTTGAAAAAAATCGTCAGAGCATTTTTGAAAAAATCGAAAAAATTAAAAAATCACGAGAGTAAACACCATACGTTCGGTTATGCGATTTTCTTCAAAAGCTTGCTGTTGCATATACGAGGGTTGCTATTTATGTATTGAGAATGCATAACAAAAACAATGATTGGGGTGTAGAAACTTCTTTATTGTTTTTCAAAATACTCTTCTTTAAGATCTACACATTTTCCCATTCGATTACACCAATTGGTATAGCAGTTTTTCCACTCCGAAGTAGATATCCCCAAAACATGGTTTTTGAATGAATTAACAACTTCTTGTGGAGTCGAAAAGCGTTGTCCACGTAATTTGTTTTTCACTTGAGGCAACAAATAGAAATCATTGGGTGCCAAATCAGGGCTGTATGGCGGATGAACCATCAATTCGACGTTTTGAGTGCTCAAATAACTGACTGTAAGAGCCGATGTGTGTGAGCTCGCATTGTCGTGATGGAAAATGATCCTTCGTCGGCGGTTCGTTTTCCTTATTTCACTGACGACTTCTGGCGAACAAATGGTTGTGTACCATTCAGAGTTGACCGTTCTACGTTGCTCTAAAGGCCCGGCTGCCACATGACCATTTATACCGAAGAAACAGGCCACCATTTGCTTCAAAGTGCTGCGACACGAACAACTTTTGTTGGATTTCGCTCATCTTAGAAGACTCATACAGTTGACTGCTGTTTAGTTTCGGGTTCATAACAATAAATCTAAGATTCATCACCTGTGTATATGTTATACACTGCATTTGATGCACCGCGGTTGTATTTTTTCATCATTTCCTTGCACCAATTCACACGACTCTTTTTTTATCGATTGTTAAATTGTGCGAAAGCCATCACGAACAAATCTTTTTGACAATGTTCATGCAATATCTTATGTATGCTTGTCATACTAATGCCCAGGGATGCCTCAATCTCACAATAGGTCACATAACGATCTTGCATTATCAGTTCGCACACAGCATCATGTTTTATGGCACAACGACCGATTTTGGACGATCTTCTTTAACTTCGTCTGCCAGAGAAGTACGTCCACGATTGAATTCACTAAACCATCGATATATTGTGGCCTTGGATGGTGCTTCATCACCAAAAGTCGAAATAAGTTGATCGGCACACTGTTGTTGAGATAATCCACGTTGAAAATCGTAAAAAATCATCGCACGAAAATGTTCACGATTCAAATCCATTTTTTGGCCGAGATAAACTTTTGAAGTCACTGATAACAATACAAATAGCGTCTCTATAACAAAATTCTGAGTAGGTACGTATATTGTCAAAAATATCAAATTTTACGATGGCACAGTCGAATCGCACCTATCAACACCAGTGTTGCCAATTCTCAATACATACGTAGCAACCCTCGTAGATAGTACACAAAACTTATACATATATGAAGTTTCAACGCCATACATCTTTTCGTTTTTGAGATATTGTGTTGACAGAAATACACACACAGACAGACCATTGAACAAAAACATGTTTTTTGGGTTCAGGGGACCCTAAAATGTGACATTCTCAGAATTGGTTTCTACAGTAACTATGAGGCTTAAATCTGGCCCAATTTCAGGCGAAACTGCGCATGCGCAGTGAATCACAACCAATCAGCATCTATTCCGACTTGTCTCAACTCTTATAATATTTAGGAATTCTAGTAATAAGTACCGAGTGATTTTTTTAAAAAACTCAATTGCAGCAGGCCTTGGATAGCCTGAATCAGTTGGCAATACTGAAATGTATTGTTGGTGACACTCTAAGTCTATGTCAAATTCGAGGTTAGCAGGTTAGGTTTTGACCTTATATTTAATACTACTATATTGCTAGCGCCTGTAAGTGGGGAGGTCACAGTGTAGGTGAGACAGACAGTCATCTGTTTCTACGGACTTGGTGTATTGTGCGCAAGCATTGCATGTGCGCGCAAACGTCGTCCTTGAACACGTGAACGAAGCTGTGCAGTTCGAATTCCAGGCATGCGCACGAGACGCGTAGTACTCAGAGAGAGACGGTCGTACTATATGTCGGCGCCGTTATGTTTTAGCCCATTGCCAGACCCTGCTAGCAATATAGAAGTACTAGTGAATCTCCCGAACTACGCTTCGGTTGGCTAATTTAAGAGAGATTCATTAATATAAATTAAAGAAAGGATACTTCGGCCTGGAATCGAAGCCGGGCCGCCCGCGTGGCAGGCGAGCATTCTACCACTGGAGTAACTATCTTTGGTTGAATAAAGTGTTGCTATAATGGTATATGAACATAGTGAATCACCCGGGCTAACACCTGCCGCAGTGCAGCCCACGGCCACAACAGCTGCCGCACCGCACCCCACGGCCAGAGACGCTTCGCTCCGCTACTTAGAAGATTTACTGCCGGTCTTATAAACACCACTAACCTGACGTTAACTTTAATTCGTTGTTAAAATAAACAAAAGCGCATCAAAACGTCAGTGCTTATGACATTTTATTCATTAGTAAACAAATTTTGATGCGTTTTTGTTTATTTTAACAACGAATTAAAGTTAACGTCAGATTAGTGGCCTTTATAAGTCTCTCTGTTAATTAAATTAAAACTTTTTCGTACTTTTTTCGAAGATAAAAACCGGCCTACGATCTAAGTCTAAAAATTAGCAAATTTTTAAACCATCATAGAACTTAATCGGTCCGGTATCTTCGGAGGAGATAGCGAACAAAGATACAAACAAAGAAAGAGAGCAACGATTTTATGTTATAGGATTGATTAAATATATGGTTTTGACTAAGGTATTATATTTATACGAGCAAGCTCGTCCGCCATTTTGAGTTACTGGAAGTCGGAAAAACAACGATCATATAATTTAATTGTACCGTCTTAAAAGCTATTGGTTTTTAAACTAATAAAAAGAAAGCAGACAAAATCGAAACATAAAACACTATCAACTAACACGCACGTGGTTCAAACTAGAGAACTTTACTTACTTCAAACAACAATGACGAGTGACAGAACTCAATAGAACTGACAGATACATTGACAGCACAGAACAACACCTACACACTGTATAGATTTAAATAACCACACTTGGATGAAGACTAATTATAATTATCAAGGGTAATACCACAAAAGGTGAAAATTTTTTGAGATTTTTTTTGTGCACATGCAAATTATTGCGTTTAAATTTCTCGAAACCAAAACTGCGTTAAAAATTCCGCGAGACCGCAGGTCGAGTGGAATTTGAGCAGTTTTTGTTGAGAGAAATTTGCAATAATTTGCATGTTGACGAAAAAAATTCTCTTAAAAAATTTTGCCTTGAGTGGTATTTGGAAAGATTATTCAACAATATCGGTAGATGACTTTTACCGTGTTCGACAGCACACATTTTTAACGTTTTCCACTATTAATTCTATACTGGAGCTTCCAACACAATTATTATGAGTTTTTAGAACGACGCTGATTTGCAAACTTTGACTTTGACGTTTTGGTGAAATGTCAGTCAAAGGCTACTCACTAAATTGGAATCATTGAAACCAATCGGGGTCGCGTGAAAACACTGTGACATTAGGTGTTTTCAATGACAGTCAATTTTGATTGGCCGTTTCTGACAAATTGAACAATTTTCATTGGTTCGTTCATTATAGTGTTGAATAATCACTTATAATACTATGAGTAGTCAAAGTTATGTCGACTATTTTTGTGGTGGTGTCACGAATGTCCATTGCGCTTTGATACGATTAGGACGAGTGCGCTAGCACGAGTCCTAATCTCAAGCGCAATGGACATGAGTAGTGATACCACCGCAAAAATAATCTACTTAACTTTGACTAAGAATGGTATTCGAGGGACTATTTAATGAACAAAACTACTTTTTCAAATTAATTTTTAGTAAATCTAGCAACAAACTACGCAATTTCTATAGTAACAGAACACTAATATTGACTTTTTCTAATAAAAATGACATTTGTTTAAAATAGTCACTTGAATACCTTCTAAAAGATATATCCACTGATATTTTTTTGATCAGTCAAGAAACGTCAGAATTCTGGATTCTCATTGGTCACTTTTTGACAGATGACAGGTGAATTGAATAGTCATCGTAATTGAATACACCATGATTTAAATTAGCATGCACAGTTCGTCTGTTCGTCTGGATCGAGCAGTACCTACTCCAACGGTTTCTAGTCTTGCTTGGTTGACAGACAACAGAACGCACGGTTAACGGTCAGCGCAGCCAACGGCGTGGCGCTAAAATCCCTGTGACACGAAATCTAGTGGGATAAGCTTGCCTGGTTAATAAAGCACTCTAGTTTTGACACAGACTGACGCAAAACCTAACCTCGAATTTGACATAGACTTACAGTGTCACCAACAATGTACAGCGACGCCTATAATTGGCCTAACGGCTGTTGGCTGAGTATGACATAAAATAAAATAAAAAATACATTTCAGTATTGCCAACTGATTCAGGCTATCCAGGGCCTGCAGCAATTGAGTTTTTAAAAAATCACTCCGTATATATGTACGTATAGTGCATACATATCACATGCATGTGCATTTCACATAAGTAATGTAATTTTCGTTGTCGCTATAATTTTCTTCATGTGACTTAAGCTTAATTGTTAATAATTACAATTTAAATTATGCTTTGTAATATTACATAATATAAACATAAAAATAACTGTGATAGAGTAACTTTTAACGACAAAAGCTAAGTCCCCTTATATTATCTATGAGCTAAGTGAACAGTTATTTAGGAGCATGTAATTTTTTAGTCGGCTATGAAGAGAGCCAGGCCATCTACCGTTGGTTATTAGAACAAAGGACTCTAAAAAGTCGGTAATTTAGAAACTTGCCTTTCTTTATAAATGTGAAATTGAAAATGTAGCAACACGTGCGAGTAGTCGTTAAAATATTGTAAATGTGGTTGTAAATCAATTACAACAACCCTCGCCACTTGCACAAAAGTTACAGTGACCCTAAACTTACAAAATGTCGTTATTAGCTGAACGAAAACGCAAGCAGAAGTTTTTCTTAAATCCACAGGGAAATTTATGGAGCAAAGGTAGGCAAGGTTTTTATTAGAAATCCTTACAATTACTACTTGGAAATAAGTATTTATCCGTTGAATATGTAAATATTCAATTGAATGTTTATAATGAGAACTTACGGGTCTAATTTGACGGTTAACATAACCTAAATTATCTACAATAGGCAACATATTTTTAACTGCTTATTTTGTATTTCTTCCAAAACATTACAAAGTCGTAGCAGAATCAGAGAAGAATTTTGAAAGTTATTGTGATTTGCAGACACCAACTCATTTGGCCAAAAAATGCTGGCCCGCATGGGCTGGAAAGAGGGCAAAGGGCTAGGGCGCAACGAAGACGGCCAAACTGGCGTTATACGACTGTCCTACAAAAGTGATACGATTGGTAGGTATTTGCAGTTCACATCGATACACAAATATTAATTACTTTGTTGCTAGGCATGGGTTACAAGGATTCCGCTGAATCTTCAGTGCAGCAGGACAACTTCAACACACTTCTGAAGGAACTAAGCAATTCTACCGATTCTGATATAAAGCAGCCACGTGAGTTGAAGTCGCTCGAGAAAAAATCCGAGAATTCTCGTGCCAGAGTGCACTATAAGAAATTCACACGTGGAAAAGACCTCAGCCAGTATTCCGAGAAGGACTTGGCCAACATATTTGGTAAAAAGAAGCTGACTGCAGAGCCGAAAGTTGAAATGGAAGAAGAGAACGATGACTGCGCTAACAATGATAATTTGATTGAACGTGGATCCATGGCTGATTATTTTAAAAATAAAATGCCCAATTCCCAGAAATTTGGTTTGGGTTTTAGTAATGGTGCAACAAATAATGGTAACGCGAATAATAGTGATTCTGGTTCTGTTGAAGCCGACGAAGCAGCAAGTGTTACAAACGGGAAAAAAAGCAAAAAATCAAAGAAGGAAGCTAAAACTTCATTTGTTTCATACGTTTGTGACGAAATTGTTAATACAACACAGAAAAAGAAGAAGAGGAAATATTCTGAAGAGCAGTGTGAAGAAACGTTTAGAAAAAAAGCAAAAACTGAGACAAATGGGTGGAAGTGTGAAGTTAACGTCGATGAAGTCCCTGCAAAAAATGGTGAAATTGTTGGAAAACAAGATTTAGGCGTAATTAATCCCGCGTTTGAGCCTCTACGCAGCAATGTAGTCGTTAGAAAACATATTTTGGACACAATTACTGAAAACGATGAATTCGAAGCAACATTAAATGAGGATATGCTCAAGATGAAGAAGAAGAAAAGCAAAAAGGGAAACTTTTGTGAGAATATCAGCAATGATATGTGTGATAAATCTAAAGAAAACTTAGAACACGAAAAAGAATTGCCCGGGAAACTTAAGAAGCAAAAGCAAAAAATGCGCAACTATGAATTTACAGCTGATGTTGGCATAGCAAATCCTGCATTTGAAGCACTAAATTATAGTGCAGAAAGTGATGGCATTGAAAATAACAAATCGAAGAAAATCAAAAGGAAGTCTAAGAATGACGAAATTCCATCAGATGCTGATATAACAAATTCCACTTTTGAATCGTTTAGTTATGGAACGAACACTGATGAAGTTGAAGTTAGTGCTACCGACAATAACAGTATATCGAAGAAGAAAAAGAAAAAACTGAAAATTGATAAAGGTGGCATTGAAAATCCAAGTTTTGCTATAAACGATACAATAAACGACTCGGAAATCACAATCGAAGATAATCCATATGAAGAAAAGCCAAAAAAGAAAAAGAAACTAAAGAACGATTCATTGGCTATCGATAATCCCACTTTTGATTTAAATAACGATGTGGAATGTGGTACACCTTCGCAAGAGTATGAAGTCAAGCGGAAAGGCAAGAAGAAGTCTAAAGGCTTGGATAATCCCGCACTTGAGCTGAACTATTGTAACACCGATGCCACTTCCTCAAACACCGTACAAGAAGCTCAAAGTGAAAATGTTACCTTTATAAATTCATCTGTCGATATTTCAGAATGTGACATCATGCTGAACGTAGTGGAGGAACCAGTGAAGGCTACCAATACACCTAAAAGTAAAAGCGTGAGATTTAGTAAAGTCAATAAGCGGCACATCTATTCCGAATATACTTCTCCAGATGATATTAAAAAGAGGTGAGTCAAAACATAATTTTCAAGGTTCTATCTGTTTGCAAAACTCATGTAAAGCGACTATCGAACTTACATTAAGCCTGTACTTGATCTTGTTTATATGGTGGATCATAAATTCAAGAACTAAAACATCACAGTTAATTGTAAAAAAGCGGCATCAAAAAGCTAATGATACGTGCTGACTGCCATAGATATTTTATGCTGAAAATGATTTTCATTTTGCAAATAATACTGGTGTATTGATAAAAGATGCAATAATTATTCTAGATGACTGCTTGCATTTTTCAGTTGAATTTTCTGGATTTTCACATATAATCTCATAAGAGCATTAATTCTTTCCGGAAATTTTTTGAGTGCATTCCAACAACGTCGTATTAATCTGCCCGAGCGGGACGCGAGGGCAAATTAGGACGTTGTTGGAATGCACGAAAAATAATTTCTGGATATGAATTAATGCTCGAATGCAGATTCGGTAAGAAAATCGTAACGATACAAGCCCTCACAGTTAGGCTGATCTACCTACAAAAAATTTCCAAGAAATTTTGTTATTGTCTTGGTTACGGCTCGTGAACTAATTTTTCTATTGGTCATTAATGAGTGTCGTACGATTTTCTTGTAATATTTGCAATTGGATGGGTTTGCTATTACAGTAGAACTCGCTTTTAACGATCACCGTTACAGCGAATTCACGTTTACAGCGA
Source organism: Agriotes lineatus (assembly GCA_940337035.1). Taxonomy (NCBI): domain Eukaryota; kingdom Metazoa; phylum Arthropoda; class Insecta; order Coleoptera; family Elateridae; genus Agriotes; species Agriotes lineatus. Next base: position 53,774,425 of record OW679203.1, read on the forward strand.
ATTCACGTTTATAACGAATAATTTTGAAGGTATATTTGAATTACATTTGATTTAATGCATGTATTTCATGTTTATTACGAATTCGTTTCACGGGAATAACGAACCAAAATTTAAGACTACATTCTCAGAACTGATCCTTTTCATCTCCTAATAAAATGTAACATTATAATAAGGAAGGTTTTCTAGGAAAATAGTGGTCAGTTAAATTTCGTAGTAGGTCACTTTCTCTAGCTCTCTCTAACACTGTACAATAGCGCGAGATAGTGGGCATTGTAAGCAACTCCGTTTTTCTTAGAATCCAGCAGCTACCTGCAGGTTCCAGTTCTTCGAAAAGTGATAATGGGTTTCGCCCGATGTTATGGCTCAGTTCTGTTATCGCATTCTGCAAAACAAAGGTGTTGCGTCATAGCCACGTCTTAGCTATTGTATTTAACAAAACCCTTTACAGGATTAAAAATACAATAGCTATGAGAGTTGCAAAAATCTTCAAGTGGATGTATCTTGGTCGTTCCTTTACTGACATTCCGTATGTACCTACGCATTTTCTAGTTGTGGAAAAACGTCGCGAGTCAAACGGAAAATTTTATCGGTTTCCGAAAAAGTAGAAATTATACGGAAGTTGGAAATTTGCTCAAATTATGACCTTGGGTATAACGAATAACGGTTATTACGAACAAATATAGCGGTCCCGTGGAATTCGTTATAACCGAGTTCTACTGTACTAAATTTTGTCATGGTAATCGATTCAGTGACTGTTTCTTTTATAAACTCGATTTACTATAGTCCCGGATTGTCAAAAATGACGTTTGATGGTAGCACTGAATTTCTATTGGTTTTTTTGTTACTATTCGCAGAAGCGTAATTTTTAAAATTTGCGTTTTTGTGACCTGTGGCTGGTTTCACGAAAGTTACAAGTTACAAAGTCACAATTTCATAATTACAGGTACTTGTAGCTACAAGTTTACAAGTACAGTTGTTTCACAAACAATTTTAACGCTTGTAAAAAATAGTTACAACTATGAAAAAAGTTATAAGTTACAGGTGAATTAAGTTTTATGTCTGTTTTGTTCGGTCAGTGATACGCCAAATAGGCGAATTTATATCCGAGTTAAAAATTCTATGTGTTTTAAGTTACAAGTTACAATTTTTAAAAGTTATACAAGACGCAAAGGCAATCGACGAAAAAAGAAATCTTAAAGAATAAACCAAGGTGTAATTACTTAGTTTATCTGTATTTCTGTGATTTATACAGGGTGGTACCAAACGGTTGGATAAAAATTTGTGGACGTATTCTCATCCCAAAATAAATAATAAATGTTATATACACATACGACCAAGCACATTTTCCTTAGGCGTTATAATCATTTAAAGTTTAAGTATGACGGCTTAGTAGCAAAAAATAGAAGTAGTTTGTGTCGAAATTACTCTTTCAATTATGTTCCTCTCAATCCTTACCGTACGTTGTCGTTCTTGTTATTATTTTCTGGAATTCTGTTTTCTCTCTATAATTTTGATTTTGCCTTGTTCGATATATTTCCTTCGGGAATTGGCAGATATGCATTTAATGTACGGACGAGCGTACATAAGTAGGTATTTGGAGGCGAGAAGATTGTATGCCGAGTGCACCTTGATTTTTTTTTGTAAACAATCATGCGAAATATTCCTTATGAGATGTAACTAACGATAAGAAGTTCTCCTTAAGCAAGCGTTTTTAACCACATGTATACCTAACAGTTTTAACTTATTTTGGGATTTTAAACACGTCCACGCGTGTTTTTTGTGTGCAATGGTGTAGCTGATTGAATTTAGATTTGGTCATTACCTACGGTTTTATTTTTAAATCTTGCAAATTGCGTGAGGACCATATTCATAGCGATGTTGTATGGAAACGTCATTTATACTGCTCAACAAATGAACTGGACCATTTGCATATATTAGTGCAATTTTTAAAAATATTTTCCAAAAAGACAGTCATGACATTTTTGGTAAACTTTCAGGATTGTGTCACTATAAAAAGCATTTCTTTTCATAATTTAGGTTAAATAAAACTAAGTCCATTAATAAAAGATCTTTGAGTTTGTCCCAAATGTTGATAGCACATTGCATACAAAGTATGCCAAATTGTTGTGAAAAATTTTTAAACGTTCCGAGGAGACTCAAAAAAACAATTAATTTCCTTTTTTGTTCTTCCTCTTATTTTTGTTAAATATAGCTTTTTATAATTTTTTTATTTTATTAATACGATTTTGTTAATGGGTCGGTTAATATTTGAAAATAGTGAAATTAAATATGCTTAATATGAGTATACTATAAAACAAAAACTTTGATATATATTTTTTGTATAGTAATGTAATAAATACGATTTTTATGGGTGGTCCAGTTCATTTGTTGAGCAGTATATATATTACTGATTAAGCTTCAGTAAGTGTTCACTTTACTTAATATTAATTTAAGTATAGGTACAGCTGTTTTTATATTATATGATATTCAAAAACTGTTATTAAAAAAACTAAAATGAACTAGAAAATGGGCAACCACGCCTTCTTAAACCAAACTTTATTAAGAATATACATATATATAATTTCACATATGATTCAACCAAGTAGTATAACACCTTTGTGGTGTCCATCGGCAGTTTAAGGTCAAATAGGTTCTGGTTATCATAATAACGATTAACAAAAGAACACAAAGGATATCACATAAATATAATAAATCCACAAAGATAAGGTTCAACAGTACGGATGCTTAACACAAAATAAATAAAAAAAGTATTAAAAATTTATAAAACTATGAAATTTTACTTATTCAAAAACTGAAGAGTTGCTCAAATAAAACAAATATAGACCCATTATTCAAGAAAATCCACAAAATAAAACACGATATGATCGCGTCTGAATATGTCCTGTGTAATAATTTTTCAAGTTTTGATGAAGCTAATATATTTAGCGAAACGTTTTATTTTAAGTTACATTTTAAACTGTGCTTTTTCTTGATAAAGACTAATTATTTTTACAAAAAAAATTCTCTTAAAAACACAATAGCTGAATTTTTTCTACTAAAATAAAAATTGGAAAAAGTATAAAACCATTACGGTAATGTTACTGAATCTTGTGTTCACTTTACCCAGAAGTTGCGAAGTGACTATGAGAGTGTGTACACTCTTCACAGGGTTACCGGCTAGATAAATATGGGAAAAGATGCCCTCATTAGTGGACACGTGGACCAACAGAACAAAGAAAATGAGGTAGATCTAAGAACAAACTCCCCCAACACTTGCCATAATCAACACTCTTCAGACAAAAAAACAATCAGCGGGGGCACACGGACTACTTGAGAAGGAATCAGAACCCTACAATTTTACTTCCACAAGTAACACTTGTGAAAGCAGACACTGAAGTCGGTGTTTGCATGGTTCTAAGGAGAGATTCCATCATTGATGATGATGATGACATTTAAAATATCTCATTGAATTCGTAAATACTGACAAAATCCAAATTTGTCCTTACCATAAATGTTCCAGGACTTCGGTTGCAGTGTGACTCTACGGGTAATTATCGTCAGCGGAAGAGTCCCACGAAGCAATTTTTAATAATTAACGGCGCAAATTAACACTAAAATATAAATAAACTAAAACCACATAAAAGTTACAGGTCTCGTGAGCTGGGTGAAAATATTTGCTTATTTTCACCATTGTAAACTTGTAACTTGTGAAAATGCTTAAATCACAAGAGTGAAACTGTAAAAACGTCACTTGTGGATTTGTGAAAATTCACAGGTTGTTATAAGTCTTGTAACTTGTTTTTGTGAAACACTAGTACTTTCTATTTTTCACAGACTAGTTAATATTTACTGGTGAATACGTAACTTGTAACTTTCGTGAAATGGGCCCCTGGCAGCTTTTATTTATTTTTGCTTAAGTCAGTTCGAAGTATAACCTATAATTTATAGTTTTAACATTAGTAACTTAATTAATTGTTTCTTAGTTATCCATAGCTTGACTTAAAAGTATTAACCATGATATAAAGCATTGTTTTTAATTGGATTTTGACATTGACAGTCTGTGACGTATCCAAGAACACTATACTAAGGACACGCAACTCCCGTTTCGAAGCGGACCGCTAAAAGCTGACAAGTAAGGCGGCCATGGTGTACAATTATTCATTCACAAAACTCGTGAACTGTCAATGTCAAACATTTGCTGAGTGTAACTGGAAATTCGGACCATGTTTTAACAGTTAATAACACACTTGAAATACACTCCATTGGATTAACAACCGTAAACTGACTTTTAACCGCGATTACAGGTTAATTTAGCTCGCTTCCAACTCTCGAACGGCAGTACACGCTGTCGACAGCGCCGCGACGGCTATCCCCGACATAAGGGCCGCTTTTATATACAGCCGTCATAGGAAGTTGCATCTCCTTAGTATAGTCTTCTTGGACGTATCATATGCATCACCCTAAAGGGGTGGGGTGTACTTTGCTGATTTCACATTACATATAGTCCATTTACTTGACATCTGCACTGTCAGTGTCAAATTTAAAAAAAATTCTTGACTATACCTCAAAAATAATGTGCTTTTTATTATACTGTACAGTAATTTAATTGTTAAAATGTGCAAAATAGCAGTGGTGCCAACATAATGTCAGTTTGACAGTGCAGATGTCAAGTAAATGGACTATAAATTGGATGACTCTTCTACTATTTTCGTTAAGTGAAAGTCACAGTCACATGGCATGCAACTGTGTTCACTCACTAAAAGTTTCATTTGTATGGAATCAAATATGCTGTGAAAGATCAAAAATAAGTAGAAATATAACAGCTGTTGTTTAGAAATCCTTTTGTGAAAAAAATCAAGCGACTTTGGGTATCGTAGCTTCTTATGTCAGCCGTTGGTGTCCTGCAGTCGGGTCTGTCTTGGCTGTTTCTCACCGCTGTACTCCTGCTGACAAAATCACCATTTAAATTTTCTGGAATATAAGAATAAGAATTGTGTTAAGAGTCCATATTGTAATTTCTACATACAAATAAGTATTTATATATAAGTAATTCAAACCAAGTGTGTTCACATTGTCGAAATGTTTACATTAGCTAGCGTGATTGAAGACATTATTAAAAGAACTGTTTAATAAAAACTAAAACATATTATGACAGCGATAAGTAATACAAATTTTTAATGAGAAGAAAAATAAGCTGCGATTTTATTCTGCATAAATTTAGCGCCTATGTTTAACAATGACTAAAATGATGCAAACGCATCATAAACACCCATCCGAACGACTCAGTTGTGTCTCAGAACTGTACAGGTTGGTTACGTTATCGAGCGTTCTGTTTGATCGTATAGTATGAATTTTGTGTTTACATTAGCGCGATGTTTTCATTATCAGGTGTTTACGTTATCGAGCGCTTGCTGTATAAAAACAGTTGAGACAAGTCGGAAATGACTATAAATGACGCTAATTAAGCATACACAAAATAAAAATATGCACTAAAGGAGCAGGTTGGTTCACGTTTAACACAGTGTGTAACGCGGCCTCTTGCTTCGAGCCCTACACCTACTGAATTATTACTTTAAAATGCCCTGGGTTCGCTAGCTTAATCAGTCGGTGTGCTATGAGACTCTTTTTACTTTGTCAGAGCAGCTATGGGAAAGCTAATATTGTTTAAGGCCACTCTCGTGGACACCTGAAGTGTTGTACTCACCAATACAAACATGAATAACAATAAAAAGCCCAACAATTTACATAGAATACATATAATCTGTAAATAAACAGGAACACACCAAAAACAAAGGTACAGAAAACCAAATACACAAAGTAGTTATACACTACGCATAAGACAGTAACTTATTAAATGACGAGCGTTGAATAGCGCCGCAAAGTTAATTTCACGCACTCAAAATGGTTCGTACCTGCAGTTGTCTATTCTTGTTTTATGGGGACGCGTTGTGATCCATCGCCTCCAAATGCACATGCAGCAAAATGACGTCAAGCCGTCCGGTAGTTGACCCTTATCAGTCAGCGACACATTCGCTGACAATTGCGCAATTTTCACATAGGACTAACCTGGTTTCCTTTATTGTTCCTCCCGTAGCCCAGGAAACGCTGCAAGGCTGCTGTAGAAGCGGCCTTTTAGCCTGTCGATTCGGCAGTCGTTAGCGTCTTCAAGGAGCTGCTAAACTTCCTGGTTGGCCCCTATCGGAGGTCTCTAGTTAAACCGTGTGGGTAGCACGTACCACTTCACTTGGTTCGCTATTAGCCCGCGCTGTTCGCAAGCTTTTTAGCTTCGTTGCGTTCGCCGACTTTGGCACGAATGAATCCTTTTGCAGACTTCTGGCGTTGATTCACATACCGACCGGTTATTCCCCGAACTAAACTGCAATGTCGATGCATTCTTTCACGAAATCACGGCGCGTTGCACTCTATAGTTATTGACTGCGTATACATCAATTATTACTCTATAGTGCTAAACTAAATGAATAAACACAAGAACACTTACTGTTAGGCATTATTGCTAATTAACATATAATGAAAAGATGTAAAATAAGTAAAGACAGGTGGCACGAATTGATCCGTTTCAAGTGGTCACTAAACAAGCAATTTGAAGTAAGAAGTCTCTTTAGTTTTCTCTTAAATATAGTTATAGTTTTTTTTGTCGTAATTCAGCCGACAGAAGATTAAAGTATATTGGACCGGCGTAATACATAGATTTTTTGTTGTAAAAATGATGGAAATCAGGGGCTCTAATATCATCTTTGTTATGAGTGTTATATTGGTGGTTGTCACCATTTAAGGCAAAAGTATCTTTATTTACATATACATATAATAACTTATATACCGGGTGATCATGGTTGCGATTTGATTTCTTAGGTTGGCACTATTAATGTTGGTTACCCTGCTGTCAGTTTTGGTGGCACTGTAAGTCTATGTCAAATTAGAGGTTAGCAAGTTAGGTTTTGCATCAGTTTTGACACAGACTGACGCAAAACCTAACTTGCTAACCCCACATTAACAGTGCCAACCTAAGAAATCAAATCACAACCATTTATGATCACCCGGTAAATACAGGGTCCGGCAGGGAGTTATGGAATTTTTGAGGTGCGTGTCAAGCAAGGTGGGGTGAACCTAATGTTTTCGAAATAGGTAGCATCTACTCGTTGGCAGATGCCGTTGTAGTTACCATGGAGTCTTGGTCTGTAGCTCATCGCGTGTTTGTTTACAACACCTTCATTGAAACAGCCGTTCCGTGATTCAAACGCAGCGACGGATCCGAAATCATTTTAATATTGGTCATCATGGTCGTGTTCCCAAGTTCGTATCATAATGAAGTGGGTGAATACCTTTCAACAAACCGGTTATTTGAGATCAGGGGCTGCAAGGGGAGGCGATCGCACCGTAAGAACCCCTCAAAACATCGAAAGAGTGCGTCACGCTCGGGCTCTTCGCAGACAGGTCAGTTCGCCGAATTTTACACATGCAAAACGACTACGAGAGACGACTCAGGTTTGCACAAACGATGTTGGAAATAATGACTGACAATATTGTTTTGATTATGAGTAACGAAGCCCACTTTCATTTGTCGGGGATGGTGAACAAACAGAACTTTTGCTACTGGGCCTCCGAAAACCCACAGGAACTTCATCAACAACCTCTGCACAGTGAGAGAGTAACTGTTTGGTGTGGCATTAGTCGCAATTTCATTATTGGCCCTTACTTTTTCTGTGAAAACGGACGCACAGTCACTGTCAACACAGATCGCTACCTAGCGATGTTGCGTGATTTTTTTCTGCCGCAATTGAGAAGGCAACGCTTTAACATCAATACTGTATGGTTTCAACAAGATGGGGCAACTTGCCATACATCCAGAGCTGCGATGGCTTTTTTAAGAGAAAATTTCCCAGGACATTTGATTTCGTTGCGTGATGATGTGGAGTGGCTTCCTAGGTCACCAGACCTGTCAACTTGTGACTACTTTTTATGGGGCTACTTGAAATCACGAGTGTACATCAACAAACCACATACCCTTGAAGCTCTTTCAGAAACCATAACACGAGAAATTCAAAGGGTTCCATGTGAAATGCTTTGAAGGAGTATGTACAACTTCTCACGCCGTCTACAAGAGCGCCTGGACAAAAACGGACACCACCTAACTGACATAATTTTTCGCACCTGATTACTTTTGTTCTTATTTTCAGCGTTGTGTCCTCTAATGGCAACATCTTAGCTATGTATTAAAAAAATAAAATTTAAATTTAATCGAAAAATAAGTGAGTGATACTCTTTTAAAAAATTCCATATCTCCCTGCCGGACCTTGTATATACTAACGACAGTTATTATTTTATTATAGATTGTCTTCCATTCTTCAAGTATATTTGCGCCATTCATTCATCGTTGGAATAACCGTGTCAGCTTAATATATAGTTCTTCCGGTCCGTATTTCACTAATTCAGAATATATACCTCCTATCTCTGGTGTTTTATTGTTTTTACAGTTTGTTTTACCTCTAATATATTTATAATAATGCTTTTGTGTCCTGTTTCTTCTTCTATTTCCTCTTTTTCTATAAATTTTCTTTTTTTTTCTGTAAGTAGTTCTTTAAAATGTTCTTCCCACTGTTTGTCTGATATACTATTTAGATGAAGTTCATTTGACGATCTTCTTAAGTTCTTGATCATACGCCATGCTTCCGAACTTGTTGCTCCTTCTATATATTGTTCAACATGTTTGCATTTCTTCGTCCACGCTTTGTTTTTCTTATTTATTACATGTCTCTTGACTTCTCTGTTCAGTACTCGGTACTCTTCTTGTATTTCTCTGTTATTCGTTTTTTGTATTGGTCATAAATGTAATTCTTTCTTTTTCTTGATCAGTTCTTCAATACTTTTATCCCACCAATATAGTTTTATGTTCTTTTCATTTAGTCCTACTCTGGCCCGTTCACTTTTTTCTACTCCGGTGCATAGATGTATATATCCTTGTAGTTTTTCACATCCACTTCCTTTATTTTTAGCTTCTGGAAGAACAATTATATCAATTTATCAAATGACATTATTGGTGGCATGCGGCACTAAAATTGTTGATTATTTTAATGGTTACTGTGATTTATTTCATATAGTAAATTAGTAATATTTTGATTCTTTAATAGTGAATATTTCAACAGTGGATGAAGTAATTATACGCAACTTATATATTTTTGAAAAGAGAAATTTAAGCGCTATCCAATAAACACATAATATATAGGGTGTTCCATTAAAAAAAAGTATACAATAAGTCAAAAAGTTCACCCGTGATGCTCAATTGTTTCTTTAAGTAGCAAATTCGGACGGTTTGGGTGGTACCCTACAATTTTTATCTGAACAATTTTTTTCTATCTGGAATAACAAAGTCGCTAGAAGCGGTCAAAATTTGAGGAAACACCCTGTACATGAAAACCATTTGCACTATTGTATACAATTTTTTCCTTTGTTACATTATTAATTGCCGATATTGGAACATGCACTTGTACTAACTCAGTGGAAGGGCGTAGGTAACTTACCTTCAAAACTAAAATATCGAAATTATAGGGGCGCCAAATGGTTCAGGCCCATGTTCCCTTGTTTATTTGGCCAAACGAACCATTAAATTGCTCAAGGTCACCATACAATATAAACAATGAAAACCCACAGTTCGAAAAATCGTATAATGTTTCAAATAGATCAATAATAGGGGGAATAAAATCGATTTGTAATTACCGCCATTAACAAACAATAACAATACTATTACATAATAAATATATCACACATTTATATATCAGAATCTTAATAGATCAAACCTGAGACAGTGCATAGGAAAACGCAGCCCTTGCTGAGTTATATAAAAGCTATTTTATTTGAACTGTAAATTAGCCAAAGCAGATAATTTTGAAGCATCCCGTATACTGAATGAACGTTATTACGTTACTACGTTCCACCCTTAACGATTTAATTGCACTTCGCGAATACTCACACATTCAGATATCTGTATGTTTTATCGGTATCCTTATGACATGCTGGTTAGCTCAGTTAGCAAACTTGATGTGGCGGTAATTATGGGAACAAACGTAAGTGGTGTAATCATCCAATAAGCTAATACAACGGTAAAGCCGTTAGCCCTAAAGTCGAAGGGATATGAATTTATAGATCAAGTAAACATCGTTAGGCTCACACCCGATCCATCATGAGATGGAGGTGATGTTAGATTCCAGCAGCTTCTGTCAGCATGGAGGCGCACACAGAAAGCTAAATCGGGTACTGCTCGTAGCGGGAATGAGTCCAGTCGAAAACTGCAAGCCAATCGGCTGATCTGAAGACTTCCTTTCTACTTCAGTAGCATAGCCCGTAGTGTGAAGGCTATATATACAGACAGATCAATAAAAAAACCAATTAGGGTAGGCTGTGATATGTGTTATACGTTTGGCAGTACTGAAGTGTATTGTCAGTCTATGTCAAATTCGAGATCAGTAGGTTAGGTTTTATTTGTTGTTTGACACAGACTGACGTAAAACTTAACCTGAAAATCTCGAATTTGACATAGGCTGACAATACACTTCAGGACTGCCAAACGCATAACACATATCACAGCCTACCCTAATTGGGTTTTTTATTGATCTGTTGTTATATATATTCCAAATCAGCAAATTGAACAACAAACAATGAAATGCCTTACAGGAAAAATCTCACACAAAAATGTGCTGACGCACAATTTATATCTGCATGGTTTCGGGTCGAAAATATGGCTCAATCGAATATCCTACATTAGCCTGAGCTAGCTAGTAATTCCACTAATGCAACAATCCATCTCAGGAAAGCTTCAAGAGCCCGATGGCGAAAGATACGGCACAAGAAACAAATCGAACGTTTATCGCCTTTCTGACATTTTTGGCGAGCCGGAAATGACGCCAAACTATATTGCCATCTAGCGACAACTATTATTGCACTCGGTGGCAAGACTGCAGATTGCAGGGAACTGTACTAAGTAGAAAACTGCATTACTGCACGCGGCAGAAAGACTGCACTTTCGTAGGAACCTGTATCAATCAGAAGACTGCCTTCGACAACACACATATGTGCAGAACCAATTGCCTAATCGCTGGGCGTTTCTCTCCGTGGAAATTACTAAATAAATTACGAAATGACTATAAATTGGTCTCACCTTAATTTACGTGAAATGGGACTACATTGTGTCTCCTGATTTGACTTTGCAGTAGATGTAATGAATAATTAAATATTTAGAATGGTTTTAGTCTTTCGCAGTCTAGGCCTGCTTGGTATAAAATTGATTTTTACGAAATTATAGTTCAGATGGAATCCAATTCGCAGAGTTAGCTTAACCCGAATCTGCCGAGCGGTACCGTATGGTACCAGAGAGTATACAATACTTTAAAGTTATGAAGGAGGCAACACTGTCTGTTGTTTTTGCTTTCTCTTTGCATAGTTCACAGTTGACAGTCCAGTGTCAGTCTAATGGGCGTGTTTTGACGTTTACTGTGCATAAAGTAATGTTACTGGTTACCTGAAGCATTTACTATGCATATTCGTTTGACGTAAATATTCTATAGTCACAGTTATATTATGATTTTGGATAAATGTTGGTAGTAGGTTGTATAAAACCCTTAAAAAACATTATTTATTCTCACTTTGATCTTTTGAGTAAAAATGAAAATACTATTGCAGGTATATGATGTGAAGTGTGTCTGGTATAGTACGGTACCACTAAGCAGATTTCACAATATTTTGCGCCATATCAAATACAGGGTGCACGATTTAAATAAAAAAATCGATTTTTTCGATTTAAATCGGATTTTTTTTACTTCAATCAGATTTTTCGCTGATTCAAAATTCTGAGTTAATGAATGCTATAATAAACATACACGACTTCCACAATTCCACATCCTTTGTTTTTGTTATGTTGAAGTTTAATACACTGAAACTTTATAACGAGATCTCGAGGACCGCGTTTTTTGCTCGTTATACCCGTTATTCGTAGCATCCAAGTTGACACAAAAATTAATACAGGCAGGTATAATGTCAGTACAAATTACAAATTTCAAAAAAATCTCATATATTTTATAAAATATATGTACTTACGTACATATTTGTACAAATTAACAATTAACATATTGTTACGTTTTTACGTTTCGGGCTATTTAAAAATTATGCGACGCTTCTGGTTTTAAACGTTTATTTACAATGATTAATTATTATTATTTACAAACACACGAATTGCTTATAAATTACAGGCACTATTTCTAACAACGATACAGCAATTAATAATTATTTATATACGGCTTAACGGTAATGATTTATATGCTTATACACTCTATTTATTTACACTGGATTAAACATCAATTAGTTATGTGGCTAGTTATTGTATACGCGTCTATTTATGTAGCAGCTCAGGCCTTTCGAGCTGAATGAGAACTGACTTCTTATTCTTGCGGCGCGTATTTATATATCCGAATAATTTCCGTCTAGAACATTACATATTTTGCTCGTACATTCCGGCAAATGCATGAGTTGACCTCGAGCGTATTCCCGAAAGCGTGAGTCACCCGTTCCACCTGGCTCTGGATCGATCCGGAAGGCTGCACGCGTATTAGTCAGCGACGGCTGCCGACTCCACACCTGGCCCCAAGGCCGCTTCTCGGATATTCTGGAACGATCGGGGCACTGGGTCATATGTCCGGGGCAATGACCGGCCGCAGGATCGTTACAATATTCATTATGGACTTACATATTGTGTACAGCGCTTGGGCTTTAAGAATTGGTCCACTAATCGGTAAACCGGCGTCCCTTTGAACGAGGCCTTTGTCGACGTCACGTTTTTCACACCGCTTCAACTTTTTACACTCGCTTAAATTGTTTTCGAATGCTGATAAAGTTGTTTGTTTATTTTTCCACAATGTAGAAACCTTTGACGACGATAATCCGTATTTTCTACACACGGCAGAATTTTTTCGCCGTTTTCTAACTCCCGAATAATCGCCATCTTCTCGCGAATAGTAAGAGTTTTGCGCTTTTCGGACATTTTGAAATTCACAGCGCGCGCAACAAAACTTAACTGCAAAAAATCATTGAGAATAAATTCAGGTACTCGTGATAAAGAGGGTTGGAACATTAAGATTTATCCCTTTGATCAGTACCTACCTACCCAGACAAGACGCTTACTTTCCCTGTAAATTAATCTGACAGGAAGAGAGCTTGAAACTTGTCATAGGATTACAGTAGTACGTGCTTGGTACAAAAGATCGAAGATAACGCCGTTTAAATTTGCTTACCAGAGAAATTCCGAGAATTTTGGGCCAGTTACAAAATTTAATCTTAAGAGCTGAATCACCACAAACTTTTAAGACGTCAGTTATTCACAATTGAAACATTACTGCTCGTTATTTTCGGGATTTGAGCACGTATTAGGCGGGAAATATTAGCATTAAATAAATACAGTTTCAAACTTTCATTTTCAAAATGCTCGTTATACCCGGGATCTCGTAATACCCGTGCTCGTTATAAGTGAGTTTGACTGTACTTCTTAATTGAAAGTGCTTGGACAGTAGGCATTTTAAATTTTGTACAGGGCCATTTGTACCAGTAAAACAATAAAGATAACAAAGGTATGGATTTCACCAGCAACCATAATCGATATCCCTGCTGTGAATTATACAGGGTGTAAAAAAAGTCTGGAATATAGCAAATATTTCAAAAACTACTGGAGATGAATTTTTCAAAATTGCCAGGCTTATATAGGTAAAAACGGCGCATCTAGGAAGGACAAAACCATTTCTGTAACTGTACAGGGTTAGTCAGAAAAAATACCAACTTTTGTATTTTAAATTGGACACCCTGTATATTACCGAGGAATCAAATAGTCCTTCAAAAGACACATTCAACGATATAGGGTTTGACGGATTTATCTGTCAAAATCTGGTTTCAACAAGATGGCGCCCCCGCTCATTTTGGTTTACAGGTGCGCCAATTTTTGAACCAAATGTTCCCAAATCAGTGGATAGGGAGGAGAGGCGAATATGAGTGGCCTGCTAGATCCCCTGAACATCTTATAAAGTAATTTGTATTCAATCTTCATGTATTTCCTATTTACACCGTGTTCTTGTTAATTTACTTCAAATTAGGCTTTTAAGTCTTTTTAAGCAATAAATCCGTCAAACCCTATATCGTTGAATTTGTCTTTTGAAGGACTATTTGATTCCTCGGTAATATACAGGGTGTCCAATTTAAAATACAAAAGTTGGTATTTTTTCTGACCAACCCTGTACAGTTACAGAAACGTTTTTGTCCTTCCTATATAAGTCTGGCAATTTTGAAAAATTCATCTCCAGTGGTTTTTGAAATATTTGCTATATTCCAGACTTTTTTTATACCCTGTATATGCAATAATGTGCACTTCTCGTCAAAATAATAAGCGCCGATGACGATGACTCGTCGACGGTGACATTTGAGATTTTCTATTTTCATCTGCTGAGTTTTATTGAATGGTTCAAGGTGTATAAGTCAACTGCTGCAGATCGAAATGTCGGGGCGAAAAGGCGAGAAGATTTGGCAGTACTTCGTAAAGAAAAATGTCCTGGGAAAAGCAGGATGCAGGGCAATTTGCAATGTGTGTAAACTTGAATTACTAGGGTTAGTGGCTCGTTTAAAAAAAACATCGAAACAGAATGAAACAGAGAAGGCGGGCCAATTGGTATTCTTTTTTAAATATTACAACAGTGATTGCAACATCGTATTTAATGAATAAATTTTTGATTATTTATTCACTTCAGGCTCTCGATCAAGTGTGTTGCACTATGCAGCGAAATATCTTCCAGCTTCGCCTCGCTTGTGGAATGCACTTCATCAGCAAAAAATAAAAAGGTAAAGGTTCAGGGTAATTTCGATTCCCCCAACTGGGAACGGACGGCTATAGGGACCTTGCGTCTCTCCTCAGCCAATAACGGAAATTTCAGGATGGGTGGAGAATGCAAGAGAGGCCAGGAAAGGTGCAGAAGTACTGCCTCTAAATTCGCTTCAGAGAAGGTACTCTGTTGACTCGGGAAAACCACCTAAAAACCTGAATCAAAGCAGACGGCCACGGGAATCGAACCCACGACCTCCCAAATGCTAAGCAGACGTGGTAACTACTAGTCCACAGAGCTCGGTTCATCAGCAAAAACATTCGATCAGGCGATGCCATTTCAAGGTCTTGCATCGTCAGAAATTGTTAACAATACTAATAGGTCAAGAAAAAAAAATATTGTGTTAAATTGCGTTATTAAAACGAAATGACAAGACGACACCTCTATAAGCAAACCTAAGCTAGAGTTCGTATTTAGGGGATTACCCCGCCCGAATCCAGCAAGCGGCGGCGCACACGTGCATGCATGTTGTCAAAAAGTAGTGGGAGAGAGCAATGAGAATATATCGGCTCCGATTATATCGGTATCGCCCGATATATCGGTATCGGCCAAAAAACCCGTATCGGTCGATCCCTATTACTGTTACATTTGATATTCGTAAATTAATCATCCATGTGAAAAAAATATTTTGGCGAACACGATTGAATTTCTAGTTCAAAACTTTTATTTTTTCATGACGATAAAGATGAGGATTATGATGTAGAAGAAGATGCGTCATCAAAAGATGAAAACTAAGAACAGGAGTATTTAAAAAATAAAAGAAAATTGAAGAAAACTGTTACACTTAAAGAGTGAAAAAGGAACTAATGATTCCCAGCCATGTAGCTCAACTTCATGTACCGGTAAAACACAGAAGAGAAGTATTACCAAAACAACGATGATGAATATTAGGTTCCACTATCTGGCTTGCTCTCCATTACCGCCGGCAAGGCCATACACGTAATGCATTTCTGCCATTTCTGCATTTGAATAATTCACCATTTCTAACAAGATTGTAAAAATAAAAAAAATAAATAATTCGCAGCGCACATACTTGAACGACGGGGACTTATTAGAAAATATCAGATGTAAAAAGCAACGGTTTTTATTTTTTTACTCAAAAATGGCGCATCGCAGGAAAACAACTCAAGAGAGTTCTTATGTTTCAAATTAAACGGTGAATTGAAAAATATTTTTTGCACTACTAGTCTCAGAACGCATCGTTATTGGCCTATTTTTAGGTCGTGAAGTTGATTTTCTCCACCAAGGGAGAGAAAGTAAAATAAACAATTTTCACCGTGGTAACTAATAAATTGCTAAGTTACCAAATATGACTATTTTAATTTTGACGTTTTAAAGAACTGTATTGTCAGGTTGACAGTTAAAATATTTTCGAAATTTGTTGGGAATTTAGGTATTAAGCTGTTTGGTAGTGCAAAAAATAGTATATACACCACGGTAGCGAATCGTCTTATAACCTTCGCGCTTTAGATACTTCGCGCTGCGCGCTCAGTATCTAATATGCGCTCAGGTTATAATACTGCGCTTCGCTACCTTGATGTATAATATACTATTATTCGCAACCATATATGTAATAAGATCATTACTGGCTTTTAAAAAGTTGGAAAATGAGCTATTCCCAACTTAACTTTGCAACCGGTCGGAAAAGTGATTGCCGGTTGGAAATGCATCCATTCCCGACCGCTGTGTAGGCAGGGACAATGGAAATCTCGTTGATCCATTCATGCGCGATCCATTCCCGACCTCTGAGTAGGTAGGGATACTGGGAATGTCGTTGATCCATTCATGCGCGTCACAACCTGTATCATAATACTAGAACGCGCGTAGGCAGCCTACGTCTGGCTGCGTGTGGCGGCGCCACGTGCTTGCGGTCGGCATGTGCGCTTACAGAAACCTGCGCTTATAGAAACCGATATAGCAAGCGCGCGTGTGGTAGTAGTATGCAGGCCCTTCATGCTGCGTGTGCCGGCGCCACTTGTGTTTACGGTCTGGACGGCCGGCGGCATCGGCTCTTATAATATAAGATAATAATTTTTTCAATTAGTGTTTAGAATAAAGTGGTGACGAATAAAATAGTATACATCCCACGGGGAAAAGTTTCATTCCTGTCTCGAGATAAAGTTCACCTCTACTTAATCTCTCGACAGGAATGAAACACTTTTCACCTCGGTATGTAATATACTATTTTATTTTAGAAAAAACCATTGGCGTACCATTTTTTTCTTCAAAAATATCGAAGTCACTGCCCCTACGCACGCCACTGTTAAAGCTGAAAATTATTTTTGTATTGAAAAATATGCACCTTTATTAACTGTCGCTATGTACTAAATATCACTGAAATATCTTAAGCGGTTTTGAAACTATTATTAATTTCCATTTTTATCCTAAAACTTTAACACCTCGTATTTGCATAACGGAACATTTTTGAACCATAGTTTATAAAGTAAACTATCATTAATTTTTCATGTAGATTCACACCGTTAAATATTCGCATATCATTAAGGAACACCCTGTATATCAATAAGATAATGAGTTTTACCAACAGATACTAATTATATTTTGTTTCAAAAGGAACGAATTGTTCGACATCAACACAAAAGTAATCCAGGAAGGTCTCCGGAACTCCAAAAAGGGCAAGCACTCTGCAAGCAGCTACCAACTGGGCCATGACAATCAGTGCTTCGATGCCAACGCCCAGCGGGTGGAGGAAAGCATTAATCAGCTCTCAAATGACATCGATCGCTATCAAGCAGAAGTGGAGAACAATATCAATGAGTCCAAAGACAAGCTGCAGATTCACGAAGAGCAAATGATTGGGGAAATCAGTTGCACGGATAGTGCCAATGAAGCTCACGAAGAGGGGGTGACGTTGAGGTTTAAATTTGCTCAGTTTGAAAGCAGGGTACCCTACTGGCTGAAGAACAAAGATTCTTCCGCAACGCTGCCCAAAAGGTCATACAAGCATCTCATTAGGGGAGATATAGTTCTGGGATTTAAGAATTCTAATTTGCACGAAATCGAGGGATATGGAAAGAGGAAGAAACTGTAGTCATGCTTTTAAGTCCATTTATATTGTATAGTAATTTATAATATATTTAAGAATAAAGTGGTCACGTAACTATACATGTTTGGTTTTTAATAATATAAGGAATTTATTAAGTGTTTAATGGTATTAGTCGAGCTCTTAAGGCAGGGCTGTCCAACTGCAAGGGACCCAAGGGCCACTGTAAAAAATTTTATGGTTACGAGGGCCGCATCTTAAAATGTGTCGTATCCGACTTTGTGAGTGATTTGTAATAAATATAAAACGTTATATTTTAATACTAATTTTTATTTATTCAAGAAGCTTAGGTTACATTACAAAAGCATTGTAACATAAAAGAGATATACAGGGTGTTCCCTGAGGTAACCGACAAACTTGCACCATATGTTCTAGAAGTGATTCTAAACAAACAAAATCCTATTCACTCTAAGTTAATTCCTTTCCGGTCTTGAGATACTGACAAAAGAAAAAAAATACATCAATTAATGTAAATTTACGTATAGAGATGTGACGTTTCACCCCCTTACTAAGGGCGTCAAAGATTTACCCCTCGGATAAGCTCAAATCGGAGAAATACGTTCACTCAAATATATATTCGATTAGGTAAAACACCAGATAATTACCAAAACAAATATAATGTTTTTAGCTAGTTACAATTATTAATTAAAAATAAATCTGAGCTGTACATTATTTAAAATTAACATATTCTTCTGGAACGGTGTCTGGTTTCGTAGGTCGAGCTGCAACCCAATGCACCGGCGAGTGTTGTGGGTCCCTATTGGTAGTCCGCCGGTACGCACGCCGATTTTTCGGGAAATGGGCTGAGTGAGTCTTTTGTTCCTGCAAACTTGGCCTTCCACTCAGCAGTGATTTTAAGCTGTAATTTTCCGGTGAATTTAACGATTTTAAGGGTTACCTGGGGCGGGCGTTAGTGCCTTAATCCTGGTGCAGAGGTTGCTGGTACCTTCGGCGTCGTTCTTGGAGCGAACGCGGTGTCAACTCCTGCAGATGGAATTTATTCGCCTTGAGCCGGAAAATGATGTTGACATTCCCCCGGTAGTGAATTTGCGGGCTGCGGAATCGAACGTCCAGGAATTCGCCTTTTAATGACCAAAAAGGGGCCCTGCATGTGAGTTTATGGCAGCTACAGGACTCTAGTCGCTCAGAAGCATAGTAGAGGCTGCGATTCCTACAGGTTACAGGTTTAATTATTAGTAAAATGAAGTTATGAGGAGTATTTCATCTCTCGGGGGGCCGGGATTTGCGTTTAAAAATTAGGCGGTCGGAAATGGCTTTTAAGCAGTTAGCCCTGCAAGACAGTACAGCGTATTAAGACATGGTTAAAACCTCAGGGATTCGATATTCTAAGGAAGTTCCACAATCAAGGTAAAATCGAACTCTAGCGGTCTTGCTCTTGCGAAAAATTTGAACTTCTCGGGCTGACAGTACAACACGTCATCTCCCTTGAAGCCTGGTCTGGTAAGGATTGGAGGCCTACTCCGTTAGACAGTTTAGCGCGTCAGACCGAAGAGCCCAGGTAGAAAAGGAGAAGACAGGATCAGGACTGGTGGACTCAAAGGAGAAATATCCTGGCAGGCCGCATGCGGGCCACATGTTGGACAGCCCTGTCTTAAGGGATGCAATGTGAATATCACTCTTTGCCAGTGTAGTACACAGCATTGCGAAAATAGATCACTACATGTAAGTATAGGAAGTGCAACTGATAGGGCAACTGTAAGTAGGGCTCCAAGTAATTGATCAAGGTGAAGTTTTGTTGGTTTGAATGTGATATTTCATAGCTTCTTATCAATTACATGTTGATTTTTTTGGGATTTCATGCAAATAGAATACGGTTTAATTGAGGGAGAAAACATTTCTTGTCGGTCATTCTGGCAATGATAAAAATGATTTAAATAGGTATATGCTAATTATAATGTAATGTCTTAATAAGTATTACCGTTTTGGAATTAGTGTGTGATTCCCGTGCCCAAATTTGCGAAAGCTAAAGTTGTGGTGGTTGAAATAAGAGGTTGTTTGTAAATTTACACATTCCAAACTATCTTTAATGTTCTCAGACAAACTGGAATATAAAACACTCATTGTGGATCACTCTGGATTGAAGATATTATTCCTTTGTAGTTAGTAGTATTTGGTGACAATTTTTGTCGTAGAAAATATTCTCGTTGCCAAATGGTAAAGGTAACTTTTGTTGTTTTTATAAAAGATTTGTATTAAATGTAAGAGTGTAGGAAAGGTATTTGTAAAATACACACGTTTCTAGGTATAGAAATAGAAAATTGATTAATAAAATTGTCGAGGTCAACTGTAGATTAAACAATAGTAAAGAAGTAGGAGTGTATGGGAGTCACCGAGCGGTAGCATCTCTGCTACTGAGATTGTCGGGTTTTTGGGTCATCGCAGGGTGGCCGGTGACCTCAACTTTCACCTATGGCTCCCAGTACCATGCCCTGGTAACTGTGTTGACACACGGGTGAATCTAAGTGAGGAGTCACTGAAAGCACATATTATTTATTGAAAGTAGGCGGCAGTGCCGATACAACTTTTCTTATATTGAAATGGTCTTTAGCCCGTTACACAACTCTACTTGCAGAATCAATAATTTAAAGCAAGTCAAATAAAAGCATAGAGCTGGGGTAAGCAGGCAACTGCAAGAAGTCACATTAGAAACTTTAATTTATGATTACATCGGTCAAGCATTGCCGATATCAAATAGAATTATCAGAGTAAATGGCATAAGGCAGAGCTCAATTTATAAGTTGGATTCACAGTTTTATCAATTAACATAAATTAAGAGGTTGGTGCAATGTAAAGCCAATAAATAATTCAACAAATCTATCACCAAAGGGATTTATTACATGCAGGTTAATTAAATTTACATGTCAGTATAATTAAATAAGTACAGTTCTATGAACTTTTTAAATGAAGGTATAAAGGACAGAACGTTCCAAATACAGTGCAAAGGAGCACAATAACAGATCTAAAGGTAAATTATAACATGGATCAACGACGTTCAAGATTTGGTGAAATTCACACCAGGATTTGGAAGTGGAAGAAAAGTAGACACTTACGTGAACTGCAAGTAGGTAGAAAGGAAGTGCACGAAATGAACCACTAGTCAGTGCATCAATTAAGTGAAAGGACAGTTAAATTGTGCAATGTGAGTGACTTTAAAAGACAATAATTACAAGATTGAAAGACCAATTTTAATAAATAGGATTTTATTGTGAAGGTAATTAGTTTTAAGCATTTTAATTGTAACAGTAGTACTTAATTTGAATCAGTTCAATTTCCGTTTTTCGTATTTCTGATGTGTTTTTGTTTATAACGAACTGGGCATTAAACAATTGAAATAAATTATTAGATACCAAGCTTAATTTGCGTCTCCAAATTATTTAACTTTTAACCTATTTATCATTAAAATATTAAAAATCTGGTGTGATACACTCACACAACTTCCTTTTACAGTGATCTTATAATTAGTCAAAAATTTCATTTTTAATTTTTAAGTATTTGTTAAAAATTTTCAAAAATTACAAATTCTACAAAAACGGTACAAAATCGAGTGTTAGTTGAAGAGACAAATTTTCTCTAGAATTTTAAGGTGAATTCAAAAATGTAATAATATACCGGGTGTTTTATTTAAAATAGGAGTTAATAAAAAAATAGAAAAAAAAACAAAAGAAACCCACTTTAGAAGTATTCAACTGGAAAATCACCTATCTCACATCAATACACATTAAAAATGTAAGAAAAATGTAAAGTTTAAAAAAAATCGTTAGAGCCGTTTTTGAAAAAATCGAAAAAAACTGAAAAATCACAAGAGTAAACACCTACTTCCGGTTATGCGATTTTCTTCAAAAGCTTGCTGTCTTATCTACATAGTACACAAAACTTATATATGAAGTTTTAACGCCATACCTCTTTTCGTTTTTGAGATATTCTGTTCACAGACAGACACACAGACCAATGAAAAAAAATATGTTTTTTGGGATCAGTGGACTCTAAAACGTGAAGATCCGTTGAAAACTCAATTTCGAATTTTTGGGGTGAATCCAATACTTCCTTTATAGTAAAAGGAAGTAAAAAATTAATTACACCATCGTGTTAAGCAAAATTTGAAGAATAAGTGAACGTGTGGGCAACGTTTTCCACGATCAAAAATTATTTCATCACCAAAGCCAGTTTCCGAGCGTGAGTCGTGGCGATCTGGAATTTACGAGGTTCGACTACAACTAAACCAGGGGAGCTAGTCCAGAGCTGACGACTGCGAGGCATCGTGGGGAGCTGCTGCACCAAGGCCAGCATCATCTACATCACAGGCATAGACTTCCAGAGAAGATCCAGCTTAGGGCTTCTTCCCGAAGATCGAATCGACCACCTAGAAAGGAGCCGGAAATGTATGCACCAGCGAGACGTTACCATTGCGAGTAAGCAGCCGGCATATCCTAGTCTCCAGACAAATTATTTACCCAATAAATAACCAAATTAGAATTGTGAGGTTAGTGGAGCGGATAACATCTGAATTCACCCAAGCCGCGTCTTTTTACGTCATGAAACAAAGAACACTCGAAACAAAAGAGAGATTAGCCCGCGAAATTACCATAAATTGAATAAATACCTGATAATTTGTTCATAGATTTGCGTTTGAATTCACTGTAATTACACAAAAACGAACCGCACTTTAAATCTATTTGTTGATGAATTAAATTTGACAGCGCAGTAAGAGTTTGCGCGTTGCTACTTCTAAATTTCACAGCCCAGTGGCGTATCACGGGGATTTTTATTTTGTACAAACAGGTGAACCCAACCAGATTCGAGTCCATGCCTATCGAAAAAAAAAATGAGCTAGCCATAATTTATTGTACTTGCAGATGTGCACAATACTAAAAAGGGCAAAACACAGATTCAATGAACCCATTGATACGGTTATAATTATTTGTTTTTAATCAGTAAAAATTTGATATCAAATAAAAATAATAAAATGTGTAGGGTGTGTATTTATTTATTAAATCATAATCATAATAATTTAACATAATAATACCTTTACAATATATACATAAAGTGTGCAGAATATAAAGTTTAAAATAAAATTAAAATTAATGGGTACAAAAACAAATCTAATTAATAAAATTTACAAAATTATTACAAAATCAAATAGGATAATTATAAAAAAGAAAACAAAAGTTAACAATCAATTGATAAAATTAACCAAATTATATGTAAAAAGAAACGAAGGTAATTAAAAAACAACAAAAGTTAATTATTATTGTCGTACAAAGGCTTAAAGTTGTTTATGTTGTTTGCATGACAAACAGTCACGACTCGATTGCTAAAAAACATTTTTCTGCCAAGAATGTTGCTAAAATCCGTCTGAAGCTTAAACGAATGTCCTTGAAGATGGCTATTGCTACTAGATACTAGTATATCTTCTAAAGGGAACGAATAGTGATTGTGGAGTATCTTAAACATCTCGATCATATCAATACGTTGTCTACATTTACTAAGAGCAGTTAGCTGGAGTTTCTCCAGCTGTTGCTCGTATGACATCGATCTTAAGCAGATAGGGATCTTTGTGGCTCTACGCTGTACGCCTTCTAATAGGTCGATTTCTTTTATAAAGTAAGGACACCCACTGTAGCTGAATACTCAAGAATAGGTAGTACATATGAGATAGCCGCTTTTTTAAATAGCTCAGGTGAGATACTTCTCCCAAATGAACGCTGGATTAAGTACAGAATGGAGTTCGCTTTCTTTACAATTTTTGTGATTTTTTTCCCATTTTAGGTCATTCGATATTATCACACCCAGATCTACTTGTTCACTCACTTTGCGCAGAACAATACCATTTACAAAATATTGCATTTTGGGATTGTTGTGATCTATATTCAGTACTGTACACTTATCAGAGTTTAAAGAAAGTAGCCATTCTTTGCACCTCTCTTCTAATGATACCAGATCAACAAGAATATTGTTTGGAAGATCGGTGGGTGTAGAAAACAAGTGCCATCGTGAAAAAGCTTACGGATGATTTCAAGTCGCTGGATAAGTTGCTGATAAATATTAAAAATAGAATCGGATCAAGAACAGAGCCCTGAGGAACTCCGCTGAGTACTGGAAGAGGCTTTGATATAGTTTGCTGTATATGCACTGAAAACGTTCGATTTGATAAAAATTCTTCCAGTAGCAGAAGCAAAGCTCCGCGTATTCCAAAATGTTCTAATTTAAGGAGTAGTCTTCGAATAGGTACTCGGTCAAAGGCTTTTGCGTAGTCCAGATATATCATATCGATATATTTTCCCTGATTTACTGCGTTTGTCCAAAGGTTTAAGTTTGACAAAAGGTTGGTTACTACGGACTTTCCAGGAGAAAACCCGTGCTGATTTGATGGGATTACACCATTGGCATTGAGAAATTCCATAAGCCGTGTAACAACTAGTTTTTCAAAACACTTACACATAATACAAGTCAAACTAATCGATCTGTAGTTACCAGGTTTCAGCCCTTTTTATATACTGGGACTATTATTCCTTCCATGGAGCTGGAATAGAAGAGGTTTGAAGACAACCATTAAATAATATAGTTAGCCAATCTGCCAATGCATGGGAACACCGTTTAGGTAAATGAGGGGAGATTTCATCGGGCCCTGGAGATGAATGGAGATCCAATGATTCGGTGACTTTGATCACTTCTTCTGACGTTACTGTAAATGCAGCTATTTGATTTTCGACTCTATTTGAAGGACGGACACTTGGCAGGTTTCCAGAAGGTATTTTGACAAAGGACTGAAGAAAACTCGCTGCGAATATGTTGGTAATTCAGGATTGGTTTGTACAGATCCCTCGCTATCTTTCAGGGAGAAGGAAGATACTCGGGAAGTTAGGTTACTCTTCAAATATTTTAAAAAGTGTTCTGGTTGCCAGGTTCAACAAGTTTGTGATCATAAGCTGAGCGGGCAGCGCTAATTATCTCACTTGTAGCATTAGCAACGTGTCGATACGAGACAGATCTAAGCGATGGATTATTTCCGACTCTATATCTAGTAGGTTGGTTTACTAATTGAAATAGATTACAGTCGTAGTACGTATTTAAAAATAAAGTAGCTGGAGAATATCCTTCCAGGAGACTTAATAGAGCTTAGCTTCAGAATGTTATCTTCAAGTGGAGAGTTTGGTGGACGGTACACACAAGAAATTAGGAAGTTATGCTTAAGCAGTCCTATCTTTAGCCAAAGAATTGATGTTGCCAGTGGGAAATTCGTCAATGACTTCACCAGTGGGAATATTTTTTGCAATATATTGCAATGGTCTTAGGCCCACGACTCGACTCTACTAGCATTGCAAATTAATGAACATTTCAATAAGCACAGAGTTGAGGTGTTTAATATAACTGCAATGCTAAACTTAAATTTCAAATAACAAATGCATTGGTAAAGAGATGCCAGTAATGATAAAATAATTAAGTAAGGAACGCAAATGACAAGCTTGTTTTTCACAGGGGTCGAAGATGACTTGCAAATAAATTAAATAATAGGTTTGTGCATAATAAATAGCCGAACCAAAAGAAATTAATTGTCACAAAAAAGGTTTGCTATGTGCAAGTAAAAGAAGCGTAGAATTCAATAAAGCTAGTCGGTTAAATTTGTGAAGATTCTAAGAAGGTGGAGAAGCCAGAATAGGATAGCAATACATTGCGAAAGAGCAATCTGAAAAAGCAGGCAGGTGGACATGAGAGCGCAATTAGAAAAGCAGGCAACAGGATATGAAGAAAGCAATTGAGAAGCAAGGAACTCTTAAAATAATCAGTGCATTGAATGGTTGTGAAAAGCAGAACAAATAATATAACGTGTTTGTGTGTATGGCGCAAAGAGACGATTTTTAAATATAAGAAACACAATAAATTTAGTTTGTGGGAAATTTGAAGATTTAAAACTATGTTATCAAACTTTTTTCTAGAATGCATTTCAATTAACCAAAACTTTTTTCCGTTTATATTGTAACCATAGCAATAGTTCCTATTTTGTCTTAATAACGGCAGAGGACAAATGAAATAAATTAAGATTGACAGTGTTAGAATTGTGCTCCACTTTAATGACAATTTACCATCTCAAGGTTCCGATAACTGCTTCCAGCCAATATAAGGGTCCAGAACCAGGGGTCTGCATTGCAATACTTAGGACAGGACTGCAGGAGTGCGACCAGCAGCTTCAACAGCGAGGAAAGCCGCTCCAGGTACTGGTCTTCGAGCATCGGAGGAGCCGCCGTTATAAGGTACCCCAAAATTTACCTAAAACAAGAGTAAGCGGTCGGATTTTGACGTGCACATGAGAGGAGGCCTTACTGAGAAGGATTCGAGCATCTCCATGGCCACAGCGTAGGCGCAGTTCGAAAAATAAGCGGTTTTTCAAATTTGAGGTTATGCGAAGGTAAAACAGTTGCAAGCTTGAGTCGGCGTCTCTTCTGACGTCACGAAATAAATTAGTGCCTGAAACAAAAGCTGATAATTACCGCCAAAGCGCGAAAATTTGAATAAATACCTTTTCGAATGTTCATAATCTCACTATTGTTTAACGTCAACAACGCAGACTTGCACCCGCCAACCATTTTGTAGGTTTTTGACCGTATTGCAAACATTTAGCTACCGCACATTGGAACTAAATGCGGTGAACAGAGCCGTATCAGAAAATTTGTAATTTTACAATCAACTAGGAACCCACCTGAGTTAAGAAGCTTGTTGTTCTACTTGAGCTAGCGTTCTATTATAATTAATTACAGGTAAATAAAATATTAAAAGGGCATATAACCATTTATTTTGGGCAGTAAATAAGTACAGCTCACATTTTAACCAGCCCAATAAATTGATAACAGGCAAAACTTTGATCACAGTAAAATATTAAAACAAAGCATTGTGAATTGTGGATTTTGCTCTACCTTATAAATTATAAATCAATTAAATAATAATCAATCCAGTTAGATTAGAGTGCATTCCATCTCAATATATACATAGGCCTCCAGCTCGTCGATCCTTCCTGTCTGCTCGTAGTAAGTTGTAGCCAGGAATGTTAATCCTATTGTCTACGATCGGGGGATTTAACTAAGTTTCCGATGGTAGTATGAAAGTAGGTTTTAATCTTTCTACGAAAGCCAATAACTCGCTGAATTTCGATAGTAGTGAGCATATGTTATTGTATAAATAAGATAAAGTATGAATATTTGTTGTGATCAGTTTTTTGGAGGAGCGAGCGAGGGTAACAATTTTGGGAGTACCCCGTATATACTTAATCGTAAGGTGTTCTTCTCCATTACTTTTTCTGTCTTCCAGTTCTTTACGGAGACCATTCAGATGGTTTCTTTTGCATGGGAGTTTGATCATGAAACATTTTTACGGAGAACGCATTTGGCACTTTATCTTTGCGTTTCAAGACATCCAACTGATCTGTAAAACTAACTTTTAGTAGACGTTTCCAACCATGTTGTCTTTTGCCAAGTCCAGTTACTTTAATGTAAGCTGTGGATGACAACAAATTGTGTCTTCTTGCTATGATTGACTATTCCAGGGCATTTGATACAATATGTCATAATGTACTATTGGCAATACTAAAATTTATGAGTTTTAATGATAGCTCCGTTGAATTAATTAATAAATATTTAACCAATCGTACCCAAACTGTTATATTAAAAGAACACAAATCACATCCTCTACCTATTGTATCAGGTGTACCTCAAGGATCTATCCTTGGACCATTATTATACATTTTGTATACTTTTAATTTGAAAAGTTGTTTAGATAACTGTGAATACCATCTTTATGCTGATGACACACAACTTTTGTTTACTTTCGATTCCTCGGATGTTGCTATAGCTAATGAAAAAGTTAACTCCGATATTCATAAACTCATCAACTATTCTAGAAAACATGGTCTGTCAATTAATTCAAAAAAATGTTCTATTATTCTTTTTGGTAAGCCTAAATTGAGAGAAGCTGCTTTACCTGAAATTTCTATTCAAATTGATAACTCGCGTTTGCCTCTTTCAGAATGTGTAAAAAATCTTGTTCTATGGATTGATTCAAATCTTCGGTTTAAAAAACATATTTCAACTTTAATTCAAAAAGCTTACGTTCAATTAAGGCTGATATTCAATCATAGATATAGCTTAAACCGCAAAATTAAAATTATGTTATGCGAGTCTCTAGTATTATCTCAATTCAGCTACTGTGACTGTATTTACGGTCCGTGCTTGGATGTGAGTGATGTTAAGAGAATTCAGAGTATTCAAAACTCTTGTCTTCGATTAATCTTTGGAATTAGAAAATATCAACGCATATCATATAAACTTACGGAACTCAAATGGTTAAATATGAAAAATAGAAGGTTGTTGCATGCAAGCTGTTTGTTCCATAAAATAATTCATTTAAAGACTCCTCTATATTTGTTTAACAAGATTAAATTTAGAACTGACGTTCACAGTGTTAATGTACGCAAAAAGCACTTCATAACGCCGCCACTTCATAAAACAACTTTTTTTGAAAGATCTTATTCATATAATATTGCTAATACGTATAACTCCTTACCAGATAATTTAAAAATACTGACACAAGCTACCTTTAGAAATAGATTATATGATATATTGTTTAAGACACAGACTTAAGTTTTGTTTAAGTATTTTTTTTATATATTCATATATTTAAATGTTAAATCTTGATGTGACTGCATATACTCATCATTAGTTCTTTTTTTTTTAAATGTATGTATAGTGCGGGTTAAGTGGCAGAACAGAAGGTTTGCCATCGCAAACCTTTCTGAACTTCGCCCTTTTGGGTATTCGTATTTTGTTTTACATTTACTTGTTTTATTTCTTGTATTATTATATCCAAATAAAGACGGTATTATTATTATTATTATTATTATATAATCCGCATGCAAAATGTTGTCTTCCTAAAATAAATACCTTTTGAGCTATACCTCCAACAGACGTCGGACAGATGGACAGAAACACATATGGAATTGAGAAAACATGTTTTTCATCATCCCCCTAAAAGGTGAAGATATAAAGAAATCTTGGTAGGTGATTTTTTACGATTACGATACTTCCCTCGTCTTTTGCACAAGGGGTAAAAATATATTTTCCATTTCCATACAAAGTTAGTAGGTCAGAATAAAGTACGGATTCTTTTAATTTTTTCCAAAATGTAGTACAAAATGAGATACGCGATGATATTTTTCTCAACACTCATAATCATAAAGGCTTATAATAACTTTTGAGGAAGACCTCCCCATAACCGAGATTTGATTATTTTTAATTTATTTAGCTCCCTTTCACGAGAAACCTGTTTGTAAATGATGTAGACTGCATATTGCAGTCTACGAGTATAACGAACTGTAGCAATAAGCCAGACCGTTATAACATTTCTTCAGTTCCTTGCATTTTCTGGATCTCTATTTTTCTTCAAGCTTTTCTTCAGGTTGCTCTACCTTTTCTGATTCTGATTCAGATTAATTTTCTGACATATTGATTTCTTTATTATTGCGAGTCAATAAAGGTATCACTTCTTGCGGTCAAATTGGTTAACAAGGTACTTAAGAAACAATTTACCAAACTGCAGTAATTTGTTTCGTAAGATGAACACTTTTACTCTAGCTGATGTGACCAATTTAAAAAAAGCATAAAAGGGCGCCTGGTGCATTCAACAAGGTTAAAAAAATGTGGTCTTCAATGAACTAACTCGGAAAACAAACGTGCGTCTTTGTACACAATGTGAAACGTGCGATGTTATATAGTAGTGAATTGTGGTCCTTGAACACAAAACAAGTGAAACAACTAGCTTTTATTAACAAGTGCTTAATAAGAATTTTGCAGAACAAAATCTTAAACAGAGAATAACGGAAACGGACAATCCAGAACAAAATGGTAGTGTATAGGATAGGCCTTCTTCTTCTTCTTTCATTTAATTACTCCAGTGTTGGTTATATGCCTCCGCTCGGCGCCTCCACACCGTTGTATCCGATGTTGTACTCATCCACTGTATCCCTACGACCTTGTCCACGTCGTCTCGCCATCTAGCCCTCGGTCTACCTCTGTTCCTTCTGCCTTCCCGAGGTCTCCACTCGGTCGTCAGCTTAGACCATCGATTGTCGTCTTGTCTCATGACGTGCCCCGCCCAACTCCACTTCAAACTTACAATGTGTTTCGCTACATCCTCCACTTTAGTACGTTCTCTTATTATTTCATTCCGTACCCGGTCCCGCAATCTTATACCCAACATGGAGCGTTCCATGCCTCGTTGAGCGATCTTTAATTTTTGGATCAAATTTTCTTTAAGAGGCCATGTCTCGGAACCATAGGTCATTATTGGTAACACGCATTGATTGTATACTCTCGTTTTGAGGTATTGGGGGTATTTAGTTTTGAACACTTCCCTGCTCAAATTCCCAAAAGCAGCCCAAGCCAGCCGAATTCTTCTGTCTCAATGGCTTGTATATCTTCTTTGAGAGACATTACTTGTCCCAAATATATATATATATATATATATATATATATATATATATATATATATAATCTATTCCATCTTTAAAAAAACGATAGGTTGCCATGCTTTTCTTTTCCTAAATTGGCAGTACTAAGGAAAGCAGTAGTTATATTTCATTTCTTTGTAGTGGCAAACTTTTTCTAACTAAATTTGAAATGCCGTGTTGCCAATGCTACCAAACCAAAAGACAAGAAAATATGTCAATAAATGTCATTACGACACTTCAGTGATAGTGTAAGTGATTATTGTGAAAAATTTAATAAACAGCATGCACAATGTTGTGTCTTCGGCGACGAAAGCAGTGTGTTAAAGCGCTACACACATTTCAGACGATATAAAACCGATCTAAGCAATGATCAAATTATTAGTAGATTGATGAACATTTTCAACGTGAGTACACTGAATTCCTATCCCATAAAAGAATTTTCTTAAAAAGTGCATCATCTATTTATAGGTAAGAAGATCTATTATCTATTCTATAATTACGAAAAATAATGTAGCACATTATGGCAACATCGGGCATTCTGAACCTTCAAAATTCCTAACCTAACTTTACCGCAGTTTTGTCAGTTCATATACAGAGTGATATCTGTCAGATTGTCATGGCCAACCGTCGTTTTTTTAAAGATGGAATAGATTATATATATATATATATTGTTCTACCACCTCTACAGGGTGGTGTTTAATTGTAATAGGTCTTACATCCTCACTGCTTGCCATTATTTTTGTTTTTGCAAAGTTCATTCTCAGTCCAACTCTACTTGCGGCTGCCTCGAGTTCGTCCAGCATCACTTGTAGCTCCTGCATGTTATTTGTTGTAAGTACAATATCGTCGGCGTATCGGAGATGTGACATGTGTTTCCCATTCCCGTTTATGCCTTTGTCCTGCCAGTTTAGACCATTGAATACGTCCTGTAGTAAGTTAGTGAACATTTTAGGGGAGATGGTGTCCCCCTGTCTGATACATCTATGTATCGATATTGGTTCTGGCCCGTCGTATACCCGAATAACCGTCTTTGCTTCTTCGTATAAGTTGTTAATTAAGTGGATATATATATAATCTAATCTACAGCGTTTTAGTGCATTGATTAGAGCCCACCTCTCGACCGTGTCGAAGGCTTTCTCAACATCTATAATGCCATATGCAACGGTTGGTTATATTCGTGGCTTTCTTCTGTCACTTGTCTCAATGTATGTATGTGCTCTATAGTATTGTATTCGGTTCTAAATGCAGCTTGTTCGTTCGATTGAAAGGCATCAAGTTTTTGTGCTGTTCTGGTTTTTCGTAAGTAGTTTATACAGATGTGAGAGCAGGGAAATTGGCCTGTAGTTTTTCGGGTCTTTATCGTTACCTTTTTGTGGATTAATACTACATCAGCTGTTCTCCACTGTTCAGGTATCTTAGCAGTTTCTAAACATTTGTTAAATAATAACTGAAGGTGTTCTAGTAGTGTTTTCCCTCCTGCTTTGATCAGTTCTATTGCAATTCTAGGCGCTTTGTTGCTCTTCATCTGTTTCATAGCATTCTTAATCTCATACATGCTTATCTCCGGTATTTCTTTTGTGTTATGTCTTGTAAGTGGGGCTCTTTTATCTGTGGGGCTTCTAGTTGGTTCTGGTTCATAGCTGGAATAAAGCGATTTGTAGAACTTTTCGATGTGTCTCAATATTTCCCTGCGGTCATTTATCTTTCGCCCTGTCTCGTCTATTAATGTGGTTATTTCTTTTCGACCTTCGTTAGTTTTCTTTCGGAACACTTTGGGACCTTTATTTGGTAGTATAACTTCCTCAATAATTCTTTCTTTATATTCACTACAGTATTTTCTAACTCTTCTTCTTATTTCCTTGTTTAGGCTTTTCAACTGTTCTCCATTCATGTTTTTCTTATTTTTATCCCTATCATCAATCAGCTTTCGTGTTTCATCTTTCAGTTTTTTGTCTTTATTTTTATTAGGTTTCCCTTTTAGGACGTCTTGTGCAATTTCTCGGGTTGTTTTTGTTATATAGTTATTTAGTTCATCTATGTCACTCCTATTCCCATTATTGTATCCTTTACTTTCCATCACTTGATCTATCTTCTTCTGGTATATGTCTTGATCTAGGTGTTGAAGATCTATTTTACCTTCCAATTGTTTCTTACCTATAAGTTTGAATCTTTCGTTCTTTAAGTTAATTTTAATTCTACTTCTAACTAGTCTATGGTCACTAATATGTACTTGGTTGATGACGGACACATCTTGGACTGTACGAGAGGCGCTTGTAAGGATAAAATCTATTTCGTTTCGTGATCTTCCATTAGGGTGCCCCCTGGAAGGATAGGCCATGCAAGCCAAATACAGATATTACCAAACAAGTCCTTTAGTATACGACCAAAAGAAAAGGAAACAGAAGCGTCCAGTTGGATCATGGAAAGGAAGTGTGAAAAAAGAGTAGGTATAACAACATAAAAACAAATTGGAACGAAGTGAAACACATGACCATTATATGTCACTATATCTACTGAAAATAAGCAAGACTAACCCTCTCAACCACCTAATGACCTAATCATTGAGCAACTTAAAAAATTAGGGATGAAGACAGTACAAGGACAGCAACCTTGCCGCTATTATAATTGCTGCAGCAACACCTTATGGTGCTCTATGCTCTACAAGGAGCCAAGAGGACTAACAAACAGCAACTAAACAAACGTGGGCAGTTTTGTGAGTAGATCTTTTGTAGGGAGTCTTTCTTCCACAAATTAGAAAAAAAATTGTGGATCGACGTATTGCAACCATGCAATCAAGTCTTTCATTTTTTAAATCTTTCATTTAGTCTATTATTCTAGACCAACTCTGTTAGCAATTTTGATAATAGCGAAAACTTCAACTCGGGGCACATCCATTGGGTCCTTAGGTCTCTCGTTGCTGTACTTTGCACCCTCCATTTTTGCCTTTCTGGCGAAGCTTGTGGTTGTTGGCAGTTCCTCTTCTATGGAAATATCCCCATCTAAGCTTCTAGTTTGCAATTCATAGATGCTATAAAGGTCTGAACATTAATCACAATGTTTTCCATTGTCATTTTTCAGCTATTCTTATTTTCTCCGCCATAAACTAACCCGAAACCAAATCAAAATTTTCTGTTCGCAAATACCTACTTTGATGTATGACCAAATCATTTAAAACATTACAAAACTGCTTGTGCTATTAAAATAGTTTTGTACACAAGCAACTTGTCGTGTGGAGATTAATCTTCAGAACTTGGTTTTTCGTCAAATTGACTTTCCTTATTTTTTCTAATGTGAGCAATACTGCAGGATACAGACAATTATCACC
Source organism: Agriotes lineatus (assembly GCA_940337035.1). Classification (NCBI taxonomy): domain Eukaryota; kingdom Metazoa; phylum Arthropoda; class Insecta; order Coleoptera; family Elateridae; genus Agriotes; species Agriotes lineatus. The sequence continues at coordinate 53,808,249 of OW679203.1, forward strand.
GGCAAAAAGCCATTTGAAGGCTTTTTCTCGAGCCAACCACCGGGTTTGTCCGATTTTTTAAAGTTTTTGACAGAAGAGTTACCAGACTACCCCTAGTTGACACAATATATGGATATTTTTTAGAGCATTTTTTTTCCGAAGTATTTAAGTACCCAGATTTTTACACTGGGGGCCAGCAGAGGCCCGTATTTGTGGGATGTGAGGGCACGGGGGGACTTTGTCTCTCTGCCCCCCAGCCAGTCCGCCCCTGATTGCAAGCCCTGTTATTTCAATCTGAGATTTCAGCGATTAAAGTTTCTGTATATTCGGAACCGGGATTTACAGTTGTAGAAGCGGTACCTATGGAGGTTTTTTCAAATTTTCTATTTCTTCTTTAAGTTTCAAAACTAAGGTTTTTAACGGTCTTTGACTGTCAAAACTTGAATCTCGTCACGTGACAGACCGGAGCAGGTGGTATGCAAAGAACATTTACATTTATCACATTTCAGCTCTCTATTTGGGTGGTGGGAGCGATTAGAAGTAATGGTTTCAGTAATAGGGAATGGAAGTGGGCAGCAGCACTTTTTTAACTGGAAATCAATGGGTGGCAACAAATATGTCACCAACCGCCATTGAACTGCGAAGTGTAAAGCAAGGGGAAACTAACACATTAAAACCAGGAAGCATAACGCATCGTAACAGATGAAATCAAGAATCACCCCGAGTACCTGCGCCTCTTCAATGAGACAGGGATGTGAAGTATTGCCAGGTCTCTGATAGTGAAGAAGGATATCTACAAAATGCCTAGAAAAACAATTACTACTCGAAATGGTGCAAGAAACAAAACGATTAAAAATAGACATAATGGGAATCAGCGAAATGTGATGGCCAGCTTCAGAAACCTGCACTATATTAAACCATGTTGTCCTTTGTTCGGGAAAAAATGACAATCACCATTATAATGATATGGGAATAATAGTAACAAAAGAAATTAACAGCCCACTCAGATAGATGAAGAAATAGAAGATCTGTATGAACCGCTGGGAAATGTCCTAAAAGACGTGAAATTCAATATTACTTTTATCGTAGGAGATTTTGATGCCAAGATTGGACATCAGAAAGAAAATAACGTAACTGGGCAGATCGGATTAGGATCTAAAAATGATAAGAGATTTATACTATTTTGTTCACCCAGAGGGTTATATACATGGAGAGCATCAAGTAATAAGAAAGAAAAAGTAAAAAGAAACCAGTAGGCATCTGCTCAGACCACAATCATATGATATGTAACTGCAAAGTAAAACTTAAAAGAGTTACGGGAAAAGCCAATAACAAACACCCCGTTATAAGGGCCTTATTCGAAAAAGATATTAAAGAACAAGTTTGCAAATCCTTGTCGAAGAAATTCGAATATGAAAGCACTATTAAATCAACCAATGGACACAATAACTGATGAAGTCGAAGAAAGGTGGAGCTTTGTTAAACAAAATCTTCAAAGCAGTATGAAGAAACACATTCCACAGAAAAGAATAAAGAAGAAGAATGAATGGATGACAGAGGATAACTTAAATTTACTGGACGAAAGGAGACTAATGAAAAATAAAGATATGAATGAAAAAGAAAAAAGAATAGATGACCATGGTCATACTTAACATGATGGAGACAAGAAAAACATATAAAAATAAACATCAAAACCTATACAGTGTGTCCAAGATAAGGAGGGTCAGTATGGGGATCTCGGTAAATGTAAGAGATACAAATTTGGTTAAATAGGAAGAAAGTTGCGCAATTAAAGGACAAACAAAGTAACGCGTAGAAACCCTTGATATGATTTTTCGTTTTTGAATCATCTCAAAAAAAGCGAATTTTTTGATTTTCTATTTTATTTTTGCCGGCGTTAATATTAAAGTTAGAGTGAAACTGACAAAACTTCTTTATAGCAATTTTTTATGAGCTCAAAGATTGCGTTATCAATTTTATCCGACGTTTTGTCTTCGACTAACCATCAACTTTTTTTTTAAATACGGTCCTGAATTTCTGATTCCAAATTTGCGAAGCCCTTTTTATTCCAAATTCAACAATGTACGACACATTATGGTTTAATTACGTTTCGAGTCTTTGGAGACCACCATCAAGAAATTTTTGAATACGGACCTGTGTCCTAGAGCATTTCATATGTTGTTTTAGCTTTTGTAATTTAAAAAAGAAGTAATGAGTCATACTGAATGTTTTTAATCCTTAATAATCACGTTTGGTCTTGGAATACAAATAAATTTCAATAGCCCTTAATTAATTTATTGAATATTCTTCTTACTTAAACAATAATTAAAATTAGAAATAAAAAATCTGGTGTGATACAAGCACGCAACTTCCTTTTACAGTGTTCTTAATATTATTAGCCAAAAATTTGATTTTGACTTTTTAAGCATTTGTCAAAATTTTCAAAAATGACAAATTCTACAGAAACTGTACAAAATGGAGAGTTGGTTCAAGAGACAAATTTTCTCTAAAAATTTTAAGCTGAATTCAAAAATGTAATAGTAATATAGCGGGTGTTCTATTTAAAATAGGAGTTAATAAAAAAAATAGAAAAAAAAACAAAATAAACCCATTTTAAAGGTATTCCACTGGAAAATCACCTATCTCACATCAATACGCATTAAAAATGTAATAAATATGTAAAGTTTGAAAAAAATTAGAGCCGTTTTTGAAAAAAATCGAAAAAACTCAAAAATCACAAGAGTGAACACCATACTTTCGGTTATGCGATTTTCTTCAAAAGCTTGCTGTTGCATCTAGATAGTATACAAAACTTATGTATGAAGTTTCAACGCCATACCTCTTTTAGACAGACACACAGACCAATGAACAAAAACATGTTTTTTTTTTGTTCAGGGGACTATAAAACGTGAAGATCTGTTGAAAACTTTGGGGTGAATCCAATATGTCCTTTATCGTAAAAGGAAGTAAAAACATTCAGTAAAGCTCATTACTTCTTTCTTTAAATTACAAACTCTGAAACAACGTATGAAGTACTCTCGGACACAAGTCCGTTTCCAAAAATGTCTTGATGATGGTCTCCAAAGACTCGAAACGTAATTAAACCATAATGTGTGGTATCTCTTACAATTAACGGGATTCCCATACTGGCCCTCCTTATCTTGGACACGCTGTATAAACACTTAGATCGAAATATTAAAATGAAGACATCTTGGCTGAAGGAAAAATGTGAAGAAATTGAACTATTAGAACAAAAACATAGTTTCGACCTCTACAAAAATAGTTAAAGTAGCAGCGGGAACATATCGCCAAAGAACAACAGGCACACTAGCAGACCAGAGCGTTTGTATTATTATAGCGAAACAGAAAAGAGTGGACGAGAATGAATCGAGAAAGTAAATTATGCAGGTTATGACCACAAATCTTAAAAGAGGAAGTTGAGAAAGTGATTAAACAGGATAAAGAAGGAAAAGCTTCAGGATTGGATACTATAATCATGGAACTGGTAAAAGGAGGATCCAATTATAGCTATTTACGACGTTAGGCTGGTAGCTAAGTATTTATGACCAAGCTAGTAATTGTTGAGCCCATTAGGGTAAGACACGTGAACGAGCAAGGCCATAAACATGAATACCGGCCGTGTGTCCTATAACTTTTTTTTGTATAGTGAGTAAAAACAAGAACCTTTTGATTATAAATAATTATCCCGAATTATTTGCTTTCAAAATGCTGTGATTTGTGTTATACGGTTGGCAGTACTGAAGTATATTGTTGGTGGCACTGTCAGTCTATGTCAAATTCGAGGTTTTGCGTCAGTCTGTGTCAAATAACAAACAAAACTGACAGTGCCACCAACAATACACTTCTATAGGTACCCACTGCCAAACATAACACGAATCACAAGCGTCGTTAAGTGCTACCGGCCTAGGCCATGAAAACATACCTACGGGACTCACTCCTAAGCTGGTAGACTAAGTTACTAGACAAAAAATAAAATAACGGCACTTGTTAATAATATATATAATACAAGTAACATCTCTGAAGCATGCATGGTTGCAATCAACCTTTGTCCCTATAGCAAAAACTCAGCATGCCAAAACTTGCAAAGATTAATTATCGAACCACGGGCCATTTGCTGAAATGTTTTCTCAAAATAATACATAAGCGTATATACCCCAAGTGCGAACAGTAACTGTCATATACTCGGTTTGGCTTTAAAAATTCTGTAGGACCTCAAGAGGTCTTATTTTGCATTCAGGTGCTTTTTCTACGCTGTAGAGATGTCAGTTGCGACATTTATGCTTGCTTTATAGACTACCAAAAAGCGTTTGACACAGTACAAGATACAAAACTTATTAAAATTCTCTGTGAAACAGGTCTTGGTAACCGTAACGTAAGAATGAATACTAATCGTTACTGGAAGCAGAAAGCTAATATAAGGAGAAACTTCAGAACACATTACCATCCAACACAGGGCCACACAGAGGTGCGAGGAATTTCAGTCAACGGTGAAACGGTCAACAATATCCAATACGCAGACGACACTGTCATATTTGCAGACTCTATAGAAGAATTACAGCTACCTACTCTTAAACAAAGTCAGCACTGTAGGTGAAGCCTATAGCATCCAGCTGAATCCACAGAAAACAAAATTTATGGTAATCAGCAAATGTAACAACGATGACAACTTGGAAGCTGAAAGATATATCCTTCAATAAAATTTGCTCAGTGTTACATAGTCATGAACTGAGAGGTACAACAAGAAAAAGAAGACAGAGACAGATAGGAGTGAGTATAAGAAAGGCAAAAGATAAATTCCAAAAGTTAGAAAATAAACATGACAGCTTTAACATGCATAGAAAGATAAAGAAACTGCTGAGATATTTAAGATAAAAACAACGAACAGACTAATAGATAATACGGGGAAGAAAATAATAGACATAAATGGAAAACTACAAACCTAGAAAGAATACGTTAAAACATTATTTGCTGATGACCGTCCAGAAAAACGCGGAATAAAGGAAACTAAAACCGGACTTCCCATAACAAAATTAGAAGCAAAGAAAATGTTAGAAAAGGCAAAAACCCTGAAAGCAATGGGTCCAGCTGAAATAGCCACTGACATTCTAAAACTTCTGAATGAAGATGGAATAACAGCACTCACAACATTATGTAATTTTATATATGACACTGGACTGATCCTGTCGGACTGGCTTAACTTTCATAACCATACCAAAGCAACTATATTGAATGAGAAGAATTATTTAATTTTATCCATAACAGAAACAAATAAAAAAGGAACAGGAATCAAGGAAATGAGAAATGGCCATTTATTAATATATGGAGGAGTGCTAAAAAGCGAAAATGCAAGGGCAGGGGTAGCCTGCTTGGTGAGTAAGTATACGGTCGATAAAATATACAACTGGGCTTTTAAAACTTAGGATCCATATAGAGAAACAGACTGAGACAAGAAAACGTAAGATAAAAATATGTGGAAACCGTAGAAAATGAAATAGATTACAATACTATAACGTAGAACAAAATGAAAGTGTACAGTCTAGATGGGAAAGGTTTAAACAACCGATAACGAACGCAGTAGAAGAAGTAATAAAGAAATGGGCTGAGAGGAAACAGACACATTGGTGGAATGAGGACATCAAAAAAGAGGTAAAAGAAAAGAAAAGAGGTTGAAACTTTATATACAACACAAAAACCGGCAAGAGTATGATAGATACAAACAGCAAAGAATTAAAGTAAAAGAAGTACTTAGAGAGGCTAAACAAAAAACATGGGAACAATTTGGACAAAAGTTAGAAGAAAATAGTAAGGAAAATCATAAACTCTGTTACAAGGAATTAAAGAATATGAGGAACAAAGAAGAATATGTAGTTAAAACTATAAAGGGAAGAAATGGAAAGCTGTTGATCAAAGTGCTGGACTGCTGGATATTATGAGGAGATGGGAAGAACACTTCTATGAACTATTGAATAATGAACGCTACGAACAAAGTGATACACTAACTCGAACGGAAGAAACTATAAACGACATAGAAGAGCTATAAGCCCAAGAAGAAAGGATTACAGCAAAAGAACACGAAGAAACCATTGGGAAATTAAAAATAGATAAAGCAGCAGAGGTGAATGGGGTGGATGCAGAACTGATCAAGTATTTAGGACGGCGAGGAAGAAAGAACTGAATATTCTAAACCTGGCTTGAAGACAGAAAATAATACCAGAGAAAGGAGTACGGCCTTTATAGTGCCAATATACAAAACAGGAGATACAAAGAACTGCAGCAACTACAGGGGAATCTCACTGCCATGCACTGCTTTCAAGGTATACGAGATAATCCTAGAAACCAAACTGTGCCAAATCGTAGAAAAACAGCCAGCCGATGCACAGAGCGAATTTAAACCAGCACACAGTGGTTGGTGCACAACCACATATTTTCAATACAACAAATAATAGAGAAAGCACTAGCAAAGGGAGAAAACGTGTATCTAGCATTCTTGGATCTGAAGAAAGCCTTCGATATGGTCCGTAGAGAAGGAATATGGAAAGAACTAATAGCAATAATTAAAAGTTTATATAAGAAAACAAAAAATAAGGTTAGAACATGCAATATGGTGACAAAGGAATTTACAAATAAATATGGAGTGCGACAAGGGAGAGTTCTGAGCCAGCTCTTGTTCATCTGCCTTATTGATGATGTCATAAGAGGAAGTTGGAAAGGAACAATCAAATACACAGCAGGTTATAGCAATTTACAGCCAGTGTGTTGCGGATGATGTAGTACTTGTTGCAAAGAGCGGAAAGGAATTGGAAAGAAACATGAATGTATGGGCAAGGGCACTAGAAAAACTTAATTTAATAATAAATAAATATAAAACAAAGGTGATAAATATTGCAAATAAAGAAGAAAAACTATATGTTCTCTGAATGATAGCAAAGAGTGTACGTGAAAAAATTAGTCTTTCTCAGAACTAACCAGGAGTTCATTCACCTGAGGACGGGAGTAGACCAAAAACTCCCGAAACGTCTTGTGGTAAACACCCGAGAGAGTGGAAAAAGTCCGATAAAACATCTCATGAAGAACTAAATAATTAAATCAGAGAAAATAGTATAGAACAAGTGGAAGAGTACAAGTATCTCAAACTAGTCTTAAAGAGTAAAGGACTGCAAGAAAAAGAAATAGGAAACCGAATTAAACAAGCAACAAGGACATACAATGCGTTATAAAGGAGCTTTCTGAACAAAAGAAGAAGTATCTACCAACACAAAGTTGACTGTGTACAAAATAATATATACACCAATATTAACCTACGGAGCTGAAAATTGGGCGTTGAACGATAGACAAGAGCAAAGATTACAAGCTGCCAAAATTATATATCTGAGAAAATTTGCGAGAGTTAGGAGAAGAGATAGAAAGAGAAATGAAGAAAATAGAGGAAACCTTAAAACAGAAGCCCTGAAAGATAAAATAGAAGAAAATAAGTTAAAATGGCTAGGACACCTACTGAGAATGGATAAGAAGAAGCAAGTAAAAAAGATATGGGAAGCAAAGACAAAAGGAAAGAATACAAGGGGGCGACCAAAGAAAACGTTGAATAAAAGTGTGGAAGAATTATTACGGAGAAGGGGAAAAACATGGGAAGAAGCGAAAATTATGGCCGGCAACAGAAAGGAGTGCCCTCCGATGGTATCTTCGCCTTGACGTGGCGGTAGGGCTTGCGTGCTTTAAGGACCCTAGGACCTATGTCGGTGGTAGCACAGCTACTGGCAGGTTTAACCATGCCGAATAGATCTTAGGAGAGAAGACAGACTAAGAGAGATACACTGGTCCTCCAAGTTGGGGGTTGGGATGGGCCTGCACCTCATCATCCGTAAAAAACTACAAATGCAAAAAACTCTAGACTAGAGCCTCGGAAATTGGATGGACAAAATCTAAGACGAATTAGGCTAAGACAACGGACAATGAATTTGGCAACGTGGAACGTTCAAGGAATTAATAATAAGATGGTCGAAGTTTTACAAGTTAGAAAGTTTAAAATTGATATTCTGGCGATTAATGAAACAAAAAAGAAAGGTTGGGGTAGCGAGGAAAAGAACGGATATATACATCTCTTTAGTGGCGTACCAAAAAAGGAAAGAGCTAAAAGAGGCGTAGCATTGTTAATTAAAAATAAATATAAGAAGAACATTACCAATTTTGAAGCCATAAATGAACGTATAATCAAAGTACACATGCACATTATGGGAAGGAAATTAGCTCTTTTTGGGATATTGCTCCCAATGATGACGAGTTGGTACACACAAAAGAAACATTTTATAATGATCTTCAATCTGCCTTAGATGATGTAGGTGACAATAGAGAAAACATATTATTGGGAGACTTCAATGCCCGCGTGGGATGTAAAGTAGGTGACAAAGTAGTAGGACGTTACGGGGAAAATCTTCGGAATGACAGTGGTGAACGGCTCATAGACTTTTGCACACAGAATGACTTAAAGATAACAAACGGTTTTTTTTAAACAAATCAGTTCACATGTATACATGGACGCAACCAACTAGGAATTTAATGTCTATTATTGATTACATTATCATACAACAGAATACATCAAGCAGCATAGTGGACATAAAAGTATTTAGGGAAGCCGAATGTGGGTCAGATCACCACTTACTAAAAGCAAAATTAAGTTTTCCTTTTCAAAAACATATTTCCTCGCAACGGCAAAATCTTCTAGAAGAACAACCACAGATGGAGAAAATAGACCTACCTAGATATAACATAAAAATTTTTAAAGAGGAAAGCACTACTTACCTATACCAACAAAGACTGGATCAAAAACTAAAAGAAATGAAATATGATAGAGTGAACGAGCTTCACGAGCACATTAAGGAATCCATCCATCAAGCCTCGTATGAAACCTTAGGGAAAATAGAAAATAAAAAGAAACTTAGTAAAAACATATGGTGGACAGAAGAAATAGAAATAAAAGTAAAAGAAAAAAAGGAATCATATTTGAAGTGGCTTAATACTAAAGCTGTTGGCGATAAACAGACATACAACAGACACCGGGCAGAGGTAAAGAGAGTGGTAGCAAAAGAGAAAAAGAAAACGTGGGATAAAAAATGTCGAGACATTGAAATGCATATTGGAGGAAAACGGTGCACAGACGCATGGAGGTTTATAGATAGCATCAAATCAGATAAAAAGCAAAAAGCTCTGGAGTTAATAAGTGGACAAAAATGGGAAAAATATAGTGACCTTCTAACAGAAAAACGAATCCATTTTAACAAAAACGACGAAATAACATCTATCAGAGTTGAAGGTGACCCCATAGATATAACACTTGACGCAGTTGCAAAAGCAATAAAGACCATGAAAACTGGTAAAGCAAGTGGCCCAGGAGCAATTACTGCAGAAATGCTAAAATATGGCACAGAGAAACTATGGAGAATGGTATCCCAACTATTCAGCATGTGTATCAATACAGAAGTGATACCTACCGAGTGGAAATTAGGATATTTATCTTCCATATATAAAAAAGGAGATCCTCTTAAATGTGAAAACTATAGGGGCATAACTGTAACACCAACATTTAGCCGACTATATGGAAGAGTATTGCGAGAACTGGTCGAAGGAGAATACAAAAATCACGAATCCGAACAACAAAGTGGATTCCGTGCGGGGCGCTCCTGTATGGGCAATATATTCTGCTTGAAACAAATAATTAAAAAGAAAATAAACACGGGAAGAAGCGTACATTTGTTATTTATTGATTTATCAAAGGCCTATGATAGCATTCCAATTTCAAAATTATGGCAGGCATTAGAGGAAACGAGTATCAACATTGTTATTATCAAAGCCGCCAAAGAATTATATAAAGGTACAAATATACAAGTAAAAATTAGAAATACCATATCTGAGGGATTCATTGCAACAAAAGGCCTCAAACAAGGTTGCTGTCTGGCACCCACTCTTTTCAATATATATGTAGAGTATGCTTTAAAAAACTGGAAGAAAAAGTACGCCGGAATGGGATTACCAGTAGAAAATACAAACATCTATACTCTACAATTTGCAGACGATCAGGTCCTTCTTGCTCAAGACAAGGATGACCTGGAATACATGTCTAGAAAAATAAAAGAAGAGTATGAAAAAGCCGGTCTTTCAATAAATATAAGTAAAACAAAGTACTTGTGTGTAGGAGAAGAATCTGATGATTTAGATTTAGGAAATGGTGATAAGATATGCGTATGTAATAGCTACAAATATTTAGGAATTAATATAGAAAAAGATGGAAGAGACGGAAAAGAGATTCGAGAGAGGATAGTTGGAAATGGAATGAAGTAGAGAAGAAAAGAATAGCTGCTTTAGAAATGGACGCCCTGAGAAGATCATACAGAATATCAAGGCTGGAAAGGATTCCCAACACTAGAATTAAAGCACTGATCGGCCTGCAACATACAATAGTTGAAGAAGTTGAAAAAAGACAATTAATTTGGTACGGACACGTTAAACGATTGGGAGAACATCGATTACCCAGAGCAGCATTCGAATGGATGCCCCCAGAAAAAAGAAAAAGGGGAAGGCCCAGAACAACTTGGAGCACAAATATTAGAAAGGCAATGAGCGAACGAAATCTTCAAGATGAGCATTTCCAAGACAGAAGTAGGTGGAGGAGAAGTCTAGAGATCGGACAACATCGTCAAACGCTTTAAAACCGATATATATATACAGAAAGGAGTGACGTATTTTTGTGGAAACCAAAAAACAAAGAATGAATAAAAGAACAGTGAAGTAAAAACAAAACCTCGACATCTTCGTGTATAAGACGATCAGGATGATGATGATGATGATGATGACCAAAGCAACCAACATTGCGACATTTCGAGAATTATAGAACAATAAGTTTGATGTGCTATACTTTCAGGATTTTTCTTAAAATAATACACGTCATGATATACCAACAATGTGAAACAAACATGACCGAAACCTGGTTCGGGTTTAGAAACGAGTTGGAAACATGGGAAGCACTATTTGCCCTAAATGAACTGATCCAGAAGTGTAGGGATATAAAGTGCGCGGTACATGTACGCGTTATAAACTTTAGTAAAGCATTCTGTAGAATAAAACACTATGAATTGCTAAATATTATGGTGAAAACAGGACTAGACGATAAGTACACGAGAATAACAGCCAACGTATACTGGAGTCAAGCTACCGAAGAAAGGATGCGTACTTTAACCAACCCTGTTTAACATTTACTCAGAAGAGATTTTAAAGAAAGCACTTCATCATGTAAATGATGTTATATTAATCAATAGTGAATTAGTTAACAATATAAGATATGTTGAAGCTTTAGAAATGTTAATAGAAAGAATTCATGTAATATGTGAGAAAAGTAGAATCTTCCTCTGCAAGAATAACAAAATATGTGACTATAAGTAAAACCAATCCACTGCCATTGATATTATGTATTAACAATACTGAGATCGAAAAAAAATAGTAAATACTCATATCTGGGAGTCAACACAAATGACCATTGGGACCATTCAACAGAAATAAGATCGCGTATAGAAAAACCAGAGCAGCATTTATTCCAGTCAAAATAGTTTTGACCGGTAAAGACCTTGTTACGGTATAGAACTGTTTTTACGACACCTCGGGGTACGAGAGTGCCACAAGACTTACCACGTCCGGGAAATGTTACCACTTGCCCTAAAATTCTCGAGGACAGACTGGACGCTGTAGGGACAAGCGTGACGACATATACAGGGTGACGAAAAATAATAGGGCGCCGCGGGTTTCGAGATTAAGTCCACGTTTGACAGAAACCCGAAAGGCAAAAGGGGGTGGAGTATGTGTGTAGCTTTGGGGCTCCCTGGAGACTGCAGATGGAGCATTCGAACCTACCTTGCGGCTCACAAAATTCGTCCAGGATCCGCTTTACACCAATCATACACAAGTCACCAATCGGGCGACGACACTACAATTGCTTAAACTGAAACACAGCATTTAACATAAAGAAAATACAGCGGGAACGTTTAACAAATGGGTATATTGTTCTTTAGACACGTAATGCAAAAGGGCGGGTCCGTTTTAGCTATCACACAAAATAATACGCTCCTGCAAATGGCACTGTATAATGAACTTCTACGCACACTGCGTATCGGCAGGGTGTATTGAAATAAACATTAGCTATTACACAAAATACTGAGCGCCTGCAAATGGCACGGTTCGAGTGACAAATTGAGCTCATTAAGTATAAATCGCTCACTTAACGCCGCCACTGGAAAGGTCAAGTTACAGCGCAAGTCGATCACACGCGCGGAAGACTCGAGGCCTCCCTTCGGCGTGCACTCTTTTTAATTAACGCAAAATTCCTCTGAACGCCGGGCCGGTAGCCGAAGCATGCAGTACAGTACCTTAGCTTCTTCTGGGAACAGTCGGTTCCAAGGGCTCCAACTGGTAACCAGACAAGTTTCCCAAGGCTACGGAACAGGGGAAAAAGGGGCTCGAGGCGTCGTGGTGATGTCCAGCAGATTCCTATCTAGGAGTAAAGATGCAACCGGAAGGCACGCCGGATCACATGTGAAATTAACCAGGAATTAGACCGCCCTCCATTTGATCATCCGCAACAGCGGTTATATCGGCCCACGGCTCATTTAATAAGGAGGAGAGCCTGGATTCAAAAGGACACGCCCAAACAACTATCACTCAAGGCCTTGCGACCAACTCGCTTGACGTCTGGGAAACCAATCTTCGAAAAACACCCTCGCAAGCGCCACGTAGACGGCAACCCCGAAGGGGAAGCGCCGCGGGTCGCACACCTCAAAACCTAACAGTTCCCTTCGGATGCCAGGTGCCAACTATCCTTAAAAATGCCGCGCCGGCCTATAGATCGATAAAGTAGTGGGGCAGGAGAGCTGTAGCTTGTTCTCTCGCACCCATGGCCGTTGTCTCAATTCTGGCCCAGAACGAAAGCCGTCTTCAGCAAATTCACGACGGCCTCGAAGCAATAAAGGAACACGTGTGCGACGAGGGTTCAGACTGAATTGATAACACGTATGTGTGCGTTAAAAAGCCAATTCCTGCATAAAATTTGATATGTTTAACTTTAAGCGGAATAATATGAAAACCCCATATACAAGTGGTGTCGTAGTTTAGAAAATAAGCTAATTAACCGTACATTTGTACAATTTAAACATTTCCTGACAATCTAAGCCTGCAAACCAAGATTAGACCATTGAGATGTTATATTCTATCAATACTGCTATATGGTGGACACTAACAAAAGCAACGAAGAAAAAGCTAGCATTCTTTGAAATGTGGATTTATCAATGCATCTTGAAAGTACCGTGGATTGACCATATCACCAATAAAGAAATTATGGAATGTATGAACAAAACACCAGATATTTTAATAACAATAAAATCTTGTAAACTAGAATATTTCGAACATATGATGAAGAACACAGAATATTGCTACTTATTCTGGAAGGAAAGGTGTGGGGAAAAAGATGCCCAGAAAGAAGGAGAATATCTTGGTTGAAGTACTTGCGGTAATGCTTCAGTGTGTCCTCTGTAGGATTATTTAGGAAAGTGGTCAACAATATACAACATTGATGATAGATAACATCCGAAACGGATAAAACACAGGAAGAAGAAAGAAGTTCAGGCTTATGGACTAACTCGTAACGACTGTTAAATAAGTTGCATATATATAGTATTGCAAAATTATTTCTTCGGTCAACAAAGAAAGATATGTAGTAAGTTTCCGGCTCGACGTTGTTAGAATAAGAACTGAAGCGACATTTCCTAATCATTTCCTACAGTGAAAGAGTAAGCAGAACAATTTATTCTGTCTAGCTAGAGATTTAATGAAAACAATACCAGGCAAAGACGGCTATTGATAGCAGTGCTGGAAAACTGAATGAAACAAGGAATACTGGGAACTCCAGCGATTTAAAGACGAAAGGTTGTGGACTTTTAAAAACAACGATGCTAAGGATGCTGTATGAGCATTGTGGAATAAACTGAGTGTGATGGGCACAAAAACTTTCGGCAGTTTAAAGAGAGTATAAGTGAAATTTTGTGGCGAATTTGCATCCTTCTGTAAAGACAGATAGAAGGAAATTATCGATTTCATTGTTACAAAGGATGAAAGTATGATTCTGCCGTAATCCTTTTCAAAGAGATGATACGAGTAGATGGAATGGATGTCATCCAGCTGTGCCATCCTTGAAGCATATTACTATTATGCTTAGGAATTTCCAAAGAATGTTGTTAACTGGTTACAAGACACAACGCCACTATGATGGGCGAATTATGATTCTTAAATGCAGCAATCAAGAAATGCAAGGAAAGAACAGCTACATAATAACATATCTTGAAGTAGACTGCTGCTGCATAACAAAACAAACACACACTGACTATTTCTTACACTAATCTCGTTTCAGTATAATGCACAGTTAAAAGGTTTTAACTTCATTTTTTAAATAAAGGTTCTAACTCTTTGTATTCCAATAAACTGTTAGAAAATTTGTTTCAATTGTAACTAAGATGTTTCTCTTAGAATCTTGTCTCATGAAAAATTCAATTTCTATTTGGTTTATTGTTAAAAAAATATTGCAATTTCAGCTTTTCATTATGAAGAGTGATATCCCAAATGGCAAAGTCTTGTTCGTTATTAAGAATCTGGTTTCTATTCGAGGAACGTAGAGGAAATTGCAGTTGCACCCCCTTAAATAAAGATTGCAACTGAAATTAGGATATTATATTTGAAGGCCCTTTCAAAGTCTTGTCCGGTATCAAAAATTCCATTTTGATCTAATAAATGCCTAGAAATTTACAAACTTCATTCCATAAATAAGAGTTGTATCTGTAATTGAGAGGTGGCATATGAAGATGTTAGCAGTTTTATCTGATATTTAATTTCCTGTTTCAGTCCAATGGATTGTTGCGATTTTATTCCATTTTTTAAAATCCTGTTTGGAGTTTGGAGTGGAAGTTGAAGTTTGTTGGTTTGTTCATACAGGCGCAACTAGAGATTCTATATGTACTAAGAGATGAGCCATTGAGTCAACAAATGAAGGACCATGTACAAAACTATATCTCATTTTTTCCATTTGAAAGAAGTATCCATCAAGTTTAAAATCGGATAAAATCAGATACTCCATGGTTTGTGGATCTAAAACAGATTACCTACATGTTTTAACTGTTGCATATACAGGGGGACTCAAGTGACAATATTTTGAATATTGGTGCAAAATATTGTACAGTATGCAACCCATTTAACACTATAGTAAGTTTTCGTCGTGCCTACAACCCGATATGGACATCCTAAAAAGTGCCAGCAACGAAATTAAAGAAATATGTTATCCCAAAAAAATGTCCTATAGCAGTGGCAACTCGTAACAATTACTGAGAAAACATAAAAATAACTTACATTCCGTCGATGTTTTAATTCAAACGTAGCAACAATTTTTAATTTTAATAATCTAAAAAGAAACATGATATGCACAGAACAAAAAGTATTGAAACTCAACACACAATGCACATAAGTGTTAAAAAACGAAACACGATCATTTATTTAATAATGGAAAAAATAGAGCATGGCATCAGATCCACAAATCCATTTGTTTTTCTTGTAAATGTCCACAGTAAAATATCTTGTAAAATTGCGAGTTGCAACTTTATTTTGCAGTTTGAAATTTAATCCAAGTTTTTTATTTTAACGTTTTTCGCTAACGCTAACCTATTAAAAATGAATGTTAGGAATAGTTAGTTATGCTATTCTCGGCTATTTTTTGGAGAAAACTGCATTAAACAACCGAAATCACCCAAAATAAATAGACTCCAACTGCAATCGTCCCACAATAATGCAAGAACGTCCTCGCCCGCTGGTATTCAATATAAAATATTGCACCACATTTTTTTTATAGGCGTGCCGGTTGCCTTTACGCTCGGATCGTATTACATTTCGGGAGCGCAGTGTTTGTGAATAAGAAGATAAACTGGAGGATTTAACGGCTGGCTTGGCTACAACCTTGTTTAGAGTTTGCATCATATTGAAACTGCGATAGCTCTATTCTGTAGTGTCAGCTATTTCGCCCGTAATTGCTATATAGTTTAGGCCTAATTCAAATCGCCCTCAACAGCTGCCAGTTGCTCGTTGCATTGATACCAGCAAGTGTGTTGACACATAACTCATGTTTTGTTGACATACTTTTTGGGTTTTATTTTATATGTTTTAAGCGGTATCCAATAGCTACCTCCGGAACTTGTTACTTAAACCTTGTTGTATTATAACGGATAGATGATAAAACATATTTGCAATTATAAAATAGATACTCGTTAATAGAATATGTTATCGTAATAAACACCACCCTGTCGTGTTTAATGCTCCGCATGCTAATTTTTGTCATTAGTATTCTCTGACTCATACATACGAAACTTGAAGCCCCCTATTTATTGAGACTCCAAGCCAACGTACACATATCTTTGTAACACAAATCCTACTCAATATTTTTTTTGTGAAAGGCACATTGATGAGCCGAACACGGTAACTCAGTGATTAAGCAGCCTAGCTAGATATCCGGTCCGGTGTGGTTTTTAAAAACAAGAAATGCAGACAAAAGCCTACCAAATACCATTGTTCGGAAGATATGTATAACTGTGGGTCCCATGTTACTACGATCTGTAGAATGTAAAATATATTTTGGGACTGTTAGAACTAGGGCTGTGGAGTCGACTCCGACAGTACTAGAATATTGATAACCCCCACCCCCTCATTCATTTTCATCTACCTGATAAACATTACCGGTTCATGACGAACTTTGCAATTATTGGGGTATGTGGTTGATTATAATAAATTACATAATTATCCTGTTTAATATTTGTTATATATAATCATAAATTAATAAGAACGTAATAAAAATCGTGGTTTTTATCAACCCTGGGTCTGAGTCTTCAAATAATCAGTAGTACAGTCGTTCAAATAGTTTTTAGTTTTGTGTTTTTACAAAAAGAAATTTTTGTAAAGTGGTAGTCGACTCCACCCAAAAAGTTCAGACTCCTCGACTCCGACTTCCGATTCCGACTCTACAGCCCTGGTTAGAACTCTTAGTCTGGGAAAAAATCTAGTAGGATTTTCACCATATGACCACAACAGTCGTTGTCTAAGGTATCTGGTACTCCTAGACCTTGTCCATAACAAGCAAAGAACCAAACTGTTTCATTGTTACCCCATCGTTATATTTCTCCACAACCAAACCTGGGAAAACATTTCTTTCATATTTGACAACAAAGCTTTCTACACTAATCGAATCATGACACTGGTGTGGTGGTCAGATTATTGTTTCTGCCATTTTTTCTTCATCTGGAGAAAATGACTCACAACACTATCCTACAGCTTGAGGATCGTGTCACTCTCAATGTCTGAAGGAAAAAGTTGTTTTTTGACTTTTTGGTTTTCTATTTTTTTGGTTCCTTTTCTCCCGTTTCTGCCATTTTCTTTTTCAGTTCTTCAATGGTGGGTGACTTGTAGATGTTTGTATTGTGTTGAAATTGAGGGTGTCGCAGCTTGATGATCATTTCAGTTGAGAAGTATTCCTTGGAAAGCTTTCAAAAGGGCGGTACTAGTGATTTTGAAGCCGGAGATTGCATTCTATAAGGCAACAGCGTTTGAGTATGCCTTGCTAAAAAAACTGCCCGCGTCATAAACTGTACCACTTTTTCAAAGTGTTTTTTCAGCCCTACCCTAAGGTAAAAGAAGGGTCAGGGTTATTTCAATTCCCCCAACTGGGGCGGGCTGCTATACGAACCTTGCGTCAATCTTCAGCCACTAACGGGAATTTCACGATGGGTGAGAGAAAGGAGGGGTGGAGAATGGAAGAGAGGCCAGAAAAGGTGGAGAAATACTGCCTCGGCATTCGCCTTAGACAAGGTACTCTGTAGACTGTAGACTTAAGAAAAACACCTAAAACCTGAATCAGAGCAGACGGCCATGGGAATCGACCTCCCGAACGCTTAGTGTAACCGCCCTACCCTTATAACCTGTTCTTATTATGCTGAGAGGGAGAACGTGAAGACAACATCCAATGGCTGCATTCGATGGGTGCAGTGTGAAGGCAACATTAAAATGTTCACATCTTTTTTCTTTGCCGACAGTATCACTTCCAAGTTATTGACGTGAGTAGCATGTCCATCGACGATTGACATGTTCTTCAGCTGTAGGTTTCGAGTACATGATGAAATGTTTGAAACAGGTGGCAACTATTTTCTGACGTGTGTAAAAATTTTGGCATTTGAAGGAACGCCATTTTCAAGCATCGAATTAGTTTAGACCCTCGGAAAGAAGGATACCGGAGGAACATAGTTTTTAGGAGCGCTAAAGCAGATTTCGGCTTGGACAACAGCTACCCTTGCGGCTGATGGCCACACTCCATTTTTCCCTCCCGAGATACTATTTTAGATGGTCTATTGGGTACGGTAATAATTCCGGTCTCATCATACTGTTACATTATATCCGGAATGTAGTGGAGTTTTATACAATCCTTTATGGAGGCCAAATAACTTATTAACGTTCACTTCATTGAACGCTGAATCCCGCATAGCTGAAGTTTTTTGAGAAACCGTAAAGATATCTCTGGCTGTCGCCGTAGAAACGCGTTCCCCCAGTTTCGCTCAACTTTATTGAACGAATGTGGAATTTGATTTCGTTTGGCATATTAAAAAGCGAGATGCCTGAGGTTTGATCTTGTTAGACCGAACATCAGTGTTTTCATTATTTGTAAAATGTAATGAACGAGGACTTTTCCTGGTCAGAACTAGATACTAGCCGAAATTGTCCCAAACTTTGTATTGCTCCTTCTGTCACAGACTTCCTCATTCTTCTAAATAAAGGAATAGAGAAGTAGGAATAGAAATAAAGAAGAGGGAATATGGCTGGATAGTAATGCAATAGGCAGGAGAGCATTAAAATGAAACCCATAATGCATCAGAAGTAGAGAACAGCCCAGTGACAACCTGGAGGAGAACTGTAACATCCGAGATTAATAAAACAAGGATACCTTAACTCGAAACCATTACAAGGAAGAGAAATGAATGGAGGAATTACATAAATACTCTATGTCTCATAAGAAAATTAAAAGAATATTCATCATGTTGCAATAAATGGCATATGGAATTCAAACCTGGACACTAAGCAAGAAAAATATAGATAGAACAGTCAAAGGTCAAACAAATAGAAAGACAAACGCTTCAAATTTCCTCAAAGAAAGGAAAACATAACGAATGACACATAAAGACCAAGAGAACAGATATGAGAGTAGCAACACTACAAGAAACAGTTGCAGAACAAAATGCAAGAGAAAGCAACAACAGATGAAATACAATTCTACAACAACTGAAAAGGCATGGCAAGTTAGCTTGAAGAAAAATAGCCAAAACAGAAAAAAGTTCAAACCGTGAAAAGCTAATGGTATGGAATCTCCAATAGTTCATACTATTGTTATGTATTTCATGGATAACAATTGCAAGGGTCGCCTTTTAAGTTTTGGCGGTCAGATTGAACTACCGTGTTTGCTTACTAATGCCCGAAAGGGATTTTTACAAGAACATTGAAATGTTAAAATAAATGCTTAAATAAATTCTATCTTACAAAAATCGGGCTTCATATTTTGTTTACTAATATTTTCAATTATTGTTAAGTTTATCCGAAATTGGGTTATTCGTCGATTTCTTGTGCCGAACCTGGGCTGAAAACGTATTGTGAAGTGGAATTTGCGGGAGAAGCAGAACGCACGCCCAAACATCTTACGTTGGAGTTTTCAAGTTCAACATTAGTCGCATGCAGTGCAAGTCGCTTTGAAGTGAAGTAATTAGAAGCGGTCTAAAAGCGCCTTGCAGCCAATAATCGCTGCATACAAGTGAAAAGTGTAGCAAACAAGCGTTTACGGGTCCCGTGAAAGCAATTTACATAGTGTACACATAAGTACACAATTTGTGCCATAATTAAAGGTCCTATTAAGGGTAAGACTGCATATGGGTTATGTTAAGTAATCCCCTAATTTACTGAAAGTATCACTTGAACTTGCAGCACGGAATTAAAATGCGTATCGATACTTCAAGATATTTTATTGACTTGTTTTATATACCGTGTGTCCACAGGGTTTCGCACCATGAAATCAGAACAACGTTAATTTCTCCCAAAGATCAGCTCTTGCTTTTACGAAAACAGCTTAACAACTAACCCTATTATATTTATTTTTCTATGGCAATAAACGATTAAGTGGTATTCAACTTGAAGTATGGTGTCGAGGTTAGAAAGTTAGGTTTTGCGTCAATTTTGACACAGACTGACGCAAAACCTAACCTGATTACCTCGAATTTGACATAGACTTACAGTGCCACCAACATACTATTCATACGTTGTATAACCATGACCATTGAAAAACGTTCGATCATTTCTGAAGGCACTTTATTTGTTACTTACAAATTCAATTTTATGGTCAATGCTTAGCAACCGTTTGACTATCAATTACCATAGGAAGAGTAGATCTTTAAAATAAACTAGCATCACTCCAGCGCTATGGTGCGTAGTCTCGTGGACGCACGGTATGTTGGGTTATAGCCTTAACGACCACAAGGCGGTTGCAACTGCGGATGTACGATGGTCAACATGTGACCGAGCACGAGTGGTTGCTGCACGTACCGGACCAGAGTAGGTCATAGGTATAGGTTGGCAGCGGATGTGCAAGGGTCGATAAGTGATCGAGCACGAGGGGTTCTGCACGTACCGAACCAGCGTGGGTCATGGAGGTACATGGGCTGCAAAAGCAGGTTACTTCCGCAATTGCGAAAGTGGACAAGAAACAACATGTAAATGTCCAATATCTGATGCATGAAAGAAAGATGGCGATGGATGTATTTGAAGTAAATGCATTGTAAAACAATTGTGACGTGTTTGGCCAGCGTAGGCATGGCTGCTCATGAACACTGAAAAAGGCTGCAAAAGCAGTCGGTGCACGTGTATGGCCAGCGTAGGCCATAGACCTGAATGAACACCGAAAGCAGACCGCCGGAGTGGTCGCTGCACGCATCCGGTCAACATAGGCCATGGATGTGTGCGAGCGACGAAAGCAGAAGAAGGCTGTACAAGTTTGTTTGCAAAAGATAGATTGTACATTCTATAGTAAATTTTGTGAAAATTAACCTGTGTTCGAGATTAAACGATATGGGTTATACTGTTATAGTTAATAACAGTGTGTATATATATTTTGAACCTTGGGTGAAGCAAGTAAATGTTTGAGAAGACTGGAAGATCATTGTTCGTTGTTTGGAAAAGAATATAAATCATTGCACTTAGTCGCATTATTTGCGAGATGTGTGCACAAACGAGGTTGTCTTGAAGGCGCAGTATGACAAGCCTTGTGAAATGTCAACGCGTTCCTGTCAGTTTGGAAAAAATATTATTTGAATGTGGAGAATCCAGAGAATTTTGCTGAGACTGTTGAGGAGAGCTGTACAGAAAGTTCCCTGGAAGTGCCAGAAATGACGTATCGATGTTATTATACTATAATTTTGGTAATTTGAAATGCAAGTGACATTTATAGGTTTATAAATGAGTGCATTTAGCTTTTTATTTAGACTGGTTAGACTTGTTTACTGCAGCAGAAGGCACCCGATGAGTGTGTTCAGCTGACTTTTGCTCCTAGTAGATGTTATTGCAGCTAGGCAAATTGCAGCAGGATGTCCAGGTGATGTCCCCGTAACCGCACACCCTCGCTGAAGAAAATTGTCTGACCAGTTCAGTTGTCCATAGTATTCAAATCGTCGTTCGCTCACTAGATATTAAGGGTAAGACTGCATATGGGCTATATGTAGGCAATGCCCTAACTTATTAAAGGTATCACTTGAATTTGGAGCACGGAATTAAAATTCGTGTTGATACTTCAAGATTGTTTAGGTTAACTTGTTTTATATATGTTGGGTTGTAGCCTTAACGACCACAATGCTACTAGATCCCAACAGTATCTACATTTAAGTCGTCCATTTGGCGACGCTAATTTACGACGTACCCAAAAGGTGTTTTCGTTACGAAGCCGTGACGTTAGATGACTGAGAGCCAACGGTTAGCAGTGCCGGGACTCCCCCATTGCAACTTGTGTGGTCGTTTTCCGCGTCTTGCCTTCTAGAATTGGATGAAGTAATCTAGGGCTAAATTCACATGCGACACAGCAAGTTCGGGCCTGATTCCAGGTAAAATGTTTTTAGTTTAAAAGCTATAATTAATCGCTTTCGCGGTGTGAGAATTGCGCTTAATACGTTTACGTAAGCGTATTGTGCTGATTTAAGTGCACACGAATATGAACGTAGCTGACTTCACCAGGACCGTCTTTATATATTTTGACGTTTGCATTTGTAAAGACAGTTGTTTGGCGCTATTTTAATAACGGTCCCTTGATGTTTATGCTTGGTTGATATGTTTTTAAACGTACATGCGAATAGGTTTAATAGACGTTGATCCTATTTCCTTTTACTTTTATTGGTGTTTTCGGTGTTTTTATTTGTGTTCTGAAGTAAATAAACTAAATAAATTGGCTTTTCTTGTGCATTGTTTGAAGTCAGTTTTAGTTCCACCATACTACAGGGGGAACCAGATTCCTGTTTTGGCAGATAGTGATCATTCATAACCCGCGAAATGAGTGTTCAAAAGGGTTTTATGGTAAGGTAAACACAAAGGACAAATTTTTACTTAAATATTAAGGCCCACGAGACATCCTGTTGAAATTTAAAGTAACACGTGAGGTTTTGTTACATGCTTTCCAAATCATCAGTTTGTACTCTGAGGCTGGATCTCCTATAATTAACAATCACTACGAAAAGTCACTATTCGGGGAACCCCAGATCAGTCAGTACAGAATTGCGTAAACAATTTGTTTTAAAACATTATCAATTTTTGGCAACACATGTAAAACACACTGCCTTAGTCTATTATTCAAGTTTAAAATCCAAGTTCAGTTTAATAGTTATTTACGTGGCAAGCCTAGTAAATTAGCCTTTATGGGCGAGCCGGCGTTTTATTTCCTCTTGACTTGTTAAACGGTCATTTACTGTAGTCTGAACTGACTCGGTAAATGAGTCTCTACAGGCCAGGTGCCTGTAAAGTGTTACTGTCGTCTGAACTGACCGGTAAATGAGTCTTTACAGGGCAGGTGCCTGTAAAATGCTGCCATCGCGACTTTACAAGCACCTTTTTTTTAATAGATACATCGTTTATTAATCACTAATATACATTTTTAGGATTTTCAGCAAGAGGAAATAAAACGTTGTACGCGGCTCGCTTGCAATTAGGCTTTATTGGAGCTCACACGATTACAGGGTTCAGTCCTACGTCGCTCACCCTGCAAATAATCCGGCTCGCCCATAAGAGCTAATTTACTAGGCTTGCCAAGTAAATAACTATTACATACAGATTTTGTTTTTACCTTAACTCCCTAAATACTGTTGTTAACTAGGTATTAAGTTAGCTACAATCGGATGTAGCTACTAATCCAACAAAGTTTAGGGAAAGGTGGTGCATCTTCAGAAATATTCCACTTTTGATTTTCTTCAGACTTGCCTATTGATGTTGTATATCAGAACTTCATAAAATGCAAAACTACAAGACTTTCTTAACACAAATTTTTCGTAATAGTTACCTATTAAGTACCGGACTAATCTATGAATTTTTTTGCAAACCACTGAAATTTTTTCTGTCAAAACTGACGCAAAATCTAACCTGCTAACCTCGAATTTGTGATAGATTTACAGTGCCAACCTAAGAAAACAAATTACAATAATTTCTGGTCACCCGGTATAATCAGTGTGTATATTATTTTGGAATATGGTTGGTTGTACCTTAGGACATTGGCAAATACTGCAAAATAATCATTGGTCAGCTGGTTCTTCCGCCGCACTATTCCTTCAACTTTTTGATGTCGAGGAAGTCGAGATAAAACAATAAAGAAGCTGATCTGCGGTTAATTAATTAAAATAATCAATGGTAGTAAAAAATCGCACTACACGGAAGCTCTAAAAATGTTTACTTACCGCGCAGGCCGAACTAGCTCAAATTCGGCGATAAGGTCGTGAGTTCAAACCACCAGCTGTGTACCCTGCAAAGTTTTCAAAAAAAAAATGGGCGTCAGAAATCAGATGATTTCGAATAATATTACTAACTACAATTGACTAGCATTTATTTATTAACGCTAAATAATCTTGCAGTCTGTAATGGTAACTCCATATTAAATAATTAGAATAATTTGGTCATAAAGAATGTAATACTCGTAATAGAATTGTGGAAATTAATTAAAGGTTGCGACACGCACCAAGATCAAGAACCCCTTTCAGGGAATTTAATTAATTGTAACCACAAATAAATCGAGTGATATGCATATCGCTGTCATTTAAAAAAACCTTTATGCTCAGGCTATTGAAGGCAAAAAACGTGAATGCTCCTTTTACAAAGGTTTGATTACACATATAAATTGTAGCTTTCAATATTAATAGTAATTAAGTATACGCATTTAAACTTCAAATATTAAAACTGATTGAACGTATGCGTCTAAACTTTACATGTTAGTAATAACGGAAAGCATAAATTTAAACTTTAAATACTGATAGTTATGGAATGTACGAATTTAAATTTCAAGAATCGAAGATAATTTAATATAATATTAATCCCGGAATAGCCAGTCCGAATCAGCTTGAAAGCGGGGAGACCATCCACTTTTAATGCGGCATTCACCACAAAAGTAACACTAACCTAGAACCTCCAACGCCCATAAGTTGCTGACAGGCAAATGCTGGCCGGGGGTTGCTATACCCTGTGGTTAAAATCACCTTGGATGCGCGCGTAATTGAAGCAGAGCCGCTCCCAAATTGCAGAAGCCAGGTAGGATATTAGCCGGTGTTGAAAATTAAGTCAGGTAAAACTGTCAATTAAGAGGTAAAGAAACATAATTAATACAAGAATACCCAGCAGAAAATCTCAATCGTACCTGAATCAGAACCATCAGCCCTTCAAAAATTAATCGTCGTAGCGTAATAAAGCACGAACAAGAAACAAGTTGCTTCGTCGAGGTGCAGGAAAAGAATCCTAGCGCATTCGGCCACTAGCGAAAAACAGCTGAACGCTGCGACCTCGCCATAAGCACGTGGAAGTTTTTGGGTTTTCCAGAATCGGTACGAAATGAGCGAACTAATAAATTGAAATAATTCGAAATACAATGGATTATAATTCAAATAAAAATATACAGGTTAGACCAGTAATAACTGGATAAATGAAAAAACAAAGCGGAGCCAAACAATTGTTTCAGAGAGACTACGTCAGCTGGGTCGGCTTTGTATATATTTTCTTCTTCGCAAAGAACGAATTCTTGCGCACATTTTATACGTTTTAAATACTGTCCTGCCGATTGGCTTCTTGCCGCCACTTTCACTAGGCAGTAGTCTCCCTTTTTAATTTTGGCCAAATCTACACCTTCAGAAGAAGTATCACTCATTACAGCGCACTATATGTATATATATATTCTGCATGCATATTAGATGTCTACCTGAGATGAAACCGAGAAAATTTCGGAGAAATATATACAGGGTGAGCACCTTAAAAAATAAAGTTTTGTTTAGTTTTGCTTTACCGGAGACATCGATACAATAATTTTCACATAGCTCAGGTTTTATCACTGGCGAAAAAGTGATCTAACGGATACAGGGTAAACATCACAAATTGACAGACACACAGCAGAAATACGTCCACTCGAGCACGACCGTGTCTCAGTTATTCTAGCGGCGGAGCACGGAGTGCGAATTACAGCGGACTACATTTTTACTTCCCTCGTCTAAAAAATAAAGGCATTTTTTATTTGCAAAAGATAAAAGTAATAATTTGCACATAGCGCAGGCTTTATCATTGGCAAAAATGAGACCTAGCAGATACAGGGTAAACACCACAAATGGGACAGAATAGTCTGGTGCTTTATAACACATCATAAACTCGTCCAATTCAAAAACTCATTTATCCTAGCTCATTTATCTTAGCGGCGGACAAGAAAATGGCTCGAAATATTGCCTCGGAGCGCGGAGTTAGAATCTCAGAGGACCAAATTTTTTAATTGCAAAATGACCAAATTCACAACTGGGAATTTTCCTGTAAATCCTTTTACAAGTTTTTTATTTTCAGCTTTCGTTACTTCTCGCGTGACTTCAGCTTCTTAAGTTTGGTTACGGTACGGTTTACTTCCACCCAGCTACAGACAAAATATTGGCTGAAATACATAATTGGGGTGTATTTAAACGCTTTCAGTAAAATAAATGCGGATGATTAATAAAATGTTAAGATTTTTGGATTTAGAAGAGCCACATTCTAAGTTAGAAATGTTCAATTTTTGACGCATGCTTTCATTGTTTGTGAGCATGTCACCTTTTTCACAATTTTCAAACATTGTCCATTAAAATGTACGTTACTCATTCTTCTGCTTGAACTATTGAAAAACCTTCATTACTGCATTTGAAGCTTGATATTCGAACACCAGAACGTTTGTATTTGGCAAGATGTTTGGATAACGTAGATTTGATACATTGTACGATCTTACAGCTTCCCTCATCAACATTCGAGCTTAGTACTGCAGCAGTGGCTACTTTCATATTGCCTCCTCCCCTTCTTCTCTTTCCCGTCGTGCTCACCCCATCTAAAAAGAGATCAAACAATCTAAATATTGGAGTAAAAGATATTTTTCTGTTCGTGATTGTACAGTCGCGTTCATTAAAGTGTTGTGCTTTGTGAATATAAATGAATTACATGACGTCCAAAAAAGGTTGTTTATGCAAATATTTTGAAAGTATACATTTAGGTCTACCTAGTTAATGATACAGTGTGACCCTTGGTTCAGTAATAACATAAGCGCCAATAAACTTACAACTGTCGCTGTACAACACATTTTTGAACACGACTGTACCTTGGGACATGTCCCAAAGTAGAATCACATGCACAAACAACTTCTGGGTAGAATAATATTAAATCTGTATTTATATGATGAAAATTATGATAGTAATGGTATAATGGTAATAAATACCTTAGTTTGAGTAGAGCCTTGAGTATATAGCTTTGTCTAGGGTGCCTTGATGTCAATTTGGCGTATTTGCCCTTTCCAGGGTACGGACAGATCGCTGTCCCCCCTCAGTCTAAAGTAGTTTAGAGAGAGATGGGACATCGGTTTGTCCGTACCTTGGAAAGGACAAATACGTCAAATTAACATCAAGGCACCCTAGCTTTGTCCATCAACATTCATATGAATAATAAATATCAATCATCAAAAGCGTATCTACATGCATTTGTTAAATAGTCACACTAGCATTAGAGATCTTTCAGACCTTTCAAAATTGTCGACGTTGAATAAAATACGTCATTTTGACATCGAATCATCTCAGCTGCAGCCAAAATGGTATCAAATCTTGAGGTAAGTCTGAAGTTGTCAGCCAAATAGTGCATCAACAAGCAATTCACTTCAGGGCCGTATGACCTACTGTAACTTCTCACCTATATCAGCCAATAAATATTACAGTTGTTACAAGAGGGAAACGTGCTGTGTAGAAGGTTGCTGCATTAATGGCCCTTACCACATCTACCAAGTGTGGTACTACTGGTATGGTTAATTTACAAAATAAATTATAAAGCTCTTTAGCTCCTTTGCTTGATAGGTTTATTTTTCTCATAATATTTGGCATTATTTCTGGAGGCAGCTGGCTTTGTAAAAAGCCCCGGCCAGTACAGCCTCAACAATCAAGAAATAGGCCTCATTCTAATTATGCAATGGCACGTTGTAGTCGACGTAGGTGCCCTAGAAATTTGAATAACGATGATAATATTGACACTAGACAGTCGACCTGTGAAGAAGACATCATTTTGGATAGATTGTTTGTATCATTCAGAAACAGTAAGTATTTTAACGAAGCCTATCTTCAGGTGAATATCGCAAAAGCTTTCAGGGAATGCGCTAGTGGATCCGCCTAGTTACAGTTCGATAATTCCCATGGATTATAGTGCTGTTCGGCCAAAATTATGTCCACTTTATTCATATTATGGTCCACCTCCTACATATAGTTCTGCAGCTAAACCGCCAAACGACAGTCCGACACAAAAACAAGAATCGCTTTGTTCCACTGTAACTGTCAGTAGCGTTACACAGATACAGATTCATTCTGAAGAAAGCACAAGTCAGTTAGCTAACAATGCCAATAAAGAAGATGCCCCCTGTTCTGGTGATTCAGAGAATAGTCCCAATGTTAATGGACCAACCGCTGGCACTTCTTCACAAAATAATTAATCTGAGACTGCACAAATGTTACCACGATTTCGTTACGTTATCTTTTATAATGGACATTATTAATAATATTTCAATGTCAATGGAACCTCTTGTCTTTATGGTATTTTATGCTACATTTTAAAATAAAGAACATGTAGTATTTAAAAGATTATCGGAACTTTTGTTATTCCAATTTTCTTTCTGCCGTGTAAGCTGTTCGTAGGAGATGTAATGCTCATCTAAAGATACAAATCATTTCATTTGAACCTTAGATTCAGGAAGTGTAGTTTCCACAATTTATTTAAAAATAGCACCACGACAATATTAAGTGGAAAGAAAATAATGATTTCAGAGGATTTTACGGCCATTGTCATTAAGTAACAAACGACTTCCGTGATTGGACCGTGTTATTATTGAGGTCGAAGAACTCAACGTTTCGTCCACTTTAGTAAGGGGCTGTCTCAGGAGGAAAAGCAAAAGAGCACCGTAACTCAAGGTGTAAACCACGCCAGAGGCGAAACTGTTCTGACGTTCGGAAGGAGAAAGACGAGAATTTATAGGCAAATGCCGTTGCGGTTCAGCAAATGCCGTCGCGGTTCAGTGACGGTGTGCGGGACTTAGGAATTAGCACTTTCCACATAGAAGGAAGGGGAAAGCCTTCGTCCCGATTGAGATTGTTAGGGTGTGTGTAAATCTCAATGGCTTCGCAAATCTTTCTGCTAAAGAAGAATGGGGATTTGCAGATAATGGAAGTATCATCGAAAAGGATCTTATGGCCGGTATCGCGTCAGTGTTCGGCGATGGCTGATGATGAAACGCGACGGCATTTGCCTGTAAATTCTCGTCTTTCTTCTTCCGAACGTTAGAAGAGTTTCGCCTCTGGCGGTGAGCTACCGTGCTCTTCTATCCCTTCTCTTGCAAGAGTTTCGCCTCTAGCGTGGTTTAGACGTTGAGTTACCGTGCTCTTTTGCCTTTCCTCCTGGTGATGCCCCTTACGAAAGTGGGCGAATCGTTGAGTTCCTCGACCTCAATAATGACACGGTCTAATCCCGGAAGTCGTTTGTTACGGAAAGAAAATAATTCTGCTATACTTCTAAATGTTCTGGTTTTGTTCCTGTTATTCTAGTATTTTAACTTTTTTTTCTCTTTGTAGGGGTTTCTCTTGTGTATTTTTTACCGTTAATGAAGCCTAATAATCAGATAAACTTCTTAAAAATAGTGGTGGTCTAATAGGAAAGTGATAAAATATCTACGTAACTACTAGGTATCGTAGTTTCGTGGTCCATGCAAACTATAGTTCCCCCAAGGCTTGCTACAGATACTGAATTTACAAGAGCATCCTAGCCCTACGAAAAGAAAGAACAAATACGACGAGTACAAAGTGTAAAGTATATACGTTACTGGCAAAGCCCGAAGCTTCGGTTAACCTAAGATTGCTTAGGCAATGCGTAAAGTGCTTCGGGCTTTGACCATAAAGTATAACCAGTCAATCTGGGGATTGCTTTGGCAATCTTAGATTAGCCGGAGCTTCGGGGTTTACGGAAGTTATATACAGAGTGGGTACCATAACCTGCAACCTGTTACTGTTTGGGACAACTCGACGTAAGTATACGTACGTAGAATTGCAGTCCCAAACAGTCCTAAACGTGGGAACACATCGCACCCTCAATGCACTAGTAACATAACTCTAAATTTGACGTTTTGAGATAATGGCATTTTAATAATTGCCAATAGGTACCTTTAGATTGCTCTGACACAGTAGTTATTGCGTTATGAAAATATTTTATGACCCTATTAGACGCCAAAACTATATTGCTGTTGCGTTATAATGAGATAACAGAAAAACGTGTATTTCGAAATGTGTCATTATTAATTAACTAATTAATTTTTGAGTTGTGTTAGTATTGCAGGCCACCTCGGTGGTTAAGTGGGCTTGTTGTCTGCTTAGCAACCAGGTGGACATGGGTTCAAATCTGGCCGTAGCCGAGAATTTTCTCGGAGCGGGGCGGGATTTGAACTCATTAGTTAAGTTAGATGTAAGTTGTTGTGTGTGTGGTATGTTTGCATGCGGGGGAGCGTAGTGTAATTCGCGTGCGGCGCATTACCTCCGTTGCACTTCCCGCGAGGTATGAATGGTCCTTTACACCGAAAGGTAAAAGAGGCTATAGATTATGAATGAATGAATATTGCATTATTTTGTATTTGTGATTCCTTGATAATTTTGAGTTATGTTCTATAGAAATGGAAGATAATCCAACACACATACAAAATTTTATTGTTTTATTCAGAAATAATCTTATAAAAAAATACAATAGTACATAACACTAATCAATCTGTAGTTAAATTTTCATAAAAAGAGTGATACTGCTTTTTGATTAAATGTTTGCTGCACAGAAACACCAACCCTTCTTTCTTTTGTGTGGATATTGGAGGTGGTTCACTCTAACCCAATTTTAACTTTAATTGATTTCCAGGAAGTCTAGAACTTCTACGAGGTCTGACATCTATTTCTTCATAATCTTTTTGAGAATATTCACATTTATAATACATCGAAAAGGGAGTTTCTTTCTTAAAATGCAGTATCTTGCTGTTGTTCCAATTCACTTTTTCTTTTTTAATATTTATATTGTAATTAGTACCAATTTCTGACGAAAGCTGTTTGAAATGTAGAATATCAGATGTATCAATTTCCTTTACTACATACGGTTTACCATTCTTTTTTGCTAACTTAATAACCGGTACCCACTGTGCCGGCACGTAAATAGGGCCGCCTTTCAAAGCTCTTTTCTTTTCTCTCTCTATGCATGAATGCATACTATCCCCTTCATTATTTCCTACAAGATACTATTAATTTCTGCAAAACCCGAAGCAGCTCTGGTATTTCGTAAAAGAGAATAGAGCAGATGCGTCTGTTAAAATCGCTTTATTTTAATAATGTTCGAGCAGACGACCCCACTAAGTGCGCTAACATCTTTTTAGATTATTTTAAATCAGTTTACGAAAACAGCGTACAAATCAATTACGATGCCCACAATTACCCAACTAATAACAACTTAAGTAGAATTACGTGCAAGGTTTCTGACATAGAGAATCTGTTAGCAAATACCAAAATAAATAAGTCCAGAGGACCTGACGGTATAGACCATATATCTAATACTTACTATATTGCTAGCGGCTATGAGTGGGAAACTCACCGATGAAGTGAGACACACAACCAACTCTTCAATGTATAATGGTGAGCTGTGCGCAAGCGCGGCGGCGTCGTCCGCCCAATGGGGAAGTGGTCAAGTTTAAAATTCGCTTCTAAAGGCGGAGTTCGAATTCTCACGCATGCGCACGAGACGCGTTATACTCTAAGTGAGACTATGTCGGCGCCGTAATGTTTTCTGAAGTTTCCAGGCCCTACCAGCAATATATGTGTATTATATATATGGTATAGACCCAGTTTTTGTAAAAGTGTTTACTCTCATCAAGATTGCTCTTTAATAAATCACTCCGAGAAGAAATTCTTCCAGATTACCTAAAACTGGCTTACTCGTATGGCACCCCAATTTAAAATCGGCAATAAAGCTAATGTGTGAAATTATCGTCCAATATACAAATGATCAATTTTCGGAAAAAGCTTAGAATCATTCATCAATAAAATATTACTTAATCACATTCAAAACTTTATCTCACCAAATCAGCACGGCTTTCTGCCACGGAAATCAGTTTCTACTACTTGTTTAATTATTCAGAATTCATATGCGGAGCCATGAACAAAAGATCCCAGGTTGATGCTGTGTATACTAATTTTTCCTAAGCCTTTGATAAAGTTAATCATTCTATACTATATAAAAACTCTCAGGCTTTGGAGTGTCAGGTACGTTGCTTCACTGGTTTCGATCGTATCTGGTTGGTAGAAAATAATGTACCTATTGTTACAAAGTGTTTCAAGTCGGATAGTATTGAGATCAGTTCTAGAGTCCCACAGGGCTCACACCTTGGACCAAATTTATTTATAGCTTTTATAAACGACCTACCTTTCAATTTAAATTGTAGTTTGAATTATCTCAGTGATTGGAGTAACAAAAGTAAAATGTTTTTAAATGTGCGGAAATGTTATACAATTTCGTTTAGTCGAATCAAAAGAACCATTAATTTTGATTACAGAATAGACGTTACAGTTCTCAACGATGTTGCTTTCATACTAGATTTGGGCTTTGATTCTAAGATTTTTCCAAAAATTGATCATTTGTATATTGGACGATAATTTCAGACATTAGCTTTATTGCCCGATTTAAAATTGGGGTGACATACGAGTAAGCCAGTTTTAGGTAATCTGAAAGAACTTCTTCTCGGAGTGATTTATTAAAGAGCAATCTTGATGGGAGCAAATACTTTTACAAAAAATGGGTCTATACCGTCAGGTCCTCTGGACTTATTTATTTTGGTATTTGCTAACAGATTCTCTATGTCAGAAACCTTGCACGTAATTCTACTTAAGTTGTTATTAGTTGGGTAATTGTGGGCATCGTAATTGATTTGTACGCTGTTTTCGTAGACTGATTTAAAAATAATCTAAAAAGATGTTAGCGCACTTAGTGGGGTCGTCTGCTCGAACATTATTAAAATGAAGCGATTTAATAACAGACGCATCTGCTCTATTCTCTTTTACGAAATACCAGAGCTGCTTCGGGTTTTGCAGAAATTAATAGTATCTTGTAGAAACTGTTAATTTTAAAAATGATTTACCGTTTTTGTGATATTGTTTGTACCTTCTCCATTTTATGATTTCTATAATATCATTTTCAACAATGAATGTTCTCTAATTGACAATAATTTCAGGAGGTGGAAGTGGCAACGTGCTTCCCGGTATAAACGACTGTGGACTACACATACGTAAAGAACTCATTAACCGAGTGACTACAGGTTTGCAGGAGTTTCCATGGATGGCTCTTTTGGAACCATAGTTTTAAATTGCACTATTACATAACATAAATAAATTGTTACATTTTAGCTACTGGACGAGGCTTCCACTGCGGTGGATCCCTGTTTACCAGCAGATACGTCATAACAGCTGCTCACTGCATCAAGCAAACCCCCAAATCATGGAAACTGTAAATATTTCCATACTGTGCTTTTCGTTTTGTAGTAATTAATTGGTTTTAGAGTAAGTGTGCGCTTAGGAGAACATACGCTCTACACCGACCCAGACTGTTTCGAACCCAGGACCAGTTTTGAAGACTGTGCAGACTCTTCCATCAATGTCGCTATCGAAGACGTTATTGTCCATGAGCAGTACCTTCCTAAAGTTACTGGCGAAGCTCATGACATTGCCTTGCTCAGACTTAGTAAACCTGTTGCTGATACAGGTAATTAAAGATAAAGATTGCACCGATGTTTGGTATACCAATTCTTGATAATATATTTACTTTAGGTTTTTTATAAGTCTGTCTCTTCTTCTTACATTTTCAGCTTTCATCTCACCAGTTTGCTTGCCCACCGATTCACATCCTGCCATTCCATATGGTGGCAGCAACATGACAGTTTCTGGCTGGGGCAGAACGGAAACTCGTGCTCAAAGCAATACCAAAATGAAGTTGGAGGTAATAGAGTACGCAAACATAGAAAATGTTAATAGTTCAGCTAATTTATGCTTCAGGTAACAGTCAAACCAAACAGTGAGTGTGTGTCAATTTACTCCAAGGCTAACGTGAACTTCATCGATGGGCAGCTTTGTGCTGGAGGACTGAAGGGGCAAGACTCTTGCACTGGCGACGGTGGTGGCCCTCTAATGTAGGTATCTTTACACAAATATTTCCGAGTGGAATTGGTATTTGGCTGGCATAGTGTCTTTCGGACCCACTCCTTGTGCAATTAAAGACTGGCCGGGAGTTTACACAAAAGTTGTCAACTACCGCCCATGGATACTGAAGAATATGAGGCCGTAATTATGAAACAAAATGTGATTTTCTTTTATTGTAAACATTGTTTATCATAGGATATAGGTACATACATTGCTTTGTAAAGCTGATTTTTTATTGTAAGTTGTGGAAACTTAATTTTTGACTTGGAGACTCTCTAACATTTATTTTACGTCTTGTTTCATTTGAACTAAGACAACACATGTATAAAATTAGTATGGCAAACACTATAAAATAACACAGCGTAGTACATAAAACTAGAGAGTAATGGTCCACCATCCAAGCTTTCAAACCGACGTTTTGCAGATGACATCACTATTTCAGAAAGCTTTGAAGAACTCCTAGAAATTGTCAGTGAACTAAATGACGACGAGGAAAACAACTTCAGAAAAGAATCAAACAAAGATGTGGTAAATTCTAGTCACTACAATCAATACGAATAAGTGAAACATCACTATAAGTACTTAAAATGCAAAGTCTTCAACAACTATGACAGATGGTGTGGAAAGCTGGTTTACAACAAAAATCGCTCTAATGAAGTTGAAAACCATACAAAGACTAGCAGGCAGAGGAGGCCTTCATTCAAAGTGGGGCTTAAAGGGCTAATAATGATGATGATATTGATGCATAGAATAAATAGGTAGGATGGAACCAAAGTCTTTGAGATTTGGGCATTATAAAACAATGTGGCGAATAGTTTGTCTTGCCTCAGCTATTAATCTTATCCACTGGTTGAGTTGAGTGTAGATATTTTTTGTATATGCTCTGTTAAACCACACAGGAGTGTCTACACCACCACCGAGTAAAGACGAGAGTTGTTTCAGCTAGTTTGGAGACGACGTTCTTAGCCGTGGAACGTTCAAAAAATTAATTACACATAACTAGACAAATGACCATCATAACACTCCTCAAAACAAACCAGATAGCAAATTGTGAATACCCAAAAATGGTTTCCTGACCATTCTGTTTAACGAAGCCTGCTAACTTCGGCAGCAGGGAGTGGATTAACAGTAAACTGAATATAACTAAATACATTCACCACCAATTTAAATAATCAACAGTTCAAAGAAATTAAATTGGAAAGCTCTGACATTATTGGGTATCAAACCGCGAGAGAAAGATTTAAAAGGTTAGCTTTCAAAAATGTAGGATTATTATATGCAGAATTCTGAGCAAGCCATAATCTATCACACCAGTAATAGGACAGAAACTCGATGCAATTACAGTGACGTTTATTTTAATATGTATATCCATTTATAAAGATAGTTCCTTGTATCAAACTAATATATATCACATTTTATTATGTTCACATAAAAATAATACTAAATACGCGACGTGATCACATGGCGTTTACAAATCCAAGTTTAGCGTTGTATTATTTAAATTACAAGACATATGTATATAAAGTACTACTGTTGTGATACATGAAGCACAAAACCGGCATAAGCAGAAATATTTCAAGAAAGTACATTATTAATCCAATTTGCACTATGTTTCTTAGTAGTAAAATGTTTATTTGAATGTAAATAAGTGGCTTATATTGGAATCCAGGCGTTCTGTAAAAGCCGAGTCCACAAACAAACACCCAAATCCAGACGACCACGATTCCAAAACCCAAAGAAGAGGCCCCTAGCAGAGAAACCACAAATAAAAACCACCAATAAAAAGAAACATAAAAAACCTCGCGATGAAAACCGGCTTTAACGTTCGTACTCCAGTCGTACGCAGAATAACCCGGAGGTGTTAATAAATACCAAACATCGTTAAATTTGTTTTAACTCCACTGTTTAGTTGCTATCCCTAAGCTATTCACTAAGAAGAACCGGAAGCAATAATAAATACTCAGTCATTCGTCGAAAGATAAATTCCACAAGAATCTCGACAAATAGTGTTTTACCTTGCTTAAATTGTTTTTCTAGCCGTAAGTGACGAAAACAAAAATAGGCTAATACCACCAGATGTAACGCAATAACACTAGATTTCTTAACAATGCTACGAATCTCAACAGAGGACGTCGGATGAGCTAAGACAACTTCGAAATATTAAGCATAAATTGATATGGTCGTCAATTAGGGTCACTTTTATGAGACTAAAGGCACAGCCAAACTTTCCAATTTTTCAAAATTCAACAGATAAGTAATTATCTCTTAGACTATATCTAAAATTGCCACTTCACGATAATCGTAGAGGAGATTACGACTCATATTCCTTTAATCCTTGTATCTAATTAAGTGCATTAAGGATATCTCAGTTGAGATATAGGTTTATAGAAATATGCCCAAATTATAGGCTGTCAAAATATGAGCAAGTTGACCGTAACGATGTTATTACGTATTATAATTTTCCAGCTACGTTAGTAAGTTGTTATTTAAATGTTAGTGATTGGCATAAAATTGCGTCCAGATATTTGGGCTTTCAGTTGTGACTGATGATCCTGCCTTTCAATTCTACTCTCAAGATGTTATTTGCTTTCCGGTTTGGTAAATGGAAACAGCACACTTCTGTCTTAAACCCACTACAATAAAGTCTCCATTCTTTGAAATAGTCATTTAGTTTAGGTAGGTCTTCGTTTGGGGCTTGCTCTGTACCATATGTTTATGCTGGTAAATCATATGCGTAGATGATTTTATTGGAACTCGTTTCAGGTAGGTCAGCAGTATAAATGTTGTAGAGAGCAAGCACCAATCCCCGTGGAGGACCGTTGGTAAATTTCCTGGTGTCGCTCCTATCATGATTTACAAATACTTTGGAAAGTCTATTACTAAGAGGTTATTGGAAGTGGCATGCCCTAAGGCTATAGGTCGGTAGCTTTCGTGTAGCTTTTTGCCTTACTTGTATTTAGGATCGCAATAGTTTTGGTCTTTTTGGAATCTGGTGGTGGTATTCGACTCCTGAGTAAGTCGCTAAGAAATTTCACCAGCCATCTACGCATTTTTATCCGTAATAATAATAATAATTTTATTTCCATTTGACGTATATACATATAGCGTATCGGAAATTGTCAGTACTTGCATTAACAAGTCAAATATACAAACACAGGTCCATATTATAAATATACAGTACCGATTAGATGCTACTGCAATAAGAAAAATATTCATTCAGAGAGTAGAAGCAGCGTTCTTTTAAGAATTTCTTTACTTTGGCTTTAAATCCACTTAGGTTGGCTGATTTTTTAAGTACCGCTGGCAAGTCATTGTAGATTTTAATTGCTGTGGATACTGGTGCTTTGCTTGTCTGATTAAGACGGTGATACGGCACATAGATGTTGTGGGCCGTCCTGGTTGAATAAAAATTTATGTCCCCGCATTTAGGCAAGGCGTTAATGTTTTCTCTAACGTAGACGAGACATTGATAATTTAGGAAAAAAACTCCGGGTAGGTACCATTAAAGGCAGCTG
The DNA here is from genome assembly GCA_940337035.1 of Agriotes lineatus. Classification (NCBI taxonomy): domain Eukaryota; kingdom Metazoa; phylum Arthropoda; class Insecta; order Coleoptera; family Elateridae; genus Agriotes; species Agriotes lineatus. The sequence goes on from OW679203.1 coordinate 53,845,885, forward strand.
CTTCACCGATTTGGTGTTCTTGAGGAAATGTTCTAACTCTATGGTAGTGAAATCACGTGAGAACTCTGCACGCATGGAGAGTTTGAGCTGTCTTAGAAGCTTTTTTATTTGTCTCGTATGACTTCTGTTTGAGAGAGCGCGTGCGGTTAGCTATTTTTTGGCTTATTCGTGTTTTTTGAGTAGCGTTTCGATTGCATCTTCCAAGTTTGAGCACAGTCTAGGCTGTGGACAGTAGAAATTTATTTATTCAGTTCAGTTGTACCCAAGGTGAGCGGATGGCAAAGCGAGGTAGGATAAAGCCTGCGAATTTAAGTGTAGAGTGTCGCAAACGCATTGAAATCCGAGGTCAAACCTTTCCGGAGTGGATTAGTATTTTCCCGAAGCCCCATTTGCTTCGGTTTTTCGAAAAATCGAGTAGCGTTAGTGGACTGTGCGAATTCTGCTGAGAACCCAAGCGAACAGAAACAAATGCACATTTTGGCGTCTCTTTTACGTTACGAAATAAGAAACAGTATTAATTGTTGCAAGCGCAAAAATTTGAATAACTACCTGACTCGTTTCTAACAATAATCGCAGAATCAAGAGAGTTGAAAATAAAACACAAGAACAGCTAATACAGCACCAAGAAAGGATAGACCAGGAATTAGGAAATCTAGAAAAGAAGGCAGATGAACGGTGGGCCAAGGTGCAAGAAGGACAAAGCCGTAACGCAAACCATATCGCTAATGTGGACAACCGGATTACGAGGGAGCTACAGGGAGTACATGAAAGGTTCCAGCAAATACACGAATACCCTGCAAGCGCTGCCACGCCAAATATGAACACAGAAATAATCCCTAGATTTGAGGGCAGATACGGGGAATTGCCCATGATTTTCTTAGCAAAATTGGACGACGTAATGAGAACTGTACCAACCGAGTGCAGGAAGCTGCAAATTATCAATATGGCCATGCGAAATAATGCGAGATATGGCACAGCATAATTAAAAGCAAGTATGCGCACGGAATTGATCTCGGGAAAATACATAAAGGGAAGATCCAGGGAAATGTACGTAATGCACAGGTAGAATAAGGCGTAATACCTGACACCTAGGCTATCAGAAGACGAAATAATTGAGCACCTGTCAAAACACCTGGAGGCCGAGATAACGAGAGCTGTTGCGGTACAGAATGTAAAGACCTTAAAAGACTTCCTGGAAATAGTAAGAAACTACGACCTGGCCCTCTATAACGAAAAAGGAGAAAGCCAGAAGCAAGAATACCAAAATTTTAGTAAGAGAAAATTGGAAGACACTTTCGGAAATAATTTTAGGCCAAATAGAAATAATTTTAATCATAATAACTACAATAGATAAGAAGGTCGCTACAACAATAGTAATAACTAGCAACCAGTGAGACAAATGTCTCATGTAATAAAACAAAAAAGACCGTTTTTCAAATAGAACGCGTATTAAATAAAAACACTAATATTTTTTAAAATCACGTGATTTTAATTCGGTTCCTGACCTGACATGACCATTCCAAACATATAACTTTAATAACTTTTTTCTCTATCTCTTACGGTTTGGCTGCTGAAACAGCGTCCCGGACGGACCAGCGTCCCACACGGACGGAAATCACGGGATTTCTCGAAAACCGGAAGTGTCACGTGACTGAAATTCGGTTCCTGACCTGACATGACAATTCTAAACATATAAGTTTAATAACTTTTTTCTCTATCTCTTACGGTTTGGCTGCTGAAACAGGGTCCCGGACGGACCAGCGTCCCGGACAAGTCTATTAGATAAAGGATTATCAAAGAAGGAATTTTAACAACAACAATTGGAGTCAAAATAGATCAAATTTTAATATGGGGGAAAGTCAAAGAAGAAATTACGACGACCTAATTGAAGAAAGAAACAAGAGACGATGCCAACAAATGGGCACGAACCAACAACCGAATAGACAATTTGTGAGTGGAGCGAGAGAGGAGAGTACGGACAATATGAACAGGATAGAAAGAGCGGAGGTGCATGAGGAGCCCTCGATGGTTAAAAAACCTCAATTTCTGTAAATTTTGTAAATAAACAAATCGCTAACTTTGCCATCGCCTACCACAAAACGGGGGAATTTTTGTTAGAAGAATAGAAAGATAAAGTTACAAGCTCATGTTTACCGTTTATTAAATTACAATTTTTAGATAAAGAATATAATGGTTTCATTAGTACAAGAAGAAGTCCTAGCTAATCATCTGAATGTCTTACAAAGTAATATAATTAAAGTAAATAAAATCGATTTATTGTCTGCAACAAGGAAGAAGATCTCTACGACGAGCAAAGTATTAGTAATAAAGATCAGAATAAATGAAAGAGAGTATGATGTCCGATTTTACATAGTACCTGCTTTAAATGTACAATTTGTGATAGGTGTCGATATTATTCAGCAATTAGGAATTAAAATAGATGGAATGCAAAAATGCATCCAAACAAATGAAATAATTAGGCCTCGCTCTGTTTCCGAGTATGGGGATCAAGAGCGTGAAAATTGTTTCCTAGCTAAAATAAAAGCAGGAGACGATAAGAATTTTTGCCTAGCCAAAAGTGCAGGAGACGATAAGATTTGCTGCCTAGCTAAGAGTACAGGAGACGAAATAATTATAAATAATTGTACAATCATAGAAGGAATCATGATGAACAGATAGGGAGTGATTACTTACAATATAAAGGCAGAATTATGGAAATAATAGGGAAGAATAAGGAGATAATAAATCAGAAAACAGGACAAGCAACTAAATATTGTCGTAGACTTGTTGTGGACGAAACGATGGGCTTCAAAAGTAAAATTTATCCAATACCGTTTGCACAGCGCGAAAAAGTGAAACATAAGTTACAGAAGATGCTAAATGATGATGTAATAAATCATTCAAAATCGAACTTCGTTAATCCGGTGGAGGTGGTAAAGAAGAGCGATGGTAGTTTTAGGTTATGTTAAGAAGCACGTAGGATAAATCAAATCACCAAACCCCAGTATGAGAGTCCGCAGACAATTGATGCCTTATTAAGTCAGATATGAGATAAGAAAGTGTTAACAAAGTTGTATCTTAAAAACTAATTTTAGCCGATTCCATTACACGATGACTCAAGGAATTACACAGGATTTTGCATAGAGGGGGAAATATTCCATTTCAAAGTAGTCCCATTTGGTTTGATGACGTCATGTGCAGCATTGGTAAGAGCCATTCTAAACAAATACGATGAGTTCTGCGTGCACTACATAGATGATATTTTGATATTTTACGAGATGTGGAACATTTGGTACATTTAGGATTAATTATAAGTACATTAAATGAAAATGGGTTAAAATTAAATTTGACCAAGTGTCAGTTTATTAAAACGAATGTAGGCTACTTAGGCTACGAGATTAGCAATAATGGGGTCACAATTGGTAAAACGAGAATAGAGGCGTTAAAGAATTTGTCTCGCCCTCGTTGAAAACGTTGAGAGGATTACTTGGCTTACTGAATTATTATAAAAAGTTCATAGCAAACTATTCCGAGTTAACTTTACCATTGGTCGAGTTGTTAAAAAAAGATACTAAGTGGATCTGGAATGATGAACGAGAGAGAGAGCATTTAACAATTTGAAACAGAGATTTTACGAAGGATTGCTACTCAAGTACCCAAACTTCAAAGAGAGCTTCATATTAAGGACTGACGCATCGGACATGGCGGTCGCTACTGAGCTAATACAGGTTCAAGACGGAGCAGAGGTCCCAATTTGCTTTATATCACTGGTTCTGAAGGGTTATGAAACAAGATACACTATTGCCGAAAAGGGAATGTTGGCAATTATCTTTGCGATCAACAAGTTAAAGTTCTACTTAACAGGAAACAAGTTTTACATCGAAACAGACAATTTAGCAATATCGTTCCTCAAAAACAAAACGTTCCATAATGACAGATTGTACAGATGGGCATTGTACTTACAACAGTACGATTTCGAGATAAGACATAGACCAGAGAACATGAATACAGTAACCGATTTCTTAAGCAGGAAGATCGCAGCAAAGAGTAGAAGACAGAAACAATTATTGATAGGGATAGAGAAGATTTATCAACAAGGGAGGTTTTCGAAAGAAGAGTTATTAGGCAAACAAGAAAATTTGAAAATTCAATAATTCAAAAATTAGCACGCAAGCAATTTCAAAAATGCCAGATTGATCAACAACTTAGAACAGAAAGGCATCACAACATATTTCTGTAGCATACGACACCCGCAATCTAATGTAGCAGAGCGGTGCATAAAAGAAAAATTAAGTATCTAAGAATAATGACCCACGAGCATCATAACAGATGAGTTCAATACTTATCGAAGGTAGAAAATTTCATCAACAACGTACCTAATATTACGACCGAGATAAACCCAGTAACATTATGCAAAGGGATAGTACCAGCAAGATCGTGGAGAAAAAAAAAGGATGCAACAAACATTATTGAACTATTGGAGATCAGTTAACGAGTAAAGAAGTACAAGACCGGTACGAGGAGAAGTAGAACAAAAAGATTAAGAAACGCACGAAATTCAGAATAGGGGGTCTAGTAATCATAAAGAACCTAAGGGTAGCTGATCGAAGGGAGAAGATCTGTGCCAAATTCCTAAACACTTATGAAGGACCATACAAAATACATCGGATATTGAGCAGTGAAAGCGCTTATAAGCTAATTAATGAAGTTGATAATAAAATCAGAGGACATCTTCACATTTCAGCGATTTACACATATGTAAATAATCTAGAGTAGAATAGGCTAGTTTAGCTTTCAAACAAATGTACAGGTTAGTTTAGATTGAATATAAATTAGATAGGATGTGTTATCGAACTGAATTTAGAAATAAGTGAAATGTCAGATTGGGCTGATTAAAGGAGATATTTGAGTCATACAATTAAAATTTGTGATAATTAAAATGACAACGCATGAAAACCAACGTATGCTGTAAAATAACACTCATGCGGGGTGATTTTAATTCTCAAAAATTGGGGGAAAATATAAGATGGTATGAAACTCACGACTTGCCTCTGTTTGCAGTGCAAGATAATTGACCGATTCAATAAGCACAGAGTTGGAATGTTTTATCTAATTGCAAATTTTAAAACTAAAGTAAAACAGTAAATGCATTGATAATGAGATGAGAAAAAGATTAAATTGGTTGGAGAAAGATATGCACAGGCAAAGCAAATTTCAAAAGGTTTAGATTGGCTTGGGACTCAATTAATATAATTCAAATAAGGTTTGTGCACATGACCAATTTAGAAAATGTATTTGACACTAAATGTTGTTGGCTGCATTATAAAAGTAGCGTAGTTTGTTAAGTCAAAAGCAAAAGATAGTGAAATTAGTAAGCGAAGCAGAAAGGTAAATTAAGCAGGATAATATAATAAAAATATTGCAAAAGAGCAATTCTAGAAGGCAAAAGAAGAGAAAAGATAATGACGCGAACATGTTGAACTCAAAAAATCAGTACATTTAAAAATTAGGTGTAGTAGTGCAAAGCAGAGCAATGACATAATAAAAATAATAACGTTTGTGTGCGCAACGCTACCGAACAATGTAGTTATAAGATTAAAGACAATAATTTAGTTTTAAGAAAATTGTAAATATAATTAAAGTACTCAAATTTACTGCCATTTGTAACATTTCTTTACCAAAATGAATTTTCTTTAACATAAGATAAGACAGTAACCTGATGCTGTTTTGTTGAAAAAAAACAGGAAAACAATTTAATTAATTTTTACATGAAGTTTGTTAGATTAGTGATCCACCTTTAAATACATTTTTATTCCAGTAAACGAGCATATTACCAGTAAAAAAGAATTGCCTTTTATTGTACCAATCGTAGAGTACATGTGACAGTGTTCGTGAAGGTTTCCGCAGCACTAAAATATGAAATTCTCCAATCGCTTCTGCGAGGACATCGGCTGCCGTTCAGCTGGGGTTTCCGATAATCGTTCCCGGCAAAAGTAAGAATCCAGAGCCAGATGCCTGCACTGACGTCGGGGAGGACTGCAAGAACCTCACGGATAGCATCTGCAGCGAGAAGACCGTTTCCAGCAGAATATCCGAGCAACATTCATAACGGGCAGCTTAGAAGTCTGCAAACGGGGTAGTATAAGGCCTGCAAATTTAAGTGTAGAGTGTCGGAAATGCATTGAAATTCAAGGTCAAACCTTTCCGGAGTGGATTAGCATTTTCTCGAAGCCCCATTTGCTTCGGTTTTTTCCAAAAATCAAGTAGCGTCAGTGGATTGTGCGAATTCTGCTGAGAACCCAAGCGAACAGAAACAAATGCACATTTTGGCGTCCCTTTTACGTCACGAAATAAGCAAGGCGAGGTGTTCCTACGTCATCACTGAAACAAAACAGTGTTAATTGTTGTAAGCGCCAAACTTTTGAATAATTACCTGACTCGTTTCTCACACGACATTTTGTGTCACTTGCCAAATTAAGATTTTTTTTAATCTACCAAGAACCGCGCATTCGAACTACTGAGTTTACGAATAAAATAAAGTCCGTTTATTAATCCAACCCAGTGAGATTTGAGTTTCATGCTTGCCTTGTAGTTAGCCAAATCAGTTTTGCAGATTAGATAAAATATAAAAGGGGCATACAACCATTTTTTTGTGTAATCATTAATTACATTTCGCTTTTCACCAGCCACAATTTAAGTTATTGAATTTTATTTTATATTTCACAAACAGGTAATCATTACATTTAATAGGCATCAAATAGTAGGAGCCGAGCAATCATTACATTTATTGTCGCCCAACGTTGAAGCAACAGTGAAGTTATAATTATTTATACTGCCCCAAAATAAAATAACAATTGAGGGACCGACCGTATCATTACATTTACATAAGATAATTATTATAAAATAAATTTATACCTTAAAACCTAATTATAAATTATTAATACTACCTATCGTAATTATTTTTCTAATTCTTTTTTCTTAATTTCTATCTCTACATTAATTAATTCCATTTCTTTTTTGTAATACTCAATTTCCATTTCGAGTAGTTTATCGCGCCTTTCTTCTTCCTTTTCCAATACATACATTTTTTGGTCTAAATATGTATCTTTCGACATGGGTGGGTTGTCGTTTGTGGTTTTTAGTTGGAGTTTCGTTTTCTTTTTAATATAGTGGGCGTATATGTTGCCCAATTTTCATTTGCTAAAATTAAGGCTGGTTCGCCTGTGTCCGGTACTGCACCTCCACTCCCGTCTTCAAAAACTACTTGTAATTGGTCGACTTAGGTCACGTCTAATAGCTAAACTTAAGCCACTTCTGATGGGTCGACTTGGTTCACTTCTGATGGGTCGACTTGGGCCACTTCTAACGGGTCGACTTGGGCCACTTCTAACGGGTCGACTTGGTACACTTCTTGATCTAGTTGAACTAATGGTTTGTAAGATTCTGTAGTTGGATAAGAAATAATCAATGAAGAACTTTATAAAACCGTTTGAAAGAGAAACAAATAGTATAAACACTAAAAAAAAACAAGTGCCCACATGTTAGTCGTAGTTTTACAAAATAAGGGGTTGTTAAGACAATAGTCGAAGATTTAAAGGATAAAAAGACGTCTAAAGTTGAGATATCAAATAATAGAAGGCTTGAGAACCGAATTCATGCGGAAATGCGCTGCTTCTTTCTAAAAATTTTATGTAATGTGAATCGGTAATCCGGTTTATGCTACCTTAAAGCAAGTTCGAAATAGTTACTCTGTAAATTGTGAACTTTGCTATGGAATTAGTTATTGACTAGTCGTTGAAACAATGCTCTTAAAGTTTCTTAAATGTTCTTATATCTATTTGGTCTGTTGCACACTTAAAGTTATCTCTGTTGTCCACTGTACTACACCTCATTATGATCACCATCATCATTAATCGGCCACTTGTGCCACGTGTGCAAGTGACACAAATTCTACACTAGATGATAGGGAAACACTCTGTGCCGGAGGATGTAAACCGAACGCTAGTGCTTGAGCTGAATGAGAATGAATTGAATGCTGAACTAGAATCGACTAGCGTAAATTGATCAAATAAAATGCTGGCGCTTCTGTGTGTGCTTTATATAGCCCCCCCCCTCCAGTTGCGTAAGTAGAAATTTGCGGATCATTCATTTTATCCAAAAAGAAATTTAGCCATTGTGCTCCGTTTATAAGCCAAGACATCGGAAATTGGTTTATTACTCTTTGAATGCAAGATGTCTCTTCGAAGTATTATGTCACTATTATTTGAACGACTTGCGCCACCCGAGTGTTTTATTACGTGCCTCTTCGGTCGCGTGGTGGTCAACTGATATGCTCTTCTTTCTTGGGCAGCTGTCTTTTATTTAAAACGACAAGGAAGCTGACCTGCGGTTAATTAATTAAAATAATCAATGGTATTAAAAAATCGCAGATTAACCTCCTTAAAGTACGCACTACACGGAAGCTCTAAAAATGTTTACTTACTGCGCAGGCCGAACTAGCTCAAATTCGGCGATAAGGTCGTGAGTTCAAACCACCACCTGTGTACCTTGCAGAGTCTGCAAAAAAAGATATGTGCGCCAGAAATCAGATGATTTGGAATAATATTACTAACTACAGCTAACTAGCATTTATTTATTAATGCTAAATAATCTTGCAGTCTATAATGGTAACTCAATATTAAATAATTAGAATAATTTGGTCATAAAGAATGTAATAATGATAGAAATGTGCAAATTAATTGAAGGTTGCGACGCTCACCAAGATCAATTGTAACCACAAATAAATCGAGTGATATGCATATCGCTGTCATTTAAAAAAACCTTTCTGTTCAGGCTATTGAAGGCAAAAAACGTGAATGCCTCCTTTTACAAAGGTTTGATTACACATATAAATTGTAGCTTTTAATATTAATAGTAATTAAGTATACGCATTTAAACTTCAAATATTAAAACTGATTGAACGTATGCATCTAAACTTTACATGTTAGTAATAACGGAAAGTATAAATTTAAACTTTAAATACTGATAGTTATGGAATGTACGAATTTAAATTTCAAGAATCGAAGATAATTTAATATAATATTAATCCCGGAATAGCCAGTCCGAATCAGCTTGAAAGCAGGGAGACCATCCACTTTTAATGCGGTATTCACCACAAAAGTAACACTAACCTCGAACTTCCAACGCCCATAAGTTGCTGACAGGCAAATGCTGGCCGGGGCTTGCTATACCCTGTGGTTAAAATCACCTTGGACGCGCCCGTAATTGAAGCAGAGCCACTCCCAAATTGCAGAAGCCAGGTAGGACATTAGCCGGTGTTGAAAATTAAGTCAGGTAAAACTGTCAATCAAGAGCTAAAGAAACATAATTAATACAAGAATAGCAAGCAGAAAATTTCAATCGTACCTGAATCAAAACCATCAGCCCTTCAAAAATTAATCGTCGTAGCGTAATAAAGCACGAACGGGACCTTTTAGAAAGAGGTTGCTTCGTCGAGGTGCAGAAAAAGAATCCTAGCGCATTCGGCCACTAACGAAAAACAGCTGAACGCTGCGACTTCGCGATAAGCACGTGGAAGTTTTTGGGTTTTCCAGAATCGGTACGAAATGAGCGAACTAATAAATTGAAATAATTCGAAATACAATGGATTATAATTCAAATAAAAATATACAGGTTAGACCAGAAATAATTGGATAAATGGAGAAAACAATTAAGCGGCGCGAAAAATGGTTTCATATTGTCCAAAAGGGTTGAGCAATTACCTGCTGTGGTGTCCCAGATTTATGTAGCTTACAGATGGCGTAATGTTGCCGAAGTCAGAGTTTTCATTTTCATTTCTCTTTACACTAAAGTGGCGGATGTAATTTGTTAATCGCGACGCTAATTGGTCAGTTTATGACACTTAATTGTACGTAGCGTAACGTATAACACTAGTTCCCCGCTGTTAGGCTGCACAGTTTTTAAAACTAAAGTTTTCACTTTTATATCGCTAGCGCTGCTTTAGAAGATCTTTCGCCGGGTGATTATAGACGCTACCCGTGCTTCCGCTACACAGCCCTCTTTGAATTTCGCAAATCGGACTATATTTGCTAAAACTGTACTTACAACTAAAATGTTTTACTGAAGTTTATCTTGAGTTACATGCCTGATGATTCAGGTGTCAGTCCAGCAGGCATGCAATTTGAATGTATTTCAGAGTGTTTATTGTTCAACTTTCGTCTTTTCGCCATTAGCTACTCTATGTTATTGTAAGTTAGACAACGGATTTCTTCTTGCTGTCCCGATTTTCCTTTTCTAGTAAGTTGGTTTCTCATATGTGAATAATATTTTTGTTGCGTTATATGTTTTACTGGAAATGTATACATATTCGTGAATTATATGAATAATCAATAGAAAAAATAAATTCACTTTCTACAACTTTCTATTTATTGTTGTTTATACTGCTAGTTAAACAATAGTCAGACTACTATCCTAAATAGCAGTTATAACAAATCATTTATCCTTGTCTAATTTTATATAAATTTCGGTGTACTGAATACCAACATGCTTACAGTTACACACTCCCTTAACAACTGAGCAGATAATTTAGACCTACTAATAAAGTCATTCAGTAGATCTTTTTGTAGAAGCAGAGTATACACTTGAGTGCGTATAACATGCATTGCGTCCGCAATTTTTCATAGTATAGTATTTCACTTCAATAAAAATTACTTAATTAACGTAACACACAATTAGTGTTATCCAGTGTTGGTGATATAGAAGTAGTTTGTTGTACTTCTTTCTTGATATAACGGTTTTGCCTTTGCTTTTCTGTGACTGTTTGCCGTTCTGCCCTTTGAAGATGGTTAACAAAATGAGAAGAGTATCAATATTTTCTCCTCAAACTATTACACTAGTTTGTCTTATCATCAGATAAACTTCCAATATCCATATCTTGTGTAGATTTCAAATATATCTGTATTTCATTTTAAAAGCCTAGTTTTGTGCGATAGCCAAACCGGAACACATACAATATCGTGCGCGTTTTCTGTTATCACATCTATGTTTACTAATTTTCCTCAACTAATAGGCGCATGTAGTTATTGTGTGTAAAAACTAAGAAATTGGCTAAAATGAATCAGCAAGCTGATATATAACCAACAACAACCGTTTCTCGTAATTAATAAATATAAATACTCAGTGGCTTCATAAATACCATATTCGTTTAGTGCCAACAAACGTAAACACTTCAGTATTCTGCACAGTCGCATATATAGCCAATTTTCCAGCAAACCACTTCACTGATTACTCCACCATGTAAAAATGAACGTAAAATGTCACGTCAGACGATAAAATAATATTTCCAACAACAGCACTTTTCAAAAATTTCAAAGAAAAAGGCAACACATTTTCAAATGGATAAGTACTGTCGTAATCATTTGCAGTAGCGCAAACAATCACATTCACAGAACTATCTGAGATAGCAGAAAGCTAGTAATGATGACAGCAACGGTCAGCAACAAACTAGTCTTTTTCGGTTTGTTCTCCACGTCTGACAATGTTTTAATCTTACATGATCCTATAATCTCTGTGTTTCTAATTCGATCATGTATGGTCTTTCCAGCTATCCTTCTTAAAATTCGTATTTCATTAGCTCATATTAGCGGTTTGGTTCTTCTGTTGCCCTCAATTCCTGTATGCGAACTTTACAACGTGTTCTATAATTTGGCCATTTACAGCTAATTTACATTGCACTATGTTGTTACGTAATAAAACCGCACTTACGACAGGGTTGAGGGTTGGGAGGTCAGCTACGTTGAACTTTTGGTCGGCTCACAACTAGCTCAGCGTTGGGTAGGGTTTGTCTAATCTCGGAAGTACGGTTCTACTAAGTCTTTAGCAAAATACCTTGTCTTGTTGTTAATCAGGGCTTCCCTGCGAAAGAATATCATGCCTAAGATTGGAACCTGTTACGTCCGCAGTGGTTGACAGAAGGCTTTAAAGTGGGGTATTTATTTGTCCAGGTTAATAAAAAGACTCTAGCAAACAAACTCCTTAAGACTGTAATGATAGGTTCTTCCGGGTTATGCCGTGGTCGTCGATTTGAACTTGACGTTTCGCTGCTCATGCTGTCAGCTTCTTCCGAAGTTTTCTAAAGACTGATGTTGGTGCCTTTTGCTCCTGGATATATACCGAGGAGCCGTTACGGTTGGCTGCTCATGTAGATCTTGTATGTTATTCGGATTTGTCGTTTTTCCGCTTGGTTGCTCACATGAAACTTGTTTATGGATGGATTGGTTATGCAGAGCTACCTTCCATGTGTTACTAAGGCGATAGCCGTTTTCTCGATTGAAATTGTTTGGATTTTTAATAACTTCAGGGATTCCCGAACAACACGAGGGAAGTATTTTATTAGGACCAGGGGACCACAGAATAAATTACGACTCCGTAAACATACTAGCCAGAACTAATTTATTTAGTTTTTTAAGTAAGGGCGGCGAATACTGTTTATATAGTAGGGACCCCTAAAACCTAAGCAAAACGAAAAAACAAAGTTCACTTCTTGTATTATAACCCGGAAGCAAGGCGGCATTCCCCTGAACACAAAATATACAAAATACAATCTAATTTATATACATAAATTTCACACACGTGGAACAAAAATTCAGCAAAATTATATGCGCATGCAACGAAGTCCAACTGTTTTTTAAAGCAGTTATTTACTTGTTAAAGCTAACAAAAGAGCGCAATTAGTTATATAATTAACGAACTGGCTTTAAGGAAGTTCTGGCAAAAAGACAAGAAGGCGCCTCTGGGCGTCACAACTACGGCGCGGCGTCAACAAATCCCTCCTGCAAAAACCAAATGAGATAATGTCACCCATTTGACACAGCATGAGTCCTTGCTCAGTATTGCACTATCCAGATTAGATTTTCCACAGAAAAACTAACTTTGGAAAGCTTTACTTTCATCAAATCCCGAGGTCTTATGCTGCTAATTTGCTCGCTTTATATTCGTATAACGAAAGCCCACTATATACCCGTACTTATCGCATTTAAAATTTCCTCTTAAGAGGTGGAGCTACTTATATTGACTGTGAATTACTAAACCATCTAACAATGTGCGCGGGTTGTTTGGCTATGGCGATAGCTTTTGTTTTATTGACAGTTAGTTCCGTGTTAAAGTTGCTAGTACTTACTCGTATGTTAACCCTACTACATTTTTGCAAGTCGTTTTGCTCTTCTGATATTATCAATTATGACCATCTGCATATCCTACTATCTCGACGTTCCTCATGTTTATTTAGTATCCTGTGTCAAAAGTTTTTACATTTTGTATTATCTCGTCTATCACGATATTAAAAAGTAAATGACTAAGACTCTGTCGTTCTTCTGTAAGTTCTCTCTCTACTTTGAACAGAATGTCTCGTATGTCCTAATATTTAAATAATTAGTTGCCCTTTTATTTCTTAGGTAACTCAGTGAATATACAATTCTCTTAATACCTCAGTTAGTAGCTCATGAAAGATCACTATATATCAAAACAGGAAACGAGTGTCCCTTTGTAGTGTTGTGGTCTGAAGCTAACTTTTAATAATGTACAAGAGAAGCCAATTTGCTTACAACAATTTATTGACTGCAAAACATATAAGAAACACAAAAAAAACACATACGAAAACAAAAAAGAAATCAAAGAAAAGAAGTTTAAATCATCTAATAATCTACGTACGCGGTAGCTTGGGGCTACTCGCAGGCATGTTTGAAAGATGTATGAACATCATAAAAAATAACGTTACAAAAATTGCACTTAAAAACGCAAAGGTAAAAATGTCTAAAACAAAAATGCAATGTCAAAATTGCTTAAAGCTGATATTACTTAAGTTCGGCTCTGTTTAAATTCGAGCGCGATCTACACACATACTATTCGCTGACGGAACACATTCTTTCGAATTTTGCAAAAGTTTCTAGCATTTGAACATAACTTTATCACGTTGACCCGAAAACATTTTACCTTGACCTGGCTGCTGAGTACCCTGAGCGGTACAACGATTGACACTGGAAACCCTCGATTGCTGGTTTAGGTGACGCTCGTCTGATTGACGTCGTCACGATTTGTTACAAAGACACCTTTCGATAAGGCGTAAATTAGTGTTTCCAAATGGACGCTTGAAATGTACCCTTATAATATGCCACAAGACTGTGCACTCACCGGTACACCCAGAAATTCGTTTGTATGATTATTAACACTTGCTTGATGCAATTGTGGCAGCAATTTCAATACTACCAGGCCCCTGTAAGCCGCTTCTAGGGGCAATTCGCTTAGCCACTGGCGTATGGAGACGCACATCCAGCTTGGCACAAAGGCAGCGTGCCAGTCCTAGTTCTTCTTGCCATTCGCTTGGTTGAAACTTTCCTCTTACACCGCTGCAAGCTTGAGCTCCTTGTAACGTTACATACGCAAATTTTACATCACAATGCGGGCATTGTACATAACCGGCTTTATATAATTCTAAAATACAATATGCTGCAGTGTAACACATAAGGAAATACATAGGAAAGTACAAGTTGGCTTAAAATTTAACTGTGAAAAGCAAAATTACCGGAGCCCTTTACTAACTGCTATAGTAACTGCCTTGTGGCAGGTTATGGACTACCGTAGTACCTCAAAAAATCCATCCCCATCTGGGATCTACGGCTTCGAAAACAGTTAGCGGTAATCCATGAAAGAATGTTGACATCCGTAACTTATTGTGCGGAAAATTACCAAATTCCGAGCAACATAAAATGGGTAGCACTATGTAAAAGGGTTTCAGAAGTTGAGGTTTTTCTCTTCGTATTTTATTTATTTGCGTGTAGGTAAAGCTACAAGCCCAACTGCTTTCCTCCGTATTTAATTAGCGCGTTGTTAATATTGTCTGCATATCTTACGTGTTTTCACCATATCTTTTTCTACTTGTTATTTATTTATTGTAATATCATTTTGTTGACTCTGTGTTACGTGTAGATTACGCCGCCTTCTTAAATTCGAATTCGAATGGTATTTCCCCGCGCGTCGCTCGATTGGTGCACTTGGCTGCGATAACCTCGTTGCACTTTTATCTTGGGAAACGCAGATTGTGGTCTTCAACGCGTTGCTTTCCGCTTGCAGCTTTTAAACAAGCAGTACGATGGTTTTAACAATACAAGAGCTTTCGGGGATGTTTTAGTGAAGCTTTTGGTTAGTTTGGCGTATTTGGTGATATACAAGCCTTCACTTTTGTGGCTTTGATGCCCCGAGCTCACGAGAGGAAGTTTTCCTACGACTTGTGCGGATTTCTTGGTAATTGCAACCACGAGCTGTCCATGTGCCAAAAATCGTCATTTGGAGTAATTAGACGCGCGAGGGCCCCCTGTAGTGGTGTATTCTATTGGCCTTTTTCCCCTTTTGACAGCAAGCAGTGCCAGGCATATGTAATGCCGGTCTAATTCGTTAAGCCAGTGAAATCTGGGGCCCGTTCGCCGCTTCGAATTAGGTGCGCGCTCAAATGTTTTCCGTGTCCACGGCGACCGCTACAGCGCCTACCTAGGGCACTAGAAGGACCCGTCTGGGGGGTTGCTTTTCCTCCTGTTTTGGCATCCTTATCTCGCTGTCGTGATGCAGTTTGCGCTGAAGGACACCAGCTACCGTCGTACGAATTTACGTATTGGCCGAGAGCCGGAACTGCGTTTAAGATTCTCTCCAAGACTGAGCTAGGAGGTCCTGCGAGCCAGTTGGCTTGCTAAGCTGCCCTTTTAATGTGTACAATCTATAGCAAGTATGTTGTAGCCTGCAATTAAGTAATGTAGAGCGATCCTGCGATTCTAACTGATGCAACGTATTGTGATAATTATGTATTTACTTGTACTGTGATATTTGCACGAAATTATATGATCTTTATACCAATATACAGGGTGAGTTTAGTTACGGCTGATTACTTTGTTTGGAGTTATCTTTCAGGAAGTATAATATAGTGTTGGGTATTGAGTTTACAAATTGTCCTTAGAACACCGGGGTGCATTCGCCGTTATTTCAACATTTGTTGGCGCTCTGGGCATTTGTTTAATTATTGTTCTACCGTTTTATATTTAAGAACTATACGCCTCCAATCGCTGAGCTGGCGGCCGGCTTCTGCACCTAAGTGTAACTAATTTTGTTTCTCTGTTCGTCATTATACGGCTATTGTTGTTCTCCATTTTTGGCTTTGTCGTTGTATAACTTCTGGAAATGCCTTGTCCATTCTTGTTTGCTTATGGCGTGAGCCTCTGTATGTTTATTACTTTAATACGACCTTTTATCAGTTTCGAGATTTTCACATAAGTCATTTTCTGCATCTTGAGTGAAATTTGATCTCTAGGAGCCACTAATCTGTTCTGGTAACACCCAAGCAGTAAGAAACTCGCAAGAGAGGCCATGGCTCTAAACGGGTTGCAACGCGTCATGTAAAAACTATGTATTTTATTTTATGTTTCATTTTAAGTATTCTTATGCTGTATGTATGCTGGCCTTTACTGGTTTCCTAACACCTTACCTCGTTTGTGAACCATTGTTTAGCGTATTGTGTTGCGTATATATTTATTTTCCTTACCCACCAGCTTTTGCTGCTTCTGTATTTAACACCGGTAACACTTTCTTCTAAAGTTACTCTATTATTTGGCACTGTCCTCTTTTAACCGTATTATAATTGGACCCGATGTTGGGTGTAGGGAGAATTTTTACATCACTTATCTTTTATCTACATTTGTATTTCATTGGGTGATGGAAAAAATGTGTTGTTGAATCGTAATTCGTTATACAGACAGAATTATATAAGGTTTGTGGCATTTCGTTCTAGTACTGTTTCACACCATCTATCACGTCATCTACTATTATGGCATTTGTGTCACAAATGATATTGAAATTCTTGATATTATATCCACTTCCACCTAGGTTATAGAATTCTTCAGTATCTATTTTGAGCTTGAGCATACGTGTGTGCTGGTGTTTAAATTGTAACGCAGGCTAACTATTTATATTAAATAAATAGATAAATCATTAATGTATATACAAAGAAAACTAGATTATCAATCTACCTAACGTAGAATGAAACATCAAATGATTGAAATATATTTTTATTTCTCATTATAATCTTCCCATAATTGTACGCAGTTGCGCCATTTTCGTGGCAATTGGCTGATACCATTAGAATATATTTTATCGCATTTCATTTGGTAATGTACTACATGTGTACATTCAAAACCGTTCAGAAATGTGGTACGTTTCTACATTAGCAACACTTTCCTGCATAGCAACCGCGATTCGTTTTACGTTTGGCAGTACTGAAGTGTATTGTTGGTGACACTGTAAGTCTATGTCAAATTCGAGGTTAGTAGGTTAGGTTTTGCTTCAGTTTTGACACAGACTGACGCAAAACCTAAGCTGCTAACCTCGAATTTGACATAGACTTACAGTGTCACCAACAATACACTTCAGTACTGCATAACATCAACTGGAGCTGCTTATTGTGCTTTAGTACATAGAAACGAGTTCTGCTCAACTTTATAGTATACGCAACACGTTAGAAAAGTGATTTTACTGAACTCGGCCAAACGAGTTCAGTAAAACATCACTTTTCTAAACTTGTTATGTAATATACTATTTCCTGCTCTTTAAATATTCCACGACAGACGATTTGAGTTGATCATCTTGTAAGAAATGACAGTCCCGTAAGTTTTTCTTTAAATTGCTAAATAAATAATAATCGCCAGATGGCATATCCGGACTAGGGTGCCTTGATGCCAATGTGACGTATTTGTCCTTTCCAGAGTACGGACAGATCGTTGTCCCCTCTCACTCTAAAGCACTTTACAGTGAGAGGGGACAACAATCTGTCCGTACCTGTCCGTAAAGGACAAATACGTCAAATTCACATCAAGGCACCTTAATCCGGACTATAAGACGGGTGTTCCATCTCTACACATTTTGTTTCAATAGAACTTAAACGATGCGTGTCCTGTACACTGGCGTTACCGCTTTTCTTATCAGATTTCAAGAATTGAACAACAAAGCTTTCCTAATGTATTGCAATAAGCATCGCTGGTAATTGTTTTACTTTCGAGCATATAATCGATGAACAGAATACCTTCTCGATCCCAAAAATTGTAACCATAAGCTTTCGTGCTGATGGTTGTGTTTGACATTTTCAGGGGTTAGTGAACCCTTGTGGAGCCATTGCATTGTGTTTTGTTCCAGAGTCCCAATAATGGAACCACGTTTCATCTCCAGTTAGACACATTTCTGGGTAGAATATCAAATCGAATCGCTTCTGTTCAGGAGTCAGAAGCCTAGAAACATTAAAAATCCATCTCGCTGACATTTTGCTCATTCCAAGCTTCTCATGTAAAATGTAAAGTACGCTAGGCTCAGATATTTTATATTCCTTAGGTGAGCCACCCTTAAACATCTATCTTGAAGGAGTAAAGACTCAACTTTTTAGCACATTTTAAAATACGTGGTTGTTTGTTATTGTTTTTATATTGAATCGTCCTCTATTGATTCACAATCCCAACGAAATTGATATACCTATAGAGCAATCATCCTATAATGTAGGGATTTTCGAGTGTTTACTTCTAAAAACCAGCAACTTTATCGCAGCAATTACAAGCTCCAAAACACCTACAATTGTTTGTTCAAAATATAGTAAACTAGCAGCAAATGGTATAAAGCGTAAAGCACCTTGCGGGCAGAAATAAAGTATATGATGAATGCTAAAAATAATGTTCATGCGTACAGAAAGCGAGTTAAATATTTTAAGGGAAACAGGTCATTCACCAGATACATCAAGTTAAGCGAGGAACGCTTACCAAATATAACTTCTGTAGTATATTTTGTAAGAAAAACTGCATTTTATGGTACACACAAGATATTAAAACTAAAATATACCTAAATCATATCGCAATCAATCAGTGAATTACTTTATCAAACGTCAACTGCCTCCAATAGAAAAACCGGAAGTTGACGTTTTGTAAGAAGCATCCTGATACATTATGAAGCACCCAGTGGAGAGGCTGTTATCGTTAAAAATCTATAATATACCATGTGCTACGGAAATATCAAGAAAGCTATTTATAAACTGCAGTGGTTAAAGTAATAAACTCCCCAGGCCAATTACACTAACGGTGGTCTATTATTGTCGGCCAAGACAACACGACCAAGAATGTACTACTATAATCATACAACCATGTCTTGATTCGCCTAAATAGAAATTTATAAATAGGATGTAGTATTATAATAGTACATTAGGATAGTAAGTGGTTTTAACGGCCTTTCTCCATCGGTGTATGAACCTGAGAACGGGAGTAGACCAAAACCTCCCGAAACGTCGTGTGAAGAAAGTCCGTTAAAACATCTCATAGCAGACCACTTTCTAATATGAGAACAACACAGCACAGTGTTTAGATGAACAATGGAACGTAGAGAATTTGATAGACTTTTAACCAAGAGTAACTATTCAGGGTGCTCATTTTTAATCCGGAACATGGGACATACCTAATTTGTGTCAGTAGGTATGACGATACTTCATAGTGACATTGGGAAACTGGCCGTTGTTTCTGAATTGTCAAACTTAATTTGTATAGCAAATGCAATTAATTCGTCATAGAAAGAGTATTGATCAAAACGTTTTGTAACTGGTAAGTTCAAGGCATGTGGGTGACTTATCCTCAGTAAAATTTTCAACTAGCCGTATTCCATCAGTCCCAACGCTACATCATTTTATTTCAAATGTCAAAAACAGCGAGTGTAGCCTCAGAAAATGTATAACTTTGACAACTCAGCAACATCAATCAGTTTTAAAATTGTAGTATCAAGGATAGTCGTACTTAGTTACATACGTTATGTTCTATGTTCTGGATTGAAAAATAATCACCCGGTATATATTGTCGCACAGGTAATTTTGTATATTGACCAACCGATTCACATAATATCTCAGGCCTATAAGACTTCTCTATAGCCAAATGTTTTCCAAACAGCTATAGGACGTTCTGCATCGTTCGGAATTTTTAGAGATGAAGGGTCAACCATCCGAACTACATTTGTGTGGATTTTTTTGTGTGCAGTTTTGTTATTCTATCTCCTATACTAGTCCTCAGAGAGGAACGACGATTTACTTGTATCTTAACACGAAATGGTCGCCCATTGCTGCCAACTAATAAGATCTGAAAAAAAATGAAAAATAATTTTATATAATCGTGCAAGAGCCAAGAAATCATAAATAGAAAAGGGGACAACAATTTTCTCAGGAGTAAATGACAATTGAAACAATCTAGTAGCAAACGTATAATATTAAAAAACAAGGTTCAAATAACTTGCTAATAAACTAAAAAAATATGTAAAAGGGTTTACAGGAAACTTCCCTCGCCCGAATTGCACCAATTTACAAATTAAAAAAAGCTTTCAGTTGCTAAGATTCGAACTCGGGCACCCAAGCTCACTCCAACGCGTTCAGTCAGGCAAAGTTCGATTACTAATACTGCTAGTATGCTGCTTTAACCTCTAGACCACGTCGGCAAAGTACGTGCGTCGCTTCTGGCTTTATATACTTCCATACATTTTAGAATATCCACCCTTTATTTTTAAAGTGATCAACCTGTACATATTTGACTGCAACTATATTCATTTTCGACCAAGGTATACATGTAATCCGCGTGCAAACTATCGTCTTTCTCCAACAAATAGTTTTTGGGCTGTAACAGCAACAGATGGACTGGCTGATAAATAGACAAGCGGAATTGAGAAAACATGCTTTTCGTCATCTATGGAGTAATTTTTTCGCGTCTTTCAGGTGGATGGAAATACCAATCAAAATATTCCAAACACGATTATTCTACTTGGAAAGCTACGAAGAATTAAAAAAAAATTACAGATACAACATCCTTCACTTCGTAAGGCAATATGAACCATACAAAACTGAATTAATGGCTAAGAATTTAAAATTCTTCAAACCTAACTTGATGAAATAAATGATGGCGTTGAAACGTTTCTCCGGACACCATTACAACCAAAAAAAAGTGACTATAAGTAGAAAAAAAGCATTAATTTGGATTTTAAAAAACCACGTCATTATATGTATACAAAAGAAATAATTTAAAACAAAAAATACTTCCAGCAATCTTTTAATACGTTAAAAATTAGATCTTGGATAGATACACATATTTTCTATTGTTAAACTCGCACCTCGTAAACAGATTAGTATACATTAAAGTTGAAAGTTGCATTTATATCGAGTTAAGGCTGGTGCTTCCCAAGACACGTTAATATATTGCGTCCAATACTGTGCCCTCCTTTAACGGCTGACTTAAAGAATACCCGAATATAAGTTAAAAACTGCTGTCGGTATTGATTTCCTCGAGTAACATGAAAACCTTAACATTTCATCAAATGTATTACAAGAGAGCTTAAATATGATCAAAGAAGCAGTACTAACACATTCAATCTTCGTAATTTGTTGAAACAGTGCTTGCGATGTAGTATGGCCGTTATCATATTATGTTATCTACATGATCGGGCCATATATGCGACGACTTTGACTAAAACGAATTTTTAAAGAATACGGAAACTAACTAGGCGGATATAATCGGTTTAAGATCGAGTCAGCGAGTTATCAACATTAGGTAAAAATGCGGATGGGGTACAGAGCTCAGATAATGTGACATTTCAGATTTAAAGGTGACAAGAAATGGAAATATTTAGATCCGCAGCTTTCTATAACTTTAAAAAGTTAGTGAAAGGGACCGCTTAACGTTAGCGCAGGAACTTTAATTTAAAACTGAAAAAACATATCTTAATTTAGAGGTTAAAGGTATTTATTTGCAAAAGAAATAATGTGCGCATCAGAATAAATCTCAGGTCATGGATACTATACTGATTCCAAGTTTGTGGTTGTATAAGATGCAATTGCACAAGATGTTGGCTCGCATCTTCAATATAAATATCACGCGCGCTCCTCTTTTCGTCGAGCGCCTCTCTAAGAAATTTTGGTTTTCCGGAAAGGCGCGCAACCTTTAAGAATAAAGGTACCTGGGTCTAAATTTTTGCGAGTGACCCTATTCTATTGCAAGCGCTCATCAAGGAGAGCCATGAACCCCGAACATTTCAGCTCTCTTGAGGGATTTGAATGCTTTGATCCAAGTAGGCTATGTTTTCTAGCCGTAAATTGTTTCTGTGAACGATTTAAGTGAACGCTTCCAGCGGCGTCCTCTTGGAAAATTTACGTGAGGCCGATTTCCATCTTTGGCCTTTACCATCCAGCGGAATTTGCTTTATCACTGGCTTTATCATCTGTCTTTACCCTCCGGCGTAATGCCTTTACATATGGTGTGATGTCCTAGCTGAAGCTACTGTTGAAATTATTTCTGTTTGCGGTCAGCGCAAGTTTTGGCCAAAGTCGTGCAAGATAAATTCGACCAGGAATGCGGCATCCAAGAGCGTTTGAAGAAACCACAGTAATTACATGCAATTTGCATTTCAGCAATTGATTATGTCTGTATAGTTTCATCAACGCCAATGCGTTATCACATAGGAATAGCTGAAAGCATCTATGTACCCTGTATGAAACCCTACGCGCAGTGTGACCTTGAGCACCCGGATTATTGCAATTTCCATTTTAACAATTTGCAGGCCGAGTTCAAGCGTTTCTTTAATCAGCGCAATCGTCAATGTTGTTGACGTTAGAATTTTAATCTGTTGTATTGTCAGTTCTTTGGTTTTTAATCATTCATAATATTTGTGTGTTTATGACATGGGTAACTCCAAATTTAATTATTGTTGTTTATCGCTGTATAGTGGCTAGTTGCGTTTTAACATTGCCAAATTACGATGGCTAATTGTAATATTGTTGAGGATATTAAATTCTATTAACTGTTACTGTTTTATATTTTTCTTATGTATCTGTACTATGAGCGTTCATGAGCTTACTAGTTTCTTTTTTAGGTTTAGGTCGAAGTAAGGGGGCATCCAAGGTAGGTGGTGATTTGTTTTGATAGCTGGATTTGTGTTTTATGTTGTATGACGACTGGCCCCCATGTTGTATTATTTTCATAAAGCTTTTTGTAATCTTAAGAACCGTTGCCTGACCCTTATTCATGCCATAATTCTGCCGAGAGTTAGAGCTAGCTAGGGTTGCACTCACCCCTCGTTTCTACCCTTAAACGAAACAAGAAACAATATAAAATCGTTGAAACATGTAATTGTATATGGGTTATTCAGGTGTCTTCACTGAAAATAAGTTGGTAAAATTCGTTGAACTAAGAAAAATCAATTAATAAAACTACATTCTTTCTGTTGAAGTAAGTATTTTTACTATTATTGTCATTTTTGTAAATTTATTCATCTTGTATATTCCCCTTCCTCTCTATCATAATCTTCTATATACCTTCGCTGGATCTTCTGCTAGAACAACCTTGATTTCGCCTTTCTTTTGAAATCTATTCCATTGTTTTTGACTCATTTTCTTAAGACGACCGCACCATTTCAGTCGTCTTTTATATTTTATTTTCTTTTTTATTGATTGCAGAGTTACTATAACCTGGGGGTCTCGTAGTTTACCCATTCTGGAAATCTGGACAGTTTGCGTATAGCCTATTTCTACCACTTCTACCCTTTTAGGTTCACACCTTTTTTGCATAAAAGTTGACCTTGGATTTTTGTTAGTAAATTGCATATGATCAGAACCGTAATTTCTACTTTGCTGTCTAAATATCACAAATGTGAATAATATACAATTAAAAACACATTATCGACAAACAATAGAATGGTTCAGAATTCGTCTAAGTTCAATGTTACCCTATCATATTTAGAAAGGTTAAATATTGACAAAGTTAAATACAATCAAATGTCAAGCTAAACAAGTGTTAACCTCCACATGATTTAAATGTATTGATACTAATAACTGGAATAAGGGGAACCAAAAGTGGCAAAGGGTAATTACCTTATTATAAATAACGTAGTTAATTACATTTTAAGGTATAAAATGCGGCCTAATGTAATTGAAGATTTTTTAACCGGTCAAACCAAAAGGTAGCATCAAAGATTCAAATCAATACAAACGAGTTCAGAGCACTAACATTTTCTTGATACGTCGCTTAACGCCCGATGAAATCGGTTAATAGCAAACTAAAATGGCAAACAGCTCGTTCTTATAAGTTTATTGTTTTCATAACAACCAAACAAAAGCTGGCTAGTGCAAAGATCAGTGCCTACAAACATGAAAATTACCTAGTTAGAAAAATTAAGTTTAAAATCATATGTCGAAATAAGAGAATATACGTCGTTTCAAATCAAAATCGTTACAACATTACACTTCATACCATTATCTTTATGCTTTGCTTTTTCTCGATATATATTCACCACATAGTAGCCTATTTCAGACCCCTATTACCTTTCGACAGTATTTTATTTTTTTCTTTGCCAATGTCGTACATTTGTTCGACCCAGATACATATCAATCGTAATTGTTTCTCCTATAAATCAAGTTTCCATGCTTCCACCTATGTTTAAACATTTCATTTTCTAAATTTTCAGATCTTTTCTCTGAGAACTGAAATTAATGTGAAGCACCACATGTCATTTAGCTTCTCACTCCTATAAATTTCTTCGGCACAACCTGTAAATGTATTACTTTCGGGTTCTTCCATTTTTATTAATTTGCAAATTTTGCCGAAAACGCTGAATCAATCGCAACCAACTCAAATTATATAAAGGTTTCATAAACTGCATAACCTTTGTAAAGGCAGCAACCGCTTTGGTGATAAAGGAAAGTCAAAAAATTAAATTTAGTGAAGTTATCCCTCCGGTTGGTTGTAAACATTGTATCTCGCGAATGACATAACCTTTCAGGATTATTTCAGCCCCAGTTTTTATGGAATGTTAATGCAAAGAAGTGAAAAGCTTTTGGACGGGATCTGTGGAGATTCTTTGTATGTCTTTGTCGATTTGTATTTTCGTTACCAGTAATACGCGTCTAGCGGTAACGTAACTACGGTGTCGGCATGGTCTAGTAGCATGCATACTCGACTGCCAGAGGTCACAAGTTTAAATCTCGGCTCAGCAAAGATTTTTTTCTACTCGCTAATAGAAAGTTATTTTTTACAACATTTAGGGACTGAAAATGTTACATTGTATTTATGTTAGGATCGTTGCTATGGAGATGCTGCAAAAACTTTCTGTGTGTCGATTTGAATCGAGACACAGAAAGTAAAACACTTGCTATTCGTTTTTAAACGCTTTGTCAAACTGACAGTTAATACTTTTTGACAAAACAAGCTTATTCATAGCAACTAGATTGGACGCCACTTGTTTTGAATTATTTTCGAAGTAATTAATTATGTACACTTTTTAAATTTATTTAATTAAACTCGTAGTAAAAATTATGTGTATAATGCGCATAAAAGGTTATTTGCTGACAGTGTGCTTTTGCAACTCTCCCCACAGTTACCTACGGTCGGGTTGCAAACGATCACTTAGTTCAGAAAATTCTACTTTCTGTGCTTATTAATAATTATTTTAAAAGTTCTCGTAGAATGCGCATGCAAATTTCTATCTTTTCTCAAATTTAAATCTGAAATGCCCCATTCCGCTAACAGTAGGTAATGATAAATCGCTGATTTGATTTTAAACCGATATCCTTCCTCTAGGCTTCACAATAATTATTTCCCTTCTTCCTTGCGAATTCTCTCACACAATGTGGTAACAGTTATATCACACTGAAAGTACCGTTTTAACAGATTACGAAGACTAAATTAATGTCTTAATCCCAACACTGTGCGGAAGTATTGATAAAAAGCTTTGCATCTTCTCATCGTGGTTTCGTTGTCAATAATATAACACCTTATCTACGAGTATATTTATATACTAGTGAGTCACCCGAACTACGTTTCGGTTCGCAAAATTAAGAGAGATTCATCAATATAAATTAAAAAAAAAAGGTTGCATCGGCGGGATCGAACCCGGGGCCACCCGCGTGATAGGCCAGCACCCTACCGCAGGACCACCTCTCTTGTTTGAATAATGCGCGCACCCGAGCTAATAGCGCACGGCGTAAGGCGCTCCGCCCTGCTGCCTAGAGGTGTTAATTAAATTAAAACATTTTCGCACTTTTTTTGAAAATAAAAACCGGCCTACGATCTAAATCTAAAAATTATCAAACTCTTAAGCCATCGTACAACTTAATCGGTCCAGTATCTTCGGAGGAGATAGCGAACAAACATAGACGCAAACACGCAAACACGCAAACATACAAAGAGAGCACCGATTTTATGTTATAGATGAAATAGTGTTGTCTTAATGCTTGCTCTATTCTAAGAGCTGAGGCCAGTTCTGTTCCCACCTTTACTTGCACTCTAATCTTCGTTTAAGTTTGACACGGTAGTATTATATAAGATGTCCTACAATTTTCTAAAAAGCATATTGCCATACGCTTTGGCAATGTATATTTTTTATATTTATATTTATTTAAGCAAATCAATACAAATTTGAGTTTAGCGAAGGATTTTTGATATGAAATAAATTACTAGGCAGAGTCAACAAAATAAGCACAATTTTGACGGCTAAAGAGCTATCATAATTAATAACAATAGTATACACTATAATTAGTACAAGAAAATTCCTGTCGCAATAAAGCAAAATTTTATATTTTCAAATGTTCCGATCTTTGAGCTAACTTTATGGTTTTGTACAAACACTTGTAATGTAAGTAACCGTACTAGGGTGGGTTGTAAACACCTTATCAACTCACACGTTTATTTTGAGGTAAAAAAGGAGTTCACCTTACGCTACAACGATTTCGAAGACTATGTGGAATTATGCATATGTGTGTAAAAAAATAAATTTGTGAAAGTTATAATAACTAAGATTGTGTGTGGTTAATTAATAGAATTATAAAATGGGATTTGTAAAAGCCGCGTAGCGCAGTTGAGTACGCCCTAGGCTTGCATTAAGACGGGGACCGCTGCACTTTTTCCTATAAGATGGCAGCACCATAGAAACAACACGGTATTTTAAAATCTGTTAGACGTCGTTCACAATTAAAATTAACCAATTATTTTCATATTTATTGTTAGAAAACAACACGCTGAAAGGTGTGATCAAATTTCACCTGGATGCGAAGTCAAATAACAGAAATATTAAATAAATAAAATATAAATATTTGAATTTCTTTTTGGTCCAAACTTGACATGTTAATAGCTTATTCCCTAGATAATGTTATTATAAAACTAATTGTGGAATATAAACCACATTGCTAGACAAATAAACCTAAACGACAGATTTTAGTGCTAGAATTGTGACACTGGAATTCGCGTTCACCATAATAGCTGCCCTAAACTTGGGCAACTGTTTGATAGATGGCGCCGTCAACTGTTCTGTGATAGAGTCCCTATATATAAAGAGTTGGGACATGTAGGCGACTCATTTTGGATCCACAAATCATGGAGTACCTGATTTTTGTTAAATTTAAATTTTATGCAGATCATGCATACCTATGGACAACAGTTTGGCAACCATTACAAATTAGAATCACATTTTGTGACAGTTGTGGCAAATACTTAACAAATATTTTTAATTTGAAAACTATTGTGCAATGACTGGTGGTTCAGCGATTAATTGTAAAAATCGAACAGATCTGGGATATTATTTGCATCTTTTTCTAAGGAATGAGAAAATAAAGCGTATCTGGGCAAATAACATCAAAATTAAAAATTTTAAGTCAACAAGCCGTTTATTCTCTGAATGTCATTTTGTGGCAGTGTTCTATTATGATATGTTTTATCGGACTTTTTCCACTGCCGCCGTTTATGTAATAAACATTTTGCGGATGATTAATGGTTGATTAAACGTGGAAAAACGATACTACAATACGGTGTTATTCCAAAATTATTCAATTTATGATAACCAGATTTAAATAAATGTGAAAATTCTGAAATAGAAGAAAACGAACTAATCGATATTGAAAGCATCAAACGGCAGATTATTCAGGCCAGTGTTAATCAGTACAAAAAGACAATTTTCCTCTGGAGAAGTTGAATTACGTCGCCTCAAATTCTCTAACGTTAGTTGTTGAGCATTACATTCGTATTCATACCAGATTTACAGCTGTCACTAAACATCCTACCCCACACCTAAGATTATAAGCAGAGGTTTTTCATAACACAAGATTTCAATACCTGTTTATTTTTTACCGCAGTCCACTTAAGTCATCAGAAATGCTTTTTACCATAACCTGAAAACACACTAGGACTAAAAAAGTAACTAAATTTAGCCGGCAAATTTTTCAAGTTTTAATAATTCCACATAAATATTATTTTTCTTGCACGTTGCCTCATATTTCTAAATGAATGAACTCTGTGATTTGACATGTCAATTAATGTCATTTTGTCTGTCTTACATCTTTCAAATATAAAAAAATGAAATATATTATTGCTGAATCATGTGATCCTTGATTTGTGGATCCAATGTCCCAACTCTTTATATATAGGGACTCTATTCTGTGATAGAGTCCCTGTATATAGGTTACTAAGAGTTGGGCAAACAGCGGGATACATTTTGATTGGTTTGGATCACTTTTTACAAGGCATGTGTGATAAAAATGCATTTTTTACAAATTTTGTAACATATTACGACCGAAAGTATCGCATATGCAAATCTAAATTTTAACTAAATTGAGCGTATATTCCTAATAGTCGGTTCTAGAGATTCTTAGAATGATCAATACTCTGAAAACTCTCCCATCAAAAGCAAGTTAGCAAGATTGGTTCCTATAACCTCTTTGTTCGACATATGTCAAATATCTAATTTGGATCAAAATTGCTTGTCAAATGAGGCTGTTTGCCCAACTCTTAGTAAACTATATACAGGATCTCTATTCTGTGATAGAGTCCCTGTATATATTAAACTAAGAGTTGGGACATGTGCGATGCCCGTTTTTCATTGGTTGGATCCAATCTCATGGAGTATATGTTTTTACACAATTTGACAATTCGTTTTTCAAACTGAATAACGAAATATCCAACTTTATTTGTTGTCACTATGACAGGCTGCTGAGTTTTTAATTGTAAAAATAGAACAAATCAGGCATTTTATTTTCAGGGTTTCTCAAAAAATCAACAGTGAAATAAATACTGGAAGAAGAAATTATTAAGTACAGATAGATCTCCTAGACCAATTGCTAACAAACTTTCAGTAGCAACAACATCCATGAGCTCCAAAAGATTATAAGAAGGTATTAAGTCGAAGTTTCAACTATACTAAGCTTTTGCTGATTACTATTTTAAAATTTAAACCATAACATTTTGAGCAATAAGCTGGCAAGAGAAAGAAACCAAATAGAAAATTTAGATAATTTCAATCCGGATCAAATTGATGCTATTCGGCACAAAACCAACTGCATCATTCTGGCAGCGTTACTTCTTAAATTTACTTGTGGAACCAATGATAATTAAAGCTACATTTACCATATATCCTTCCGTTTGAACATTAAATAGAAAAGTGGAGTGTTTAATATTTAAAAGTGAAATTTTACAGGATGTATTTACATTTTAGAAAATTAAAGTAAATTATATGAATCAAGTACCTATAATTACTCTAGACAAAATGAATTTGAAAGAGTGAATAGATATGCTGGGTATCTTCTGATAAATTTGTTGGACAGATTGTTCTCTCGAATCATACTGTGATGGCTACTCGTACTTTAGTGTTTATGTGGGCTTGAATTTATAAGCGCTGGAAGCAATTAAAGTTTCTTCATACCTAATATGTAATATGCATTCATTAGTAACTAATAAATGTTAAAAATAATGATAATGTCAAATCTAAGAATTTATTGACATGCCTCTTGTGACACAATATTTATTTGTCAAATCAAACAAAACTGAAGGTTAACAAACGAAAAAACTCTGATGAAAAATCAAGTGGTTTTTGACATTGGTTCCACATGTCCCAACTCTTACCTTATTATATACAGGGACTCTATTCTGTGATAGAGTAGAGTCCCTGTATATAGTAAGATAAGAGTTGGGACATGTGGAACCAATGTCAAATACCACTTGATTCCTCATCGAAGTTTTTTTCGCTTGTTAACCTTCAGTTTTGTTTGATTTGACAAATATCCCTTGCGTGACAATATGCATGTCAATAAGTTCTTCGATTTGACATTGTCATTATTTTTAAACATTTACTATTTACTAATGAAAATATATTACGTATTAGGTATGAAGAAACTTTAATTGCTTCCAACGCTTGTAATTCCAGCTAACATCAACACTAAATCATGGGTAGCAATCACAGTATGATTCGGAAGAGTAATCCAACCAACAAATTTATCAGAAGCCACTCAGCATATCTATGTACTTTTTCTAATTCATTTTGTCCAGGGTAATTATAGGTATATACTTTCTTAGTGATTCATATAATTTCAAAAATGTAAATACATCCTGTAAAATTCCACTTTCAAGTTTTAAACATTCCAGTTTTCTATTTAATGCTCAAACGGAAGGATATGGTAAATGCAGCTTTAATAAGCTATTATAACCACTGGCTCCAAAGGTAAATTTAAGATGTAATGCGGCCCTGGCAGTTTCATTGAACGATGGAATGAAGCAGTTGGTTTTGCGATGAATAGCATTAATTTGAGCAGGATTGAAAATATTTTCTAAATTTTCAATTTTGTGGTTTCTTCTCTTGTCAGTTCATTGCTCAAAATCTTCTTATTATGGTTTTAAATACTAATCGGCAAACATTTAGTATAGTTGAAACTTGGTTTTAATACGTTTCTATAATCTTTTGAAGCTCATAGATATTCTTGTCACTGACATTTTGTTAGCCATTGGTTTCCTGTGAATTGCTGCTTATACAAGCGAAATCCATCCATATTTAAGAATTTCTTATTCCACTACGTCTCTTAGCGTTGATTTTTTGAGAAACTTGTGAAAATAAAATGCCTGACTTGTATTACTACAATTAAGTGCTGAGCAGCCTGTCATAATGACAGCTAATAAACTTTGATATTTCGTTATTCAGTTTGAAAACGAGTTGTCAAATTGTGTAAAAACATATACTCCATGAGATTGGTTCCAACCAATAAAAAACGGGCATCGCACATGTCCCAACTCTTACCTTATTATATACAGGGACTCTATGACTATTCTGTGATAGTGTACCTGTATAATAGATAAGAGTAGAGCAAAAGGTGACATATGTCACATATTTGTGATCCAAAATTGTGTCACTTTAATGTCATTTAGCCATTAGCGGAATTAGAAGGAATTCAAGGGGTACGATTACTCCTTATATTTTATTGAGAATGCAAAACATTGAGTAATAATTGAAAATTAAGCAGCAATACAAATAAAACATTTTTGATGTGTGTAACATTTAATCATTATTTTACATGCACATAAATTTAATTGTGGGTTTTAAAATTATTGTCTAAAATATCTCGCATTGCATGACTCTTACTAGACCATTTTATTTTTTGTTGTTTTCTTATTTTTGCCTTTAAAGAGCCAGTATAAATTTTTAAACGGTATACTATAAATTTCATTGTAAATTTTGCTTTTACATTACAACACACTGGAAATTTAATTAATTGATAAATTGGATCGGAATTAATAGCATCTTTTATAATTCTCACAAAATTGTCTTTACAGTTAGTTTTCAAATATTTCTTTAAATTTTGGAAAATTTGTTCAAGTAAAATCACAATTTGAAATATATTATCAGTTACATAAAAAAGACAGCCAACTTTATATTCTTTCAGAGTAACAAATTTTGTATAAGGACGCTGTATTGTTATTCTTTTTGATCCTAAAATGGAAAAACAATTCTTACAAATATTTTGCTTCCTCATACTTCTCACTACATACCCAGCGCAATTATACAAAATATTTTGTTCTCTTAAAGAAAGTTCTTTTTTACAAGTGTTCCAGTTTGGAGGTAAAAGTAAACGTTCCTTCATTTCGTTATTACTATTAGGCGTTTCTTTGCTGTTTGTTTTAATGAATTTTAAAAAACCTGACAATGGTGTTCTATCATCGTCTTGATAATTTTTGCTTGTAGGCATATTTAAATACTGTGCAACAGATAATAATTTCAAATTTTGTTTAAACTGAATTGCTGTAGGAAGTGGGTGTCTCGCCCTCATTTGTGAAAATAAATTTTCCAAGCAATCTTGTGAAAATCTAGATGTTAATAAAAAATTATATTTTTTTTCGTTTAAAAAGAAATTTTGGAGGTCTAGAATCGATGTTGTAGTCAATATAACGCCAGTCTGAATGGGTTTCCATACTGGTTTTCCATTTTTATTTGAACCCACTTTCAAACTTCCGAATAAATCAATAATATCTTGAAGAAATTCCAAAGTGTTCTTATAGATAGTTGGATTCAATTTACTCAATGCCTGTACCGCCGATCTTGAACTAATTAGGCCGAACCATTTGTAAACCATATCGATAAAAAAAGCTGTAGTTAATGAAGACTTATCTTCGTTCGTTTCTGCATCGAACCGCATACCACAACTAACGTTCCAATTTAATACGTGTAGTGAATTAGAAACCTTCATTTTGTTAAAATGTCCTGGATTCAGAAGATCCACATTCAATTTTGGTGCAAACTTCAAGTCCAAATCTCCTTCTTCGTTACAAAATTTCTTTATATATTCAAGTTTCACTAAATTGCTGGGTAAATTATATTTTTCTACAAAGTGATCCGATAACTCAATAATTTTGTTTTGAACTAAACATTGTTTAATATTTTTCAATAAATGGGGTCCGTCTGCTAAAAAATAAATCTTCTCTCCATTACAGGGATTTATTGTAAAATTCACTGTTTTGCAATGTTTCCCAGCCATCACGCCAAACTTCTTCCACATGGCTTGATTAGCTGAGCCCATATCAGAAGTAACTGAATAAACATTTAAACCTATTGCCGTTATCTGTCTAAATATGTTTATGAGTATATCTGCTATGGTAGTTCCATTGGTGCTGTCCCCTGTGAAATAATACGCTGCTACTTGTTTCCACCTGCTGGTAATTCCGCCCAACATAATCACCAATGCTTTGGTGGCTATTCCTTCATGCTCAGGTAGGGTAATACTTCCAACATACCTTTGGGTTGAAACACAATAATCTAGTCCACTTTTGATATCCATTTCATCCAGGGTAATCATACAGTCTTTTTCGAAATCAGAGCTAAGTGTGTCCACTTTAATTTTCATAAATTGAATAACTTCTTCTAAAACGCCAGATTCAAATTGAAGGTTTTGTAGATGTAGATTTAATGTTCGAATACATGGAAATGGTAAACCAAGTTTTTTTAATGTATTGTATCCGGTTGTTCCACAGGCAAACTTAAGTTGTAAAGATTTAGTTATAGTTTCATCCGAGCACTTCACAAATTTTTTTCCTATCATTGCTTGAAATTGATCTTCCGTAAAAATCTTTTCAAATCTTTGTTTAAGTCGCTTATTTTCTAGTTTTTGTTCAAATAATTGACGACTCAATTTCTTATTACTTACTCGAAGGTTTGCAACTTGTTTTTGTAAATTTTGATATTTCTTCTCCAAATTTCTTTCTTTAGAATACTGGTTATTTGATGATTGTGCCGGTAACAGTGATGATGACGAAACATGTGCTTTGCTAGATGTCAAAAGACAAGGTATTGCATCCTTTTTTAATTGTTTACCATAAATTTCCCACTGGTCTTCTGTAAAGTGATTCTGACATATTCTTCCTCTACTTACTCCCGTCTTCTGTATCCATATCGCGCGTTTAAAACTATCTTTAGGAACAGCTTTAAATATCACTCCATTTTCCGATCGGTTTTTGCAACCCTTTACGTTGCAGCCGGTCATGTTACTTTTGACAACGCTAATTAAACGAATTTCAATACTTCAGTGTCATTCTGACATTCATTGGCGTATCAATTATTTAAAAATGTGAAACAAGCAAGCCTTGGTAAACGTGATCCACCAATCAAAATGTATTCCCTCGTTTTCTCTACTCTTACTATTTATACAGGTACACTATTCTGTGATACAGTGACTATATAATCACAGTGTGGCCATACGATGGTCATGTTTTCTATTGGTTGAAGGCAAAAGGATTCCAAGTTATTGTCATTTTTAACAGTGTATAAAAT